>CM034148.1:769686412-770083912 GCA_019776745.2 Taxus chinensis | reverse complement strand
TTTACATATTAATGTGGTGGGTTGCTGTCAAAATTTAATCTTGGTGAGAAAATTTCAAGATTTCATCATGTTTTCATTTTTTGAGCTTACTTTTTCAACATTTTACATGCTAGTTTTGTCAATTTCTTGAAAATTTTCAATTCTTGAGCATGTAGGTTAGTGTTTGATAGTGCTGAGTCTTATATTTACATATTAATGTGGTGGGTTGCTGTCAAAATTTAATGTTGGTGAGAAAATTTCAAGATTTCATCATGTTTTCATTTTTAGAGCTTACTTTTTCATCATTCTACATGCTAGTTTTGTCAATTTCTTAAAAATCTTAAATTCTTGAGCATGTATGTTAATGTTTGATAGCGTTGAGTCTTCTATTCATATATTAATGTGATGGGTTTTTGTCAAAATTGAATCTTGGTTGGAAAAATTTGTCCATTTTACATATTAAGGGACGTTTTTTTTGACATTTTTTAAGTGCATGTCAAGTGCATACCCATGAGCATAAGAGCATATGTGTAACCCATCTTCCGAAGGCCATAACTTTTGCTCCCGACCTCGAAATGACTCCATTTTTTTTGCGTTGGAAAGGTATTGAAGTTAACTATGCAATGAAAACATAAATTAGGGATTTACACTTACAGAACTTGCAGGTTGTTCTGTTATTTTAAAACTGGTCATTTTCTAACATGTCTAATGTTTTGATGAATGTTGTATTTCCATGCTTACTCGATTTAGATCAAAGTGTGTGTATGCTCTTCTCTTGCACCTTTTGGTGATCTTGAGAATCAAAAACAACTTTGATCTATATATTTTTAACATTGGGATTAAACTTGGAAACTTGATTATTCATTTTGCTTAAGGGAATGAACCTTTTACAAAGCATTTTTCAATGGTCCTTTGATTTGAAGTTTTCCATTTCTATATAGTTGGGATAAAGTTTGTGTATGCTCTTCTCTTGCACCTTAGGGTGATCTTGAGAATCAAAAGCAACTTTAGTCTTCATTTTATAACATTTGGTAAATTGGAAACTTCATCTTTCACTTTTGGTTTAAAGGGAATGAACATTTATCAAAAATTTTGTATGGTTCATTGATTGAAAAGATTTTATTTACTTTTTAGTTGGATTATTTGTTGTGTATGCTCTTCTCTTGCATCCTTGGATGATCTTGAGAATCAAAAGCAACTTTTAATCCTCTTTTAAATAATGTGATTTTCTTGGAGAACTACTAACGCTTGAGTGCAGGACCTAAAAACGCTTGTCAAAGAAAGGAGGAATCAAAACGAAATCAAAAACTACTAATACAGTTGTTATACAGGTTGCCAAAAGGTGTTCAAGCAAACCACACCTAATTAAACAAGATAAAAAGAACAACATATTCAAAACACTGTATTGCAGGTTTCGGAAAAGGGTACGTCCCTCTCCACTCAACTGGAACATAACCCCTTTGGCATAACGCCTTAAGCTACAACAATGGGGGTGGTTCCAGGAACCCCAAAGTAGTCCACGCAAGAGGGAACCTTGTGGACGAAACGGGAAGTGCTCCGCACTACCTACTTGACTAGTGATTCCTTTGTGAGATAGAGTTACAGGTTGTCCGTTGTGGCGACCCCAGTGATAGTACACGTAGACGCACTAGTTGCCTACTGTTCTTGAAGGGGGTAAAGTAAAGCCGAGATACTCCCAAACTAGTCAGTGTGACTTTTTGGGTAAATCGCGCTCGCTCGTGGCAACTTTGTAACACCTAGGGCGAGAGAACCACCTAGGAGAATATACTTTGGCCAGGAGCCCACTTTGACCATTTTAAAACAGTGTTGAGTTGTGAACCTTCTTTTTGAGAAACGTGTGACGTATTACTTTCGCCTAGTTTTTACTTGCCTTAGGGCGAGGCGAAACTCTGCCGAAGTGAGGCTAGCATTTTTCATCATTTTTCTTGATTTATTTCCTTCATATTCTTTTGACACTTTGTTGATCAAAAGAAGTGTGATTACCTTTGTGTTGCCATTCGACTGTTTCTCTCACTTTTATGTCCGTTTACGCCCATCCATGTTTGCGGCTGGGTTAGTTAAACGTCTAAAGTGAGTGGAGGCATTTTCACGTCATTTGGTAGCCATTGTGATCTTGATACCCATGTCAAGATCATCATTGTAGTTAGGCGTGGTTCATCACTGCGGACTTCCATAGAGGAGTTAGCTTGTTTGTCTCGTATCATTACAATTTTGATATTTACGTCTTGTTTCTTGTAAACTCGACATAAATACCTATATTGTACGGTTACGTTGCACACATTCTTAACTATTCCTAGCTATACTTTGAGCTTTTTTTTTGTTCGGTTTTATTATTACCTCGATTTCAAAAGGTGCTAGGCACTACCATTTGTGCGTGTTATATCAATAACACCTCGATATCAATACTTCACTTTCTTGCAAAGTGGGTTAACATATCTTGGTGATATTGTTGTGTCATTCGCAAATCGTAATTGGCACTTTTTGAGATATAGGTCTTAATCAGACTTGAGCTTGCTCATCGTATATCTTGATTGGGAGATCGCATTTAACTTCATGTATTTACTTACGTCTTGTTCATTCCTTTGAACTTGGCATAAGTGGAGACATCTTGTTAATCATCTGGTGTCACAAATTACTTTGAAACGTAGTCTAGGAAGTACTTCATTTGATTAAGTTTTGGTACCAAACGATTGTTTCATTGGTGAATTTATCACTCTATCACATTGGTATTCTCACACTGTTAATTTAC
This sequence comes from Taxus chinensis, assembly GCA_019776745.2. Taxonomy (NCBI): domain Eukaryota; kingdom Viridiplantae; phylum Streptophyta; class Pinopsida; order Cupressales; family Taxaceae; genus Taxus; species Taxus chinensis. The sequence continues at coordinate 770,081,163 of CM034148.1, read as the reverse complement.
TCTTAACACATACATCTTGTGTTTCACTTAGGGGTAGTCATTGAATTTTGAACAAATCTACAACTTACCTTAGTGAAACTTATCACGAAAACATGGCTCCCAAAACACGTCTAGGGTTGAAGAAACAGACATATGAGGAACAACAAGCACATGCTTGGGAGACCTCTAACGGACAAGGGTCAAACCCCTTTATCGGACACGATCTAGGACCACTATTTTCTGCAGAAAAGGAAACAGAAGAGATGGTCGATCATAGTGGAAATGAATTAGAATCACCACACGCAGACTTTGATTTTGACCCCACTCTACTAGATGAGTTTCTCCTTAGAAACAAAGATAGAGTTTTGGCACGGGTCATGGAATTAGGGGCCAAATTTCCCATTGAGAAGGAACCAATACTACAAACAAATGACACTACTAAGGAGGAACACCCCCTTATCAATATGGAAGATATTTTAACAGGTGGGCATGCTTCCACTTCTTACGCAGAAAATGATAAAGTGGTAGGGCATAGAATACCCCTCATCAAAGTGCCACGAAGAAACAAGATAGAACATGAGACAGGGGAAGAACCTCCACACTACGAAGAGGAAGAACCTTTAGAAGAAGAAGACACAAACCAAGTCACAATCCAACAACAACTCAGTAACCTAAGCCGACAACTAGCTTTGCTTACTTTCCAGGTACAAAAAGACACAAACAAGAACATTCAAAAGTCAAGGCCTAAGTTTAGGATCCATGAACTCCATCGAGAAAACCAAGGAGAAGAAGACATGGGGTATCATCGTGTACACGTCCCCACTTCTCCCACTAAAGAACAATTGCTCGCACAAGAAGTGCAATCTATGAAAGCAACGCTTGCGAGCATACAAGAAAGCAATATAGGGAGTATTAGGAAATACAAATACGAAGAACTATGCCCCTATCCTTTTGACAAGACAATGACCCTTCAACCCTTTCCAAAGAAATTTGATATGCCAAAGTTTGACAAATACAAAGGAAAGGGAGACCCAAGGGATCATGTTAAAGATTTCTACATGGCATGTCAAGAGGTGTCTTATAGTGATAATTACCTCATCAGACTTTTTCCTAAGAGTCTCGGAGGTCAAGCATTAGAATGGTTTACGCGCTTACCACGAGGATCAATTTTCACCTGGCCAGAATTGGCAGAAAGATTCGTGCGTCATTTCTCATATAACATAGAGAGTGACATCACCATGGCAGACTTGTGCGGCACAAAACAACGCCCAAATGAGACCTTCGCCAGCTTCCTCCAACGATGGAGAGGGATAGCTAGTCGCTTCCCTTGTGCTTTCCCTGAGAAGCAGCTGGTCAGTATTTTCGTCCCTAATCTCAACCCAGATATAGCTTTCCACCTCCAAATGCATTGTGTCCGCACCTTTGAGGAGGTTATCGAGAAAGGGATTCAAATAGAAAAGGCTCTCATTGCCAAAGGCACCCTCAAAACCCAATCTAAAGACAACCAAAGTGTCAAACCCACTGAAAAGCCAAAGATCTTTAACAAAAACAAAAACGTGGTGGGAGACGGAATCACTGATTCCAAACGTGTTCAAACGGTCCAAACCAGTCAACCTTTTAAACTGACCAAGGGCCCAATTCAACCACCACCAAAGCGAAGAACATTCACCTCCCTCAATGAGCCATTGTCTGTCATACTAAAACAGTTGGATGCGGCCCACATGATGACCTATCCTACAACACAACCGTTCGATGACAACACTCCTAAACCTTCATGGTATAAGGAGCATGAATACTGCGAAATGCATCGCGTTAAAGGTCATAAAACAGACAAATGTTTGCGACTTCGCCACTATATTCAAGACCTCATTGACAACGGGGAGATAGAGGTGGATAATCCTAGTCACATGACCTCATTGAAAGCAACGAGGAGCTTGCAGATAGAGGTGGATAACCCTATTAGCCCCCATTCCTAGGTTCTTGGAGCAAAGGACAACTATTTTGATAGCCATGGAGCTTACTAATTCATTTATTTGTTGTTAGAAAATGGGGATTTATAAGGAACCATTCCCCAAGCATGATAAGTCGGAAAAGGAAAAACCGGATCGGGGAGAGTCATCCCAAACCTATAAAGCCACGAATTACTTGTATACCAAGAGAGATAACAATCATTACGATTCACTTATCGGATGTATTCGCTCCCCTACTGACCGTGTCAATACCATCCGGATCAAGGGAAAGGACTGCGCTGCGGTAACAAGGCGTGCCCGCCTCGTGATTCCAGAACCCTCTCTGTTGACCCCACAAACTGGTAAATATAACCTTTTAGAACAACTTGAGAAGACACCTGCTAAGATCTCGATCTTAGATCTTCTCAAGATATCCAATGTGCATAAGGAAATTTTGTATCAAACTCTTCAGGGGTCGGGAGTGCCTTTAGAAGTTGATCCTGCATACCTTCAAGCCGCGGTGGCAAATATTGCACCCAGTGAGCATCTCACTTTCAACCATAGGGAGGTCCCTACTGAGAATCCTACACATAATCTTCCCTTATACATTGAGGTAGTTGTCACCCGCAGGAAAATCAAACGGGTGCTTGTGGACAATGGATCAGGATTGAATATCTGCACGCTTAAGTTGGTCAAACAATTGGGACATACAGAGGTAGATCTTGAGTCCCATATCATCACTATCACCGCATACGACAACGCGGAAAGAGAGTCAGCAGGCACCATTACGCTGCCAATGGAGGTGGGCCCCACTTTCCATCAGACAAAGTTTCACGTCTTAGACTTGGAACTTCCATATAATATGCTTCTAGGCCGACCATGGATCCATGCCATGCAAGCAGTGCCATCAACATTTCATCAATGCATCAAGCTGAAGCATGAGGGACATACAATAACAATACCAGGAGACTCAGAGCCCTTTGCTCATTGTAGAGCTCTTAATAGCTTTGCACGAAAGGGTACATACGCATGTCCCTCCACAGATATAGCTGTCCCTCTTCATTCTGAGGCCATGGAATCTCGAGTAGATTCAAATTCTCTTCGTTCTTGCACTCATGGGGCATCTACTTCAACATCTCCATTTAATTCATGGGAGATGAAAATTCTGGAATATGGCTGTGGGGAGTATAATGTACAACAAGCGCTCTTGGTTTCTGACCTCTCCTTGTCGCCCAAGACTAGAGGTCGACCCAACTACCACTTCAGGAGACCTAGAGAGGAACATACTATTGGGTCGTTCCTACCTGGAGGCTTGTTAGCTGAGGAAAAATTACTTGATCCACCTACTACTTGGGTCCCTGAGGACACTCAGCCATCTTGTTATCAAACCCCAGAATATGAAAAATCTAGCAGAATGATGTACTCCATGGGCTACAAAGGCCTAGGATGTGGGAGGAATGAACAAGGACAAAGAGAACCAGTCCCTCTTCCACATTTCAAAACAGAAAGATATGGCATTGGGATTCACCCTTATGGAGCACACCCCAACGATCAAGATGCGACTTGTTCTGAGCATGAGGATAGCTCCGATTATCTAGACAGCGATACGGATTCCTGTTGTAGCCAATATGAGGATCTGGCCTCCACGAACCTTTTCATGAATAATGTTGTCCTAACCATCACCCCCAATGAACCAACCCTTGACCTTGTATACCCCTCCCTTGTTGAATGGGACCAACAACGTCACGTGCCACTAGATTTATTCGAGAATGACGAGGCTATTGCAGAGTTCATGGGCATAAGGGATACAATTCCCATTGGAGATCACAAGAAGGGTTTCTTTATCGACTTAGACACCTGCGCCTACTTCGGCGAGGAGGCTGAACTTCGTGGTCAGCAAAATTTAAAGAAAAGCGAGGGCAAGAGTTCTAAAGAAAAGCCTCGGCAAAAATCAAAGTCCAAGTCACACAGTGAAAACCTCTTTGAGGCATTGGCTGACAAACAAATAAGAAAATCAAAGGACAAACAAAGTGACCACGCCAAGGATGAAAATCTCGTAGAGACATCCTTGGATGAAGATCTCAACCTACCTCCCGATCCCACGCGTATGGAGGATTTATCAAAATTGTTAGTTGAAGAAACCATTGATGTCAATATTGGTACTGAAGAAGATCCCAAGATAGTAAAATTGGGAGCATCACTCTCAGCCAGAGAACAAAAGACGTTCACTATGCTACTGCGAGAGTTTATTGATGTGTTCGCATGGTCTTACAAAGACATGCCCGGCTTAGATCCAACTTTGGTCGTGCATAACTTGGTTGTGCACGCAGACGCTAAGCCTATCAAACAGAAGCTTCGAAAGATGCACCCAAGAGTGGCCTTGTTAGTTAAAGAAGAGTTGGAAAGGTTGCTTGCAGCAGGATTCATCAGGCCAATTGATTATTCTGAATGGATATCGAACATTGTTCCTGTCCAGAAGAAACCTATTGGTATCCGAATTTGCACAGATTTTAGGGACATCAATAAAGCTTGCCCTAAAGATGACTTTCCGTTGCCCAACATTGACATGATTGTTGACTCAACCGCAGGGTATGAAATGCTATCACTTATGGATGGCTTTTCGGGTTATAATCAAATTAAGATCGCTGAGGAAGACCAACACAAAACAGCTTTCACAACTCCTTGGGGCACCTTCTGTTATCAGGTGATGCCATTCGGCCTTAAGAATGCGGGAGCAACTTATCAGCGGGCCATGACAGTAATATTTCACGATATGATTCATGACATCATGGAAGACTATGTAGACGACATCCTGGGAAAGTCCAAAACAAGAGAGGAACATCCTATCATTTTGCGGCGTATCTTTGAACGCCTACGTGAATACAAAGTCAGGCTAAATCCAAAGAAGTGTGTCTTTGGTGTGCTATCTGGGAAACTATTAGGCTTCATCGTGTCAAGACGAGGTATTGAGGTAGACCCTGCTAAAGTATCTGCCATCACAGAAATGCCTCCACCTGAGAATATCAAGCAACTGCGTAGCTTGCAAGGGAAAATTCAAGCCATTCGCCGCTTTATCTCCCAGCTTGCAGATAAATGTCACTCATTCACTCATTTGCTTAAGAAGGACATCACTTTCATTTGGGGACCTGAGCAACAACAAGCCTTTGCTTTGCTTAAACAGTACCTGGCTAATCCACCTGTCCTCATGCCTCCCACTCCGGGAGAACCACTTTTGCTCTATATTTCCGCTACGCAATATGCTATTGGTGCACTGCTCGCCCAATATGACCTTAGCCATAAAGAGAAAGCAGTGTACTATCTGAGTCGCACCCTCATCGCCTATGAATGTAATTATCCTCAGATTGAGAAGGCTTGCTTGGCTGTTGTTTTTACCTTTCAGAAACTTCGCCATTACCTGCTAAATACTAAGACCAAGCTCATATCCAAGGTCGACCCACTCAAGTATTTGTTGTCCAAACCTGCCCTCACAGGTAGAATGGCTAATTGGATCATTCTACTCAGTGAGTTTGATATAGAATTTGTCCATCAAAAATCAATTAAAGGACAAGTACTTGCTGACCAGCTAGCGGAAGCACCTTTGCAAAGCACAGAACCTTTGAGTCTGGATCTGCCAGATGCATCTTTGCTCTACATTGAAGAATCTATCGTATGGCAGATACATTTTGATGGATCTTTTACGTTTCATGGTTCAGGTGCAGGAGTGGTCCTTATTACTCCTTCAGGTGATCCTATACCACAGGCTTTCCGCCTGGCCTTCCCTTGCACAAACAACATTGCGGAATATGAAGCACTCATTGCAGGGATGAAGCTAGCCATCAAGTGGAATATTCAACATGTGAAGGTTGTAGGTGATTCACAGCTAATCATCAAACAGGTTAATGATGAGTATAAAGTTAAGGATGACAAGCTCATACCTTATAAGAAGTTGGTGGAAACTCTGAAGGAGTATTTTGTGCGCATTACCTTTGAGCAAATCCCAAGAGCGCAGAATAGATCGGCAGATGCTATGGCAACGGTGGGATCTATGCTTCGTATTCCGCCAGGGAACAATGATATGCCATTCTTCGTAGAAAATCTACGCCAGCCCGCGTATGACATGCCAGAATCTTGCTTGGCTTGTGAGGTTGTTGGTCCCCATTCACCATGGTATGAACCCATTTTCACCTATCTTAAGGACAGTACATTCCCTCCCGAAATCTCCCGCTCTGAAAAGCAGAGCCTAATTCGCCAGATAGCCCGTTACACCCTGTTAGGAGGTACACTTTATCGTCGTGGCTACGATGGGAATCTATTACGTTGTCTGGATGTGCCGGAGTCAATCCAGGCAATTAAAGAAGTACACGAAGGAGTATGCGGAGCACATACAAACGGAATGGTCTTGGCTAAGAAACTGTTAAGAGTAGGTTACTATTGGCCCACCATGGAAACTGATTGTTGTAATTATGTTAGAAAATGTGTGCTATGCCAAAAGTATGGAAATTTCATCCATGCTCCATCGCAACCATTGCAACCAATCACTACCCCGTGGCCATTCTCCAAGTGGGGACTTGATCTAATAGGGAAGCTTACTCCTACCTCATCTGATGGTCATACACATATCATCACAGCTACAGAATACTTCACAAAATGGGTGGAGGCTGTCCCTTTAACCTATGTCACAGGAGCACAGATTTCTAAATTCATCATGAATCACATTATTTGCCGATATGGTATCCCTGCAGCCATTGTCACAGATAATGGGAAGTCATTTAAGAACAAAACTGTGAAAGGTCTTTGCCAACGGTTCCAAATCAGATTGAAATGGTCCACGCCATATTACCCTCAGGGTAATGGACAAGCTGAGGCAACAAACAAGACTTTGGTAAGGATAATGGAGAAGATGGTTAGCAAAACTGGTCGAAACTGGCACCTACAAATCCACCCAGCCCTCTGGGCCTACCGAACATCAATTCGCACTCCTACGGGTGCGACGCCATATTCCCTCGTGTTCGGGACAGAATCTATCATCCCTTTAGAGATTGAACTCCCATCCCTGCGAATTTCTCTTCGGGACTATTTGGATAAGGATGAAGATTACCGAGTGGCAAGATTGGCTGAGTTAGAGCTCCTGGATGAGAGGCGCATTCGCGCTCTTAATCACCTGAAAGTATATCAACACAGAATCTCCCGCAACTACAACAAGAGAATCATCCCTCGCCAGTTTGAGGTGGGTGATTTAGTTATGAAGGAGAACCAGTTCAACACCAGAGCAGAGCGAGAAAAGAAAGGGAAGTTCGAACCACACTGGTTAGGACCCTATGTCATAGTTGCCAAGTATGGCACAGGGGCATACAAGTTGGCTCACCCCAATGGTGATGAGCTCCGGGAGCCCATGAATTCCATGCATCTTAAGAGGTTTTATGCCTAAACATGGCACAAGAAAGTCATAAAAATAAAATAAAAAATATATAAAAAAAAAAAAAAAAAAAAAAGAAAAAAAAAGAGAGAAAACAGGTCGTCCACTAGTGAAAACCACGCAATTGTGGCACTTTGGACAAGTCCTTGGGTGAAAACCGGTTTCCGGTGCCTCGGGAGGATTCGTTGTTCACAAGCATTCTGTATTAGAAGGGTAGTTGTCTTTGTCCTGGACCTGGTTCTACCTTCGAGTTTCCTTGTGCACACCATCTAGTCCAGCCTTGATCCGGCTTTCCCTTCTTCTATTCGTCTGTAAGGGACGTGGTCTTTCGTTATTTCCCATCTTACGCTGGGGGCAACTCAACGAATTCACCTTCTTGTTCATAAGCGCGTGGCTTCTGCCCTTGTATATTCCCCACCTAACGCTGGGGGCATCCATGCTTTCTTGGTTACCTGCACATAGCTTTGGAAAACTGTTGAAAACACAAAAACAATAGAAAATTGTTTCACAAAACACAAAAACAATAGAAAATTGTTTCAGAAAACATAAAAACAATAGAAAATTGTTTCACCAAACACAAAAACAATAGAAAATTGTTTCCAGACAACACAAAAACAATAGAACATTGTTTCAAGAAAAACACAAAAACAATAGAACATTGTTTCGAGAAAACAACAAAAACAATATATATATATATATCAAAAAAATCTAAAAACAAGGCAAAATTTTTCAAAAAATTCCTAAAAAGTAAAACACCCTACAAAATGGTAACTTGCTTCTTACGGCTGAAACTTGTGTCTTGCGCATGGTATTTTCTCCATATCCTGTTGGTTTGTCTCACATCTTCCCCGATTAATACGACTCGCGGATCACTGGATTCACAACCATTCACAAAAGCTAGCTGCTTGCTTCGTCTGTACTCTGGGGCACTTTTGGTTGCCTGGTGCTGTTTCGTTGCGCACAAATGCTTTTCATGGACCCCGTGTCCATTTTCATTTCCCCTTGCATGTATCCTTGCTTGGGGCATCATTTTTAACCCTTGTCGTCAATCACGAACTTGTGGATCTCTTCAGCACTGATAACAAAACATTTGTACAACTGTCTTGACCGTTGTTGGGTTAGATATGTGCGTTCGTACTTGTTTTCCCTGTTATATGAGCTTGTTTCCTTCTCGTATTGCATTGCATTATTGTATGTTGCGTGGAGTTGGTATTTTCAGCAATGGACAATTGTTCGTAGTATGGCTTTTCATGTCATTCTACCTTTGTCGTATGCTTATATTTTTCATAAGGACCGATGATGTAGTTCCTATGGCTATATGATGACATCAAATTTGTTCCAAACAAATAAGCGGCTAGAGGTTAAGCTCTTCTCTCCCCTCATCCATATTTCTTCTACACCACTTCCCTTTCACCCCTAATTCTCCCTCTCCTCGGGGCATCCTGCCTCGTCCCCATTCTTCTGCCTACTTCTCACCTTTTTCGATCGTCGATCGAGTTCTTCTATCACCCCATCGACACTCGAGGGGGCATCTCTCCCTCCTACTAATTTTTCTTCCATCTCTTCAAAATCTCTTTTGTCTACTATCTTTGAAGTGGCATCACTTATGCCACCCCAAAGAGGGGCAAATGTAGACACCTATAATTACGCCCAAGCAATTTAAATACTTAAATTGTGCTAATTATCCCCTTTCTCGCAAATCAACGACATATCGTCAAAGGCACTCATTTTCCCTCATATCATCATTAATTAATTACACTAAGCTAATTAATTAAGTTGCCTATCCAACAAATACCCTAATTAACGACCTTCCGTTAATAAATCACCCCTTCTACCTAGACTAATTAATTATTATTAATTAATTAGCTTTCCCTTCCATTTAACCAATAAATCAATATTTAATTGATTTAATCCCCTTCTAATAGCCTAAATCACACTAATATTCCTCTAATTGGCTTCTATAAGCTTACACCTACCTATTAATTAATCACCTTTGATTAATTAAAATACCCCCCAACTCCCATGACTTGCTAAACATGTATTAAACCCTTCTAAAGTAAGGTTACCTTTAATAAAGCAACCTTATCCATTCCTAATCATGTTTTACCTTTATCCCACATTCATGAGAATGTGTTGAATCCTTTATCCTTTGGGCTATATAAAGAGCCCTCCACCTACCTTTTTACTTACACCTAAACTTTCTAAGAGAGCAAATGCAAAGCATATAGCAAAGAGACTAAGAGCTTGCACCTTGCCCTTTTGAGAGTTCATCATCTTGAAGAGTTAAGCCTCTTTCTTAAAGTGCTTGGGTCATATGGGAGGTGTCAAAAGGGTCTTGTAGCCCAACTTTGATTAGCCCCCATTCCTAGGTTCTTGGAGCATTAAGGACAACTATTTTGATAGCCATGGAGCTTACTTAGGTCCATTCATTTATTTGTTGTTAGAGAATAGAGGAGTTTAGATATTTAGCATTGTTAGTTTCAAAGTTTGTATTGATGAATGCTAGCATCTAACCCTTGTTTAATTCTTATCATGATGGTGTTTATGCTTTGTTTTAGCTAAATTGTAGAACTATTTTAGGTGGTAGTTCTTGCTTCATTTGATTTAGCATTAAGCAAAGTATACATGCACACATACCTCCTAAGCATCAACTATAATGTCATCTTAGGAATCCACTCACACGGATACCTTCAATGCCACATGTGTTACTTAATTGATTACTTGAGAGTAAGATAATTTATCTCCCTCAACCTCTATATGGATGTTGATTCAAGAAATTATCAATATAGATCATTTTATGTTGATACATATTGGGAATATCATCAGTGTATAATGCATTCTAAAAATAATTTCTTAAAGATAAAGCATGGCATTCCATATTTCATTTATAATAAAACTATTGAATTTGACACCATTCACGAGTTTATAATTCTATTCAATAAATATGATAATTTCAAAATACTTAAGAACCCATTACCTAACCATAGAATAGACCCATAAAGAACTATTGGGGTTACATATACATACAAATTGCTCCATCCTCCATCTTCTTATATCCATCTATTTGACACAATTACTAGGAATATCGCTACTAGTTTTCCTTTATTACTTAGAATCCATTATGCATACTCTATCTAATAGACGTGAAATATGTATTCACACATATAAAAAGCAAGGGGAGTATCGACAATTCCATTTTTAATGATGTAAATTTTGGAAATATATGTAATGTAACATTTATTAAATCTTTTTGATATAATGAAAAACTTTTAAGCCACTTCTTAAGCTAATAAAATATAATTTTTTTCACATTATGTTACACCTTCAAGTGGGGGAAACTATCGTATGTATATACATTTATAAATTCTCACAAGTATTGGGACATGTGACATGTTAATAATGTACATTATAGTGTCAAATACATTTATTTTAATGATTTTGTCAAATTTCTAGTCATTCCTGATGGATATCCTTTACCAATTATTCTTACTATTCCTAATCATATATCTTGTGATGAAATGGTTTGCATGATCTATAGCCAGGAAAACTATTCAAACATTTAGCAATCAAGTGATAATCATTCATAAATGTTCACATTCTCAACATAATATGCATTTGAAATAAAGTAAATTGAATTCGAAGACTTCTCATATGGAATTATGATTGAATTGATGGATCTTGCATCCTTAGATTAAATTAGAAAGATATCCTATATCAAAAATTAATACATTAAATAAAATTACTCCTTCACTGGTTTTGTTTTAGATTGAGGGTAAATTGAGGGTGTTTGAAAGGACCCACATCCTTGTACACTTGAGGATTTTTGAGAGGATCCACAACCTGGTTACAATAAAGGGGACCACTATTAGGAACCCAATTGAAGCAACCAAGAAACTGTAGTGAAGATGCAATGACCATCGAAAATGATCACAGTGAGTGGGAAAACTATTAGAAGAACCACCAGCATCGGCAGTGAGAGGAGTAACCACTAGATCGACGGCAAGTAGAGCAACCACAAGTGTCAGCAGTGAGAGGAGCAGCCACAACCATAGCGAGAGGAGCAGTAACAATGAACAGAGAAGCCACTAGCGTTAGCAGCGAGAGGAGAAGGAGCCACCAACGTTGACAACAAGAGGAGAAGCCACTAGCATTAATAGTGAGGAGAAACCACCAGTGTTAGCATGAGTAGAGAAGCTGCCTCCAGCGACGAAACCACCTCTGAGGAGGATCGTGCCTCAGGGGGATTTGAAACTGGGTGGGCAAGCACACAACCATGTGACTTGACCACACCACTCCCACCCCATCTTCTTAAATGTGGTTTTGGGATAAATCTCATGCCACAATTCCAGACATGCCTCATCACATTAAACATAGGATTCGTGCCTGACCCCAACCCCCATCGCATTGAACACCGAGCCAGCTTGGCACCACGTCGAGAGACCACCTCCACCACATAAGCAACTGACCCACCTGGAACTACCTAGCCAAGTAACGATGAGCTATAGAGGTGGCCAGCCCAGGGGAATGGACCCCCGAGAGACCTCCCACATATAGCCCACATTCCCCACCGCTAGGGTAAACTAGACAGGCTACCTCCTTCACTGGTTTATTCTTTATATTCACATGTATTTCTATACATTTTGATAAAATAATGCCTGTTATCATTTAATATTATCATGCACACTAAGAAACAAATTTTGATTCCCTTTTTTATTACTTTTTCATCTAATATCACACTCTCAAATATCTAAAAAATACAAACAAAATAATATAAATGTCTTCAAAATTAAAAAATTTGAATAGTCCAATAATACATGAACATTAGGACATGAGCATAGCTTGAGTTATTAATTTCTGCTTCACATATGTCATTTTTCATATGATTTGATAGATAACATATTCTATTTTATGTACAAAATTAGGTTTCACGAGGTATATGATCATGATGCATAATACATAAGACTCTATATGAGTTAATATTGTAGCACCCTTTACAGTTTATATTTTCCTCCTTTGCATTTCAAGTGTTGACATGTGATTTTCCTTATGAGGATATGTTATTTTCATTATGGGAAATCATGCTTGATAGGGGTAAGTCTTTTATGCTCTTAAAGATCTTTTGATTAAACTGGAATGTTTTCCTGAATTCATTTTTTTTTCACTTCTGATAACATGAGTAGCAATCTGGTTAAAGGAAAATTGTAAACATATCTATTTATCTTACTCATCCTTGGATCAATTTCAGTGATCCAAGGAATGTTTTAAGTCTGTTCAGGTTGAACAAATGATGAATTGGCATACCATGAATTATGAAACTTATGGACTGAACTTTGTTGATACAAGTTCTTTAATTCTCCTTTTAATGAACGTACTCCCATCCAGTGGCATTCTTTGATTAGAGTCTTTGATTATCAACCATGGCAGGCTGTCACAAACGTAAAGGGGAATTATAGCATGTTCATGGCAAAGGAGAAATCTAGGATCCTATTAGGGACTAACCTACGAGATCCTAAGATACGTAAGATATTTCTACCTAAGCTATGTCACATGATAGAATTCTAATTCTAGCCTAAAGCTCCTTATTCTACTGGGAATGGTTGATTTGTAACCTAACCTAAGTTTGTGCTAAAGGAATTGGAAGGGTTACTAGGTACTAAAAATTGAACCTAATACTACAAGGTTATTTGGTGATCTAACCTAGTGCCTAAAAAGTATGGTATTTTGAATTATCTACCTATGTGGAATTACATAAATCTATTTCTAAGGACCTGTGTTGGGGGTTAGTTGTTAGTGTTATATCCTAAGGTATAAATTTAATCTACCTAATATCTAACCTAAGAAAGTAATCTATCCTAAGTTATTGGGCACGAAGGGGAACTTAAGGGGTCACAAGTATTGGGTGACTATTCCTAAGGCATTAATGATGTTGATAAGGTTGTAACGAATTATGGTACTACTAGCTTTGGCAAGGGCTGATTTGTTTGGCGAAAGCTTAGGTGGCAGTATCACTAAAATTGCAATGCTTGTTAATTTTTGACTTGGCCTTCACCAGAAATAGAAGGTGGTGGCGAGGGAGGATAGGTAGAAAAATATAAATTAATGGAATTAATTGCTTTCAGTTTTTTAGCCCAAACCGTTTTGGAAGGCATGCAGGTGGATTTTGTTGTGGTTGTTTCACTTTGCATGTTACATGATTTTTTCTCTGCCTGATCTCTTGTTTTTCGAATCAGCAGATTGAATTGCACTTCATGGCTATTTTTGATGTTTCGAATCTATTTTCTTGTGGAATGAATAAGAGGGAATTATGGAAAATGAATTTGGTTGTTTGATCTTTCATGGAGAAGAGAAGGAGTAGTGAGCTCGGTTGGTGGTCTTCTTCGATTTAATAGAGACACTATCAGGCATGATAGGCCCCAAATATTAAAATCATTTGCTCTCTCCTAAGTGATTTCATAAAAACAGCTCTGCTCTGTTTAGTTTAGTACATTCCATGTTTTCTTGGTTATTTGTTGCTGAGTTTTCTTTGGAGAACCTTGGGTTCCTCCTGTTTCTATAGAAACAAATGTCTTGTGATTTCAATCTAGAAAGAACCGTGTTTTTTTCTAAGGAAACTAGTTTGCAACTGGAGTCTTAGATGAAACTTGTTGTTATATGGGATATGTTGATTGAGTTTATAAATTCTATGATTGTTGTGGTTTTGTGTGATAGTTGTAAGAAACCGAGGTGTGTTGCAGATGGATTGTTCTTGTTTTTCAACTTGATAAAACTCTTATTTATACTTGGAAGCTGTGTAATATTATCATGGATATTAGGGTTGTAGTAAGCCTGCACTTGGTTTGGGGTTAGTGTTTAATGGTGACCGTATAAGTTTTATAGGGAGTACTTAGTGAATACGGCCTTGATATTTATTGAATTATAGTCTAAACTCTGTTTATTTTCTTTGAAATCATCTTTGATGGTATCTAAGGATTGAAAGATGATTATGTAAATTTTTTCTTAACTGAGGCAGTTTTAAAGTTTACTTACTACACTCGATCTTGCTTTACGATGTAGAAGTTTTTATTGATTCAATATAGGTAGTATATTGCAAGGAAATTTAAAGAATTTGTTTCCTATTGATCATAATGATAACTGGGAAAGGCATTAGTTCAGTTAAGAATCTATCTAGTTTTTCCTTTATTTAAAAATGTAAACCATTAAAGGGATATAATTACTCGAACTGGATATAATCGATTGAATGATTTGATTTGGTGAGAACTTATACTGAACATGGTGCTCGAGTTACATCTTGAGACTTGGGCATAATGTATTTGTTAAAAAAATATTGCTTGATCTTGTCGTTGAATTTAGTCTGTTTTTGGATGAATCTTTGTAAACTCAAAAATCTTAATGATACTTTTTCGTGTAACAAGAATAGATGCATATGCATGGAGAAAACTTGAAATGATAGTCTTGCGAATTGTTTGGTAAACATTGAAATTTTGACTAGAATTCATCTAGTAGTTATCATTCCTATTAAGAATCCAATCATTTACTCTAGAGGTATTAAGTTGAGAAGTAAGGTAAATAATACTATCTTGATTGAACTCTTGGGTAAATTCTGAGTGTGAGTTCTTATTCAGGTTTCTTTTTCTTATTGATTCCATTGAATTAATATATAACTTATAAAAAATTATTTACGACTCCTCATGTGTTTATGGCTATGTATGGCCTTCACTGTTTTGATGTTTCATATGAAACAGATCACTGGCTTGATTGGGAGATCTTGTCTTTAGAAAGGATGCATAAGATCCTTCTTCTTATTGTAAAAAGTGTTTTGGATCACTTCTTTGAAATATTCTATACATTCTAAAAATTGTAATTGGACTAGAAAAGGAATTATTATTAATTAAAGTGAAGGAAATGATTGCAGTAGTAGGTTCACTGCTAATATGCTTCTTTTTTGTTACAGTTAGAATAAATTCAGTTGTTAAGGAACTTCATTTGATTGTTCTTATAGGATAAATATAATCACTGTTGGCTAAAATTATCTTACTTATCTTTGGACTGAAATAGAAAAGAAGGTGAATGATGACTGGTTTGTTGAAAATAGAATGTAAATTATTAGTTGGGTGATATTCCATCTCTCCTTATTGGGTATTTTTATATTATCCTATTGTGATGAATATCTTAAATATTGATAGATGAATCATCTTAATTAGAATCCTGTTATAAGAAACCTTTTTATCATATGATAAATAACTAAGTATCGTATTCTATTATGATGAGGTTTTGAAACAATGTGATTGTATGATTTGTTGTTAAAGGAAATCAATAGGATCAATTTTATGTTAAAATGGTAAGATAGATATTAAATATCATATTCTACTCTTCCCTGTTAGAAGTGATTTCATGATGTTAAAGCTCTTCTTTTCTGATTGAAATTACTTACGCCTATTGTATGATATAATAATTGATCCTTAAAGCGAGGTTGTTTTATGGAAACAATTAGTTTAGTGCACTTCATTTTAAGGATCAGTGCTTATTATGCTCAGTTCTTTGAACTGACCCATGCTAGTAATTTTTACAGATGGACATCATAAGTGATAAAAGAAGGCACAAACTTATATGATGCATTGAATGTTTAAATCTAATTCTTGAAAATAAATCTGATTGATCCTGAGTTGTATTGAATAGAAAAGTTATATTCCTTGGGAGAAATACTATTGTTGTGCCGGGTGTCTAAATTTCATAAATATTGCAAATGTATAAGTTTGACTATGAATTGGAAGTTGAGAAATCACTTGCATTCGTTATGTAAATTATCTTGTACCTTTGTCTAAAGGAGGGAATCTTGTCTTGATGATATTCTTCTTATTATCTATATGATTGGATGTGCTTTCTTGATGACTATTATAAAAGGAATTTAGATTAATTCCTTAAGTAAGATGCAGTTAGAATAGTGGCAGAATGCAACATTCTTATCTAAGCAATTCATTTTATTAATGTGATGTGTAATAAACCTATAATGAAAACTATCGAAATTATAAAAGACATAAAAGGGTGTGTTAAACCCTAGAATTTAACTATGAAGAGGAAGAATCTTCCTCTCTAGTAAAGATATAAATAAAAGAGGGAGATATGATTACTAATCATTAGAATTAATTATAATAAGTATGATAAGTTACAGCCTAGTAGGTTGTTACGCTTCCTTAAGCGGTTAAGCCTTTAAAAAAAAGAGAACTTATGTTGTTGCTGTCCTATTTTTGGATAACAGGTTGTTAAGCCAAAAACTAACGAACCTCAAAGCAATCTTAAGTTAATAAATTTAATTTTGGATTAATTGAATATGACCTTTAAAATAACTTAAAGAGTGTTGGAATCAGGGTTAGATGGGCTGCTGAAATCTATTTTTCCATTAATCCAAATTAAACTAAACATAAGTAACCTTTTAGAGGTATGTACATCTAGATGAGGTTGTTCTGCAGGATGTAGGCACACATCAACTGCAAGGCTGTACCTTCAAGAAGATTAGGATCTTCTTGAGGATACAGTAGTGTAGTTAACATGTGGCAACACCCTTCTGCATTGATCGTCAAGATCTACACCCTTTTGGACTTGAACAAGTTTTCACTCTAGGGCTGGATAGTAACATAGTTGGGATATGAACTAGCCCTCTAGGACTCAGGGTGCCTTGGCACACGGGGTTAACCAAGGTTGTTCCAGTAGGTCAATTTACCCTAAGTCTTCATGAGCCTCTTCTTATCATATCCTATGTTGTTAACCTGAACTAGGGTTAAACCTTAGGCAAAGAGACTAACAGAAGTCAGTATAAGAAATTTTAGATAACAATAGAGTGTGGTGAAGGATGTATTCTAGATTGACGAGTATGTCGTCAAGGAATAAATAATACGATCAGTATGTTAGAAATATTTTTCCAAGGTATCGTAAGTTGCTGATTGCGTTGTCCTATGTCACCTAGTCTAAGGATCCTGATGTAGTTGAAAATTGTAGCAAATATTCAGTTAGGTTCATTAGACTAATCACTCAATACCTAGAATAGGCTAAGAGAACCAAGTATACAAAGTATACAGAAGAGTATTCAAAACTTAAAGTTAAACATGAATAGATCGGTAGTTCACCGAGTCATGGGATGAATAGATCGGTAGCTCACCAAGTCATTATAGCTGCATATGGTTATATGTTATAAGAATGGTTGTTATGAAATGTGTGTTATAAATTATGTATTTAGAACATAGAACATTAATCATGTAAAAAAAATTTCTTGTTTCTAAAGTCTTAAAACAGGAATGTTACAAATATGTTGTACTCTTTTTTCTTAGTGGCCTTGCTAATATACGCACATAATCTACAATATTGGGTACTATTATTCTATTTATTACATATATCTCTCAATATACTTCACATATCCTTGTTGTATTCATATTATACCTTTTAATATATTATCCTCTAAGGATTTTTGGGACTAATACATGTGGATTATAGGACTAGAATATCTTGTTTTATCTTCTTATCAGATAATACCCTTTTCCTATTTGCACATTGGATTTCCTATTGCTTATCTTGTATGTATAGGCATTAGCCTATTTATGTGCATTTGAAACATTTTTGTTAATGAAAAAACCTCACAAACCTTTTCTTTTTTCATCTTATCCTATTGTGACTGTGTAACATATTTGTGTCCTTTATATATGATCATATTAATTTTCCTTATGACATCATGCATAAATTTGTGAGTTTATATAAATTGTTTGGTTTTTGTCTTTACGTTTCATGATATTTATGATGTAATTTCTATTAGGATTAATTATAATATTGTGGATATCAATAGAAACCTCATATATGTGTTCCAATAATGATGATCTATAATATATGACATAGAAACATTTTAATCATTTTAAGATAATATATTTACAATATATCACCTCACCTCAAGCGAGGGGGAATTTAATGGGTTTATCGTAGAATTATAAATGAAAGTAAGGAACACAAACATAAATACATGATATAGAACACATAGGAATGTGTTACAAGAATGAATTTACAATGTCACAAACATGACTAGGTACAATTTTTATATAGGGAGAGTAGAATGTATTCGGATGGAACTTGGATATATTAGTGTCCAAAAAAATCACATTATTGTCTAGGTACATTACCAAAAACCAAACTATATTCTCTCAAAATATTTTAGATTTTACATTAGTTCAATGAGAAAATCACTTGTTGAAATATAAATAAACAATTAGAATTCCCTCGTTTCAATACAAAGGTAGAGGGAATGGTTACTTTTATTTATACATTCACTTTGTTTTAAAGGAAATTTTAGAGATCATAAATTTTAGAAATTTTAAGGCTAAGATTGAGTCTCACTAGGCGCATTGAAATATAAGGGTGTCTAGAGACTACACATTATACATCAGCTAGCAGGTGACCCCTTACAACTCGCTGACGTTTTTTTACATTAACGCCAATTTTTTGTCTCTTGTTTTGTATGTTGACTTGAGGCTAGTTGTTCACACAAACCCTTTCCATGGAACAACTTAGTTACCTTGATCTCAATGTCATATTCCATGACATGAGTGATCCATCCTATCCATTTTTCATCCAGATCCTTGCTGAGAAGGAATTCTTTAACTCCTGCATGGGAGACCAACAATTGGATTTTATTATTTGAAACCAACTACTTAAACTTCTTTAATCCCTTGATTAATGCCAAGAATTTCTTTTTGGTGAAGGAATATATTAATTCATAGTCTTCTAGACCTTTAATGAAGAAAACAATTGGTTGTTCTGTACGTCCTTTGTTTTTCTGAACTAAGATTGCAAAAATTGTGTCACTGCCACCAAAGGCATACAGTATGAAGTCTTTAGAGAAATCAGGATTTATGAGAGTTCGGACTTGTGATATAGCTTCTTTGATGGCCTTAAATATCTCATTTCCTTCAGCTATCCACTTGAATTCTAAGCTCTTCTTCATCATCAACGTTATTTGTTTAACAAGGGAAACAAAGTTTGGTACGAACCTGTGGAAAAAATTGATTTTTTACAGGAAGCTTTGAAGGGATTTCTTGTGGCTTAGAAATGGAAATGCTCTTATTGCTTTCACTCTCTCTAGGTTAATTGCCAATCCTTCCTTTTATACAATATTGCCTAGAATCCTGCCCTCATGGGCCAAGAATATGCATTGTTTAGGGTTCAATGATACCCCAAAACCCCTGTATCTTTGAAACACCTGCCTTAGTTGGAAAAGGTGGTCTACTACATTTTTGGAAAACACTGTAATGTCATCTAGATAGACCAATACTACTTTTTTGATCAGCCCTTTGAATTACATATCCATTTCCATTTGAAAAGTGGCTCCGACATTGGACAATCCAAATGACATTTTTCTATGGGCATAGGTGCCCCATTTGGTAGTGAAAGTTGTTTTGAACTGATCATCTTCTTTGACCATGATCTGGTTGTATCCTAAGTAGTCATCTAAGAGGGAGAATCTCTCTGATCTAGAAACCACTTGAAAGATCTGATCCATTGAAGGGAGTGGGTAGTGATCTTTGAGGGAGGCTCTGTTCAAGTATTGAAAATCTACACACAACCTAATCCCTCTATTTTTCTTCCTGACTCAGACCAGGATTATAACCTAGCTTGAGTGTTTGATTAAGAATATGATACTTGCCTCTATCATCTTGTTTAGCTCTTTATTCATCAGAGGCTCAATGTGTGGGTTGACTGGTCTCTACTTTTTCTTGATGGGCTAATCAGCTGGATCTGGTTCGATTGTGTGTTGTGCTAGATTTGGATTAAACCCTCTTAGGTCTTCATAGCTCAAAGAAAATACATCTGGAAATTCTTTGAAAATTTGTATGAATCCATACCTTTCTTACTCGGTGGCCACCTTGCCAATTTGAAGTATTTTGTCTTCTCCAACTGGGATCAACTTTGAATCTTCTCCTTTGATCTATATATTAGCATTCTATTTTCTAAACTAATCATTAGGATTTAAAATAGACTCCAATGTCACTAAGATTTTGGGAAGCTTGTTTGTATGCAGATGTAGTATTTTGTTCCCATATTGCTCCTCTAATCTAATTTTATTTCTACCTAAGAATTCAACATCTTCTTGCAAAAAATTAATGATATGTTGATCATTCTCGAACACCTTCCAGCATGTGTTGTTATCTAGCACTGTTGGCCTCACGAATATATGGATATGTGGCTATTATTTATCTCTTTTGATGTTTTTGGCCACATCAAACATTTCTCCAACTGCTGTAAGCCTATCATCAGCTTTGTTCTCCTTGCTGGGTATGGACACAATGATAGAGGCCTCAAAATCCTCCATGAGATCCCATACCCTACTCTTGTAGTTCTTGAGCATGTCATTATTGACAGCATTAAGTCTTCTGATTTGATTGGAAACTAGTTCACTGTCAGCTTCCTTTCCAAATGAAGACCCTAGACTAAAGCCTCATATTCAGTAGTGTTATTTGAGCAGGAAAAATGAAATCTAAAAGTTGTATAATATTTCATACCTTTAGGGGACACAATCATAGCTCCTCCTCCATCTCCTTGTCTACACTTTGAGCCATCAAAGAATAATTTCCATACCTCATTGTCATCTTTATATTATGACTTCATTACATTAGGAAGAGGATGATTCTCTTCATGTAGATAGTAGACACCTAGCTCAGATTCTTCCATCTCCTTGTAGGGTTCAAAAAATGTATTTTGTTAGCCTGCTTGTCGAGAGTCAAGTATGGGATGCATCCCACCTTGGTATCTACACCACAAGTGTTTGGGATGTCTTCTTGATCAAAAGATGAGAAATTGGCATTGATTTGGCTAGGCTGAAAAGATTCAATATGATAATCAGCAATAGGCTCAAATCTGATTATGGCCTTTGCCCCATACCTTGTTCTAAAGATCATATGTGACCAATAAGAATAAAAATAGCCTCCAATTTGTGTAGTGAAGTCCCTAGTCAAAGAAAAAGCAAAATGTGGTAGAAAATATATGATTGATATGTTCTGTAAAACAGTCACATTGGGGCACGCATGTAGAGTGAGGCTCATATCCTTTATGATTCCAACAATTGTCACTATTGTCCCATATAATTGCACTACCCCTCTAGAGATAACTTCATATTGGAGATCTAGTTGATAAGCTATTTGTTTGGGCATCACAGAACTACTAGCCCTATAATCAATCATACAATTGTGCACCAATTTGTCTCCAATAATCAAGGAGACATAAAATTGAGGAGGTCTCAAGTTCTTACCTTGTTGTTCTCCATGGTCCCTTCCAGTTTGAAATGCATTGGAAAGCACTCTCTCTTGCTGGTTAGGGGGTTAATTTGAGCTTGACCAATTCTGCATGGTAGTCTACAATAGATATCTCTACCTTGGAATGGCCAGTGACTCCCATAAGGAAATGTTCACACTTTTCCTCTTCATTTGCTCAATGATATTGAATGAGCTATCCTTTTGCTGCCCCTTCCCAGACACATTTTTTTCTTGCAAATGGGTTGTCACAATTGGTGCTTGAGTGGATTTGGAAAGAGGATTGGGAGTTATATTTAGAACACCAAAACCTTGTGGAGTGATGGGAAGTTGAGGGTCACATGAGTTTAGTGGTTGGCCTTATCCAATATTGCTCTTTTTGGATTGTGTATTGGCAGCCATACTTTGAGAAGGGAACTGATTCATTTAAAATATGTCCTCAGCTTGCCAATTGATAAGCTTATTATCACTTAGAGATCCCTCTTGTTGAGATCCCTGCTGTTGATAGTCTTCTTGGCTAGGTTCTTGTGACACCATACTGGTCTACACCATCAAGGCCTAATTTAGAGCACCATTAAAGCACATTGATTGGTTATGTGGCTGATTGCATGGGAAACACCAATGATATTCCTATGCCATATTATGCTATGTTGGAACCAATTCCCTTGATATTGAAGTTGTGTTTGGATCATATGACTTGAAAGGTCTAGCAGCTTGAGGTTGTCCTTGGTTTTGGGTCTGATTTACAATCTGAGATGGTTGTCTATTTTTTTGGTACTGGGGTCTAGCCTGATACTGAGCTTGATGGTGATACGGCCTAGAAATATGAGCTTGTTACCTTTCAATGGTTACTAACTCATTCCCTAGGTTCTAAAGCTGTTTCATGACTTCCTAGAGTTCCTTAGAGGTGTTGGATGATGAGGTGGAGGATTCAACTAATCTTTGACACCTGGGGGTGGGTGTAGGAGCTAATTTGGGCATTTCGCTGGAATCTGGGCTTCCTAACTCAGGGTACAGAGGCATGTATGGCCTATTAGAGATTTTACTAGCCTAAATCAAATGGTTCTTAGCCCCTATGGAAAGGCTATAGGTTGCAGGTAAGGTTGTTCCCCCCATTGACTGAATCATCAAAGAAATATAAGAATTTAAATCCCTGAGAAAGTATAAGAAGGAACCTTCATTAGGAGGCTTCACTATTGTTGGAATCCTTTCCCACGTCCACTAAAATATGAGGTTAAAATCTATCAAATCCTCATTCGAGGATCTCTTGATTATTGTTAGCTAAGTTATCCCCCTTTTCTCCAAACTGGTCATGAAGAGTTGTGCACAGTTGGTTCAAATTTTAGATAGAACCTGCTTCAAGGCTCCTGAACCATTGTGAAGCCTTAACTTTGAGAGAAGAGGCAATAAAATTGACTGCAATGTCCATCTCATGGATTTCGTGGATTGTACAGACATTTAAAATATCTTGGACATGATCACTAAGAGAAGTCTGGTTTTTCCCAATGAAATATGGGATGATCTTTAATGCTGCAATGGGGACCATATTTTGTGCATTCAGAGCGAATGGGATGCTGCTGGTGAAATTGACATAAGGATTTGGCTGAGCTATCCTGATCAACCTGAGCACCCCTCTTGATTGAGAGAATGGCCGACTAGGTGGAGGTGTCGATAAGGCTATGTTTGGTGGGGATAGAGACCTCTGGGCTCTATTTCCTCCCATACCTCTGTCTGGGGATAAGTCTAGATACACAAATAATTAGTTCTCTCTGGTTCTCTACCGTGTTTTTATTCTTCTCATGAACTTGATTAGACTGCTAAAATAATTGGATTTGTTTATTTTGGAGTCACAAGATGTGTAGTTTTTAAGAGCTTCTTAGACGCTAAAATCACAGCAAGTGCACATCAATCTTACTATAATAGATGGAAACTTCTCTGTCCCACTAGGCATGCCAAAACTATTAGTGCAAAATCATAGCACCCTCAAATGAGTTCCATAGATCTGCTTTTCTAAGGTAGATTCATTTTGTGTGATTGCATAACATTGAATTTTCCCCAAGGTGTGGGACCTTGAAAAAATGGAATGCTCTCCAGATTAAAGGTTGGTTCCTATTCCTCTGTTTAGGTGCATACATGAGAACTTGTAGAGGATCTATATCTATACCTAATCTAAAATTTTCCAAGGAGATAGGGATAAAAGAGATATAAGAAACAAGAAATAACTAAACCACAAGGTGATGCATGGAAGGAATGATGAAAAGTAGTTTTTCTAATAGACACAAACCAACAAAATACATACAATAATCAAGCAAAAATAACCGGATTTATAATGAAACACCAGAAGCAATAAAAAGAGATAGAAATGATCTAGAATTGATCACAAACATGTTTTATTTCCCTATAGATTGATACAATGCATTACAAATCAACCAAGAGGAAAATAACATATTGCAATTTTAATAGAAGGCCTAAACTCCACAAATTCCTTTGCTAGAAGGAAAGGATATCCTGCAAAACAAATAACATCCAACCCTTTATAATGAATCCCACCCTTGCATTTTTAGGCTCAACTAGAGAGAAGAAAGAGTGAGAGAAGTGAAAAAACTAGGTTGAAGCTCAACCACTGCTATTAATTCCTCTAACAAAATATTCCCCCAAATCCATATTTACTGCATCAATCTTTGGTTTGGTGCCTTGAAGGAAGAGGAAACGACAGAACAGATTGAATCTGATCTGGTTTTTGAGGCCAGGAGATCTTGCATTAAATTCCTAAATACATTTCTCCATGGTTCACCTACTAGGACCTGAGAAAAATGATTTTTTATATTTCCATGGTGTAGAAGATATCAAGATGCTTCCAACGGTGTCAAATTTGCAATATTTTGAGCTCTGAGTATAAAGATATGCCCCTTCAAAGTTTGTATTGGGTCCGTACAAACAGACTGGAAAATAGTTTGAAAAATGGGTCTCCTTTTTTCTTTATGGCTTGTGGTAGCAAGATTAGGTCAAAATCAGGTTTTGCGGGTCTATAATTTATCTCTCCCCACTTTTCCACAAAATGTAAAACTAAAAAAACCCCATGGCCTTGACACTCCACTTAGATACGTGGCACCCTTTGGTTGGCTAGGGAGGTGTTCTACCATTCTTACCTTTATGCCTTTTTTCAATAGGAAAATTTTCACCATTTCCTCTGACTCCCTACTTTCCTTGACTCGGGATCAAACGTTGACCTTTTCCTTTGGGTGGAGTTGCAGCGCATTTTGCAAATTTTACACCTTTGGAATAACAAGGGTAAAAAACTAACTTTCCCCCCAATGGTCGACTTTGACCTGGGATATGCGGCAGTCTAGCGCTCGTTTGGAAATTCTTTCTCTATTCAACCCTTAAACTAGTGTCATTTAGACACTTGACAAATTTCACCGGCCTACTCCATGCATTGACTATTCAACCGACTATGCCCCCTTTGAGACTGGACACGTTGATGCACCACACTTTCTTGAAAGCCCAATTCAATTTTTTTTTTGGAGGAGCGTTGAGTTAACACTTGTCGGCCTCCACTGGTTTGTGGACTTTTCAACGGTCCCTCTTACCATTTTTGGACTTTATGCTATGTGGTGAGCTCACGCTCATTTTGGTCTCCACCCTAGGACTAACTGTTAAAGATGCGCCACACTAACACTTGGCATTCTCCACTTACACTTTTATACTTAGCCAATTTTGAGGCCCGCCCTATCCTCCTTTTGAATCTATTTGACCATTTTATACATGGAGGACTAGCACAAGTTTCAGTCTTCACCTTGGGATCCCATCTCAGATTTGTGTTGAGCGAAAACTCAACCATTCTTTCTTAGTTAAACACTTTTAAACAGCCTGCAAATTTTTGGGGCTCTGGACTCGTGGAAGCCTAGCGCTCGTTTGGGATTCCCTTTCCTGATTAAACTTTGGATAAGTGTCACATAGACACGTGCTTCCTTCCACTACTTGATCCATACGTATTCAATTTTGGACTCTTTTCTAAATGCTATCGAGCCTGAAAAACTTTACCATTTTTTCCCCTTTTTGCTTCTAGTTCCTCTACGGCATCATCCCTTCTTGTCTGACCTTGTTATTCCACTGTTGAGTCTACCTATAACTTAAAAAAATCGATTTAAGACATGGAAATGGCTCGACAGATTCATTTCTTTTACATAGGGTCATTTAGTCTTTGTTTACCCCCTCCACTCCATTATTGAGTCCTTCTGTGACAAATTTACAAGATCTGAATGAGTTTTCTCATGTTCTTTCTATGCGGGGTTTTCACCAATCTAATATTTTTCCCGAGGGGTGAAATATGGATAACAAAAACTTAGAACACCTGCAGCCATCTCTCTACATGGTGCACTTTCAAGAGATATCAAGATGGTTTAGAGCTTAGTAATGCTACAGTGGAGCACTTTATATTAGTTAGCCACAGCTATATCTAGGATTTGTATAGGGTGGATTGGTGCTAGAGGTAGTTTGGGCTTACCTACGATGTTCCTGGACTAGATAGCTTGTATGATTGTAGGACCCAAGAGTAAATTGATATAAGTCCATAGATTTCCCATGATAGAGCACTGAATAGTTTCCTACAGGTGGTACCTACTATGTTGGTGCCACTGAGAAATATTATAGATCCAGGCACCACACTTGAGTATGCAAAATGGTACCATGGTCTGCTTCAACGTCATCTGATTGTTTCCATGGAGGAGTATAATGCCGGTGTGAGATCTCCTCTAGTGGGAATTCCTAATGGTGATGAGGTTGGAACCATTGGTGGTGACGATAGTGATAATGATGATGATGGTGATCCCGACTCACACCAATATGTTAGGGGCAAGGGATATGGTCCAACATTATAACAACCACAGGGATAGGGCCCAAGGCCTAGGTTGCAACAAGATTTCAGGGCACCTGACATAGAGTTTCCCCCAGTAGGCATTCCATTGGGGATATACACCCCTCTTAAGAAGGTATTTCCAGAGCAGGTCCCACAACCTCATGCTCCAGGGGGTGGTGGCGATGGTGGAAAGTTGGCTTCCCTTCAACAACAGTTATAGGTGGTGATTTTTGTTCAATTACAGGTGGTAGGAGAGATGGATGAAGCTAGGGCATAGGTACAAGCCCTTCTAGTAGAGTAAGATCAGGCACGTGCTCATGTACAGATTTTGGCATTAGAGAGGGACTAGGCCATAGTATAGGCCACTCGGGGAAGTGATATTACTGCATGGAAAAGTTACATTAATAAGATGGCCACACAGGGGGCTTAGATACTTATCCTTTTACATTAGTCTCAGACCCAGGTGTAGATGGTTATTTCTTAGAGGGAGCACACCCAGACACAGTCATGGGGCTATATTACATAGAGAGATGAAGCCCAAACTCAGGTGTAGACTATTACTGTAGAAAGAGAATGATAGGCTATTGCTTGTAGACAAGCTCAGGCTAATAGTGGCAGATTGATAGGTGAGTGACATGCCGCCTTGTAGGAAGTTATTTCTTTTGGAGACATTGATTTGATATAGAATGCTATGATGGTTGGTGAAGAAGCCTTATATTATAGGACTACCTATTACAAGGTATTCTTGATAGTGCAGCGAGTGGTACCTTTTGAGTAGTCAAGTGTGAGAATGACAGCCTCTAGGTCACGGCGATTAGGACGTTTAGTTAGATAAGTTTGGCAGCCCATTGCAGAGTAGCCGGTTGGACAACAACCAGCAAGATAATAGGGTGATACCCTCGGTGCTGGTTCATCATAGCCACCACTCTTTTTTCCTCCAGGTCATCGTCCCGAGAGCCCTGGAGAGGGCGAGAGTTGTGGTTGAGATCTTCATTTTTCTCATTTGTACAGATTTATAATATATTTTCCTCTTATGAAGGTTGATTTTGATGTATAGATTTATGTACCATTGTTTTGATGACGCCTTTTGATGAAGGCTTGATTCCTTTGATGCATGCTCCTTTTAGATGGTATATTGTATCAATGATGTACTTTTGAGTATTGACATGGACAATTATACATGTATTATATGGAGATTTGATGATGATTTTTTCATGTTATACTGTGATTATGCTTTTTATGATTAGTGATTATTTATTTGTATTCATTGTATCATGATGTATGATTTCCTTTTCCTTTATGTATGCGACATTATTTTGATTTAGAGATGTTTATGTTTCATGCTTTCATATCGGTGATAAATCTGTTAATAGTATCACATGTTTTGGATATATGAGATGTTTCTGATTTCTTATTCTAGCACTTCGGATGATACTAGATGATATTGGTGTGGGAGGGGATATATTATTTATTATGTGCAACCCCTCTTTCCCCCATTGTTGATATGATTTGTGATGATTATCTTAGCATACATGCATGATTTAATACTTAGCATTTTTATATAAATGATGTAGTAGATGATGTTTTATATCTGATGAATGATAGATGATAGATGTGATAACAAACAACTGTGCAAGAGACAAATACACAAAAAAAGTTAACAAAGATAAACAATTGTACCTATACAACACAACACAAATTTTGATGCAGACACATGAATTGATAAAACATACTAAAGAAATCAAATTGACATTTTAACCTAAGTAAGTAAAATGAACCCTAATAGATGTATATAACAAATGATGCAATCATGCCAACGCTTGTATAAGAAAATGGGTTTTAATCCAATACATAATCTAAACTAAACACAACTTAATCTAATGTAAGAAACAAACTACTCCTAAATATATACAATATGAAAAGTTCAACATATTAATACTATAGAAACCAACAACCAAAGGCACTATTTGAAACATTACACTATTTTTTGTGAGAAAACATTGATATATGGTTTTCTAATGTGTTAGGGTTTATCTAGAAATATAAGTTTCTTGAGCCTACTATTCACATTATTTTCTAAGAAAACGTTGTGTGGTTGTTGTAGCTTCATTCCTAAAAGGGAGATTTTCTGAATGTTTAAGTTATTTGTGTAATCCTTTTCTAAGTGTTTTTGCGTTTTCTAAGGTCATTATTATCTCTCAAAACTGCACCCTATAGAGAGATGGCTGTAGGTGTTCTAAGCTTGTAAAATTGATCTCTCTCTTTCGTAGATACAATGGAAACATCTTAGGCCTATGGGTATACCTATTTTGAGGTGAACATCTAGTATCAAGGCCGGTTCCTTATTGATGTATCCTAAAATAATTTATGGGGTTTAAGGGTAAAAGATGACTGTAAAATAATTAAAAATTAAGGTGATACACCAAATTTGTATGAGGGATTTAACTTAGTATATGCACAATTGATATGTGAAAGGATTCTTGATGCACGAACCAACAATTTTCTACAAAATGTTAAGGACAAAACACTTCAAGGTATTGAGGGAAAGTATCACAATAATAGTGCCAAGCTAAACATGCACATTAATATCATGCAAAAATAACTAAATTTTTCAACAGGGTAAGATGATTAATTAGGGAATTTGCATTTTCAAGATTAATTAAAACATACAAAAGACTACAAATAATTTGGAAAGGTAGAAAATACTTCACATTAAGAGGGAAAAACTAGCATAAATTGCTTCAGTACTCCGATATCCAAAAAATCCTCCTTGCACTTTGCCAAAGCACACAATATATAGCAAAATATTTTCCCCCACCCTTTCTAAAAATAGGCTAAGGCTTGAACTCGCCCATGAATAAAAATAGAACATACAAATAGAAAGAGGCGTTAATAGCCATTGGTTATAACTCAGTCAACTGTAGTAGACTATTCTATTTTTAAGAAAAATCATGGTTGAATAATTTGCTAAAAATAAGTTTTTATTGATGAGCAAGTCTTCTTCCCTTGTGCACATGAATTCATATTTTTGTCTATTTTTTCCTCTTGTGAAGGCATATAAAAAATAACTCCCTGTTCGTGAGATAAATAATTACAATACTTGAAATATTTACAAAAATAACCATTCACACATCCATTTGATGGGGACCACCTCCATGCTGAAATTCTAATGTTGATATTCCTTGTCTAAGTGGTCACATTGGTGACATACTACAGATCATCTTTAACTCTCTTGACCATGGGGAAAACCTTTGCACTTGATCACTGATATCCATTTGGTTTGGCCACCTTTGTGGACTTAGCACATTATCGAATTTTAAATGTATATGGGGTCACTTTTGAGAAAGGCCACCATGTCATACTCGGCCACCTTGGTAACACATGCTATAATACATAGTTTCCACCTTTGATTAAACATGACCATGTAATACTTATCGACTTTTGTATTTGGATAACACTTGACTGTAGTTTATAACCCTTACCTTTTGGGTGATCATTGGTGAACATGATTCGGTCAGCACTTTACATTTTTTGAAGTAGGACTATAGTTGATCCTTTTGACATTTCAAATGCAATGATTTTTATTTTAATCATGGGGTTGGCCCCCTCATGATGATTAGTCACCGCTTCAATAGTTGGTCGGTGACATGGCTGACTCAGGTAGAGTTTGCTTTGATATTGGTGATCATTTTGTAATAGTTGTGTTATCCAAAATTCACCCCTCAAGGTAATTTTGATAACATGCATCAAATTATTTAGTCCCAAGCAATTATATTGAGTCCGGACAAAAAGTTATGTTTCTAGGGTCCCCTCATATTTTTTCTAACTCCCCTGTCCAAGAAGAAGAGAGCAAGTTCTGAGGAAATGTGAAAAAATTGCAAAAAATAATCTCGGGCCAGAAAAAATCATGAAAAATGGCTAAGTCCTAGTCCTTGCAATAGTCGGGACAGACGGGACATCTGGACACGAACCGGCCGAAAGGCCGCCAGGCGGTCCGCGCAGCATTTGGGACATTCGGGACAAAGGGACGCGCGGGACGCGGAAATTCGAACTGGCTGAAAAATGGAAAAATTTGATTAACTGTTGACTTAAGGAAGCCCGAAACAGTTGGTCCGAAGGTACGTAAAGTACGTGAACCAGCCGGATCGGCCGAAATGAGAACTTAAAGTCTGGGACGTGTGGGACAAAAGTACGCGAACCGGCCGAACCGGGCGAATCGGGAAAATTTGTCCCGAACGGTCCGAAAGCAAATGGGACATCTGGGCCGCGAGTACGCGAACCAGCCGGTTCGGCCGAAACATGGAACTTCAGCACTGGGCCAAATGGGACAAAGGGACACGCGGGACGCGGATAGCCGAAGGAATCGAAGGCCAATCAGATCACGCCACGTGTCACCGGCAGAAAAGGGACATGGAAGCCCATTTTGGGCAGTTCGGAAGAATTTTTCCCACGCAGCACTGGGACATTTGGGACAAAGGGACGTGTGGGTCACGGAAAGCTGAAATGGCCGAAGACAGAGGAGAAAAGTCAACGTTTGGTCCGGAAACTTCAAACGGCCATAACTTTTGACTCCGAGCTCCGATTTTCATAAAATTGGAATTTCTGGAACGAGCACGACGTCCTCTGTGCCACAAAAACTAGATTTATTATTTTTAATGATGGTAGATATATTTAAATAAAAGAAACATATTCGGCTCCAGTCAGTCAATGCTCATTCCCGTCAAATGACAGAAAACGCCTGCCAGACCCAAAATAGCTGCCCGCACTCAGAAGGCCATAACTTTTGCATTTCTCAACAAAATCGCACAAAATTGGTACCGTTGGAATCGTGGTTCCGATTCCGATGCACAGAAATAGAGAAATTACAGATTTTATTAGAAATTGATTGAGTTTTTTAAGAAAACGTTGCCGGGTTCAGAACAGTGTTTTATTTGGTAGCTGGGAGTGCATTTAAGAGGCATGGTCATCCTTCTTTCTCTGCTGCAGCACATGGGACAGTATGGGGAGCCTTTTGCAAGTAATGTATAATCATTTCACTCAATTTAATGCCTCTTACAGGTGGTTGAAGGACAGATTTCAGGATTTCCATTTTCCCTTCTCTTTTCCTTCTCTTTTTTCTATAAATTGGAGTGTTGGGCTCATTGTAAAGGAGAGATTTTTTGGGTAGCAAAGCTCTGCCAAAATTGCTTTGTGAAGCCAGTGTGTTACAGGCCCTTGTAGTGGACTCCTTTCATGGTGATCCAGGCCCTTATCTTGTAATAGACTGAACTGTGCATACCAGGAAGCAATAAAATACAAGTTTGTGGATGTACCTTCCCCTGCTGTGTTTTCTTGCATTCTTCTTGCCCTTTTATCTTTCCACAAGAATATTGTGTCTATTATTATGTTCTTTCAGGAATTCATTAACATTGTGTATGCTTGGAATATTGTTGTGAATGCATTTTGCTAGATTATGGTGAACTGTCATCACCTCTTCTAGTGTGCAATTTCCCTATGTATTTCACACATTCGGAGACTACCCTCACATCCTCATTTTTTGGTGTATCACCACTTTATTGTAGGCTTTCATTTTATGCATTCTCTCTCCCTGGTCCCTTGGAAATTTAGATTAGAATAGTTATCTTATCCTGCATTAGAGTAGATTGTGGCAGGTAGTTTAGGAGCAAGAACCAGCTTTCTCTGGAGGTCTATCTCAAGTAGCAAGTCCCACAACTTGGAGATAGTACCCATGTTATCCAATCACACTGTGAGTTCAAATAAGTGTTTCAGGGGTGCTGTGATTCGGTGATAACAAGTTGATCTCTATACTTTGATATCTCAGGTTGTCAATCTTGAAACTGTAGTTAGGATTTTAGCCTGCATTGAATGTTTTTAGTTGCATCTTACCTAGGTAGTTTACTTCAAACTTGGGGATCGATCCTTGAGTATTGATCTATTGTCCTTTTATTTGTGTCCATTTATCTTTGATCGTGGACGATTATTAACTAACCCAATGCTTGGGATTAGGTGGTAAAGGTCAATCATTTTCCAATAATCACTTCATTTGGATCTTCGGTTTGTGGGTGAAGCCCTAGAAATTTTTTTTGATGCCATTGTTGGTAACATGAAGGTCGACTCCCATTGCAGATTGATTCTCTGGATCTTCTCTTGCAACTATATTTTCTTGTTGTTCAATCTGTTTAAATTTTCTGAGGAGGTGTTGTGATATTTCCTGTGAGTTTGAGCTCATCTTTGTTCAAAATATCTTTGTGTCTTGTGAATTCCCATGAGGATTCTTAGTGGACACCATTCTTTGCACTCGAACTCTATGGATTTTAGTAACTATTCCTCTGTCTGATGAGGGAAGGTAAGTCCAGACCTCCTTGGGTATCGTTGTTGATTATTCGTTGCCATTTTGTCTTTTAGAAATACTGATAATAAGATTCCTTCTATATGGTCTACAAATTTTGTATTTTTCTACAAAAGCCTTATTCCATCATTATGCAGAGCTGTTTTATAAAAGTTTCTTATAACTTTTCTATTATTGACTCAAACTACGAACTATTATGTTCTTTATTTGAGTTCTATTTCATTCTAAGACTTGAATACTTTGATGATTTTTAAAACTTTGAATTCTCAATTTTTGGGTTCATCTCTTGTAACTTGTAGTTGTAAAATTTTTGAACTCTGAGGTTGATTCTGTAACTTTTCATTTACAGCCATTAACTTGAACTGTGAATATGGTGGAGATCCTTCATGTCCCTTAGGGGAATGATCTTGTACCATTTTTTTTTTCTTCATTCTCTATGACACTATACCATCATTCCTTTTGATGTCTGAAACTCCACATTTGGTGGCTTTTCGTGAGTACTTTTACTTATGTTCTATCCAGAAATGTTTGAGATCAAATCCTGCATATTTTTTAAAATGGCTTATGAAAAATATAATTCTTATTTTCTTATTGATTTTACAACCTGGAGTTCTTAGGATTCTCATACATTTAATTTTATGGAACTTGGATGCTTTTGTACTACATTTTGACACACTTTTTTGGTGTTTTGATAATCCATTCACTTGTGTATTAAAACATGAAGCACTTTCTTTAATTAAATAAAATCCTATAGACTGAAATGATCAATTAGACACTTTCATGCTTATCATGTGTTCAACTTTAAATCATGAATCTTCACAGTATGCTTTCTTGAAGTTGTTATTTGTATTACATATGTCATTTCTATTGCTGCAACCTGATTTCTAGTGCTTTGTATTCACTTTTGTACCTTGAGCTTATTGTTAAGCACTGTATGATTCATCTGTACTTGATATCTTCCTTGCATAAATTTTTGTACTTCTTTGATCCTTATTTTGTCAAAAGTATTATGCTTTGATCTAAATTTGTACCTATGTTGTAGAATTTTTCCTCTTTGGTTCATTGGGTTGTACTTCAATTTTCCAAAAGTGCTTCTTACTTTGATTTTGAAGATGATTATGTCACTTTGTTGGAATACTATAATCTTGTTTCTTTTACTTAGATGCTTTATTTACTTGATATTAGTATTTTTGGCATGTTGGAAAATTTGAAATGTTGATTTTTCATGGTGAAGCCCTAGATTTTTTTTTTGCATAATCTTCTTTTTTCATTATGTTTAAGTTGTAACCCTTTTTTCAGTTAACTTCAGTTTCTTGAAAAATAATTCTTTTTCTTCAGTTGCAAACTAAAACATGTACTTTTATTTCCCAATTTCTCTTCCTGTAATGTAACTTCTTCCATTTCTAGGACAATTACTAAAACTTGAGTTTCATTCTTCCTTTATTCCAACATGTAATTAAGACTTATCTATTTTATGCCATAATATACAAGTCATTGAAATCTGCAATTCGTGCTTACAGTGAAAGACTTCATTTATTTCTTGTTGGTTGCAACCTGTAACTGCACACTTAAGAAAATAGTTAGAAAATATTTAGGATTTTTGGCCTCTCTTATGTCCCTGGTTTTTCTTATTTTCTTCTTTATCCTTCTTTCTGAGTGATTAAAACATGTATGTAATTTGATCTTCAAGTAAACTATATCTCCTATTATTAAGAGACAAATATGTATGAACTAGGACAATATAGGAATATGGATTGATCCCTGAGCTCATAACTGATAGTTCTCTATTTCTTTCTTTTTAGGTACAGTGATCTCAATAACGAAGATGGAGAACGAACAAAGTTGAAAATGGAGATGTCTCGACCGAAGAAGAAAAACCCCCAAGGAAATGATGGGTTTACTCACACTCCTTTATTTTCTCTTTCATGCATGTGTACCTCTTATTTCAGTAGTTGTACTTTACCTTTTCAGTTACATCCCACGGATTGTGCGGGGACATTTGAAATTCCTTATGAATAAAACATTGAATTCTGAAAATGAGTTGTGTATTTCTCTCTGCATTTTAGATATCTGTATGGATTGTATGGTGAACTAAATAACTCAATAATATAATTGAATGTCTTAAAGATGAAGGAAAGAACACTAAAGAAAACCTATAAAATCTAGTAATGAACTTTGATTTCTATAATCTACATTTATGTTTGTTGTTCCAAAACCTAGCATTTCACTTATTCTATGATTGAATGTCTTCCTCAAGACAACACAACTATCCTTCGAGGCCTTGTGTTCTTGTCTAAAGATAGTCATGAAATTGTAAACTATGTGATCTATTATGTTTTTGTAAGAACACACATAACTATAGATTTCATGTAATCATTTAACTAATTCAATAGCAATAACATTATCTAAAAAAATATCCCCTAGCTTAGGTATACTTCACCAATGCTATCCATCATAACAAATTTTTGAGTTGCCCATTTTTGCACAAGTTCAAAAACTATCAATATTTCTAGCGATCTTGTAGGGAAAGCTACCTCCTAGCTTGTAGACCATTGCCTTGCTCTTTTCCATTGGGCATGGATTCTAAACATGAAACCTAAATCTACCTCTTCTGAAGGTCCAACCCTTCCAAAATGAAACTAAAATCAGGAAAGGATCTGGTAAACCAGATCACATGAACGAATGCACTTATTGAAGGGAAATCCTACTCTAAACAGACACTATTGGATTTTCAATAACAGTGCTTTAGAAACATACCATTCATAGGAATGGGAAGTTTCTCTCCATTCAACCTCGAGAGATGAAAAACATTGTGTTCTTTGCAAGCTAAAATCATGTGAGGACCACTCTAGATTGTATCGGACATCGTGTGTCTTCCTAGTTTTGCATGATCAATATCCCACTTTAACACAATCTCCTTCATTGAAGATTCTGAATTCAGATTTCTTGTCAAAATTCTTCTTCATCTTTTTCTGATTCTTTTCCATATTCAAATGAGGTTGATCTCTTAGTTCTTATAATTCCATTAACTTTGCATAATGAACCTGCAATGGTTCATTCTCAAGTAGCTCCATTTGGTGCAGCAAGTCTAATCTAGGTAACTCAACTTAAATAGGCATTCCTGCTTCTTTTCCATACAAAATTTTGTATGGTGAATTGCCAACTAATATTTTAGGAGTCACTTTGTCAGCCCAAAGTGTTGAATTCAAAATAAGATGCCAATCTCTTTGATTATCTTTGAGTGTTCTTTTGATGATCCTTAAAAGGTTCTTGTTAGTGCTTTCAACTAAGCCATTACCTTGTGGGTATTAATTAGATGAATAACTTAAGTAAATTTCATGGTTGACATCCCAATATCTTATCTTCACACCAAGAAATGCTAAATAATTATCTGATATGATAGTTATTGGAACACAAAATCTACTAACTATACCTTCAAAAAAGGATAGTATCAAGGTTGCATTAGCATCTTTCAAGGCTATTGCTTCAGTCCATCGTGTAAAATAATATGTAGCAGTTAAGATCCACATGTGTCCTTGTGATGAAGGTGGGTTTATCATGCCAATAAAGTCAAGACCCCACTGCATAAAAGGTTGATCAACTAAAATAGGTTGTAAACGCAGCGAATCTAAACATTCTTTTCCAACAAAGAAAGCACATTTTTTACACTTTCTAATCTATTCAAAATAGTCCTTGAATATGCTAGGCCAATAGTAACCAGATTTCATGATTTTTAAGGCTATGGTACATTCTGAGAAGTGACCTCCTATAGGTCCTTCATGGAATTCTGATAGTAATTTATGAATTTTATCATAGTCAACACATCGCAGCAAGATTCCATTTTTATCTCTTTTGAACAACACACTATTGACAAAGATATAGGGGATATCTTGTAATCTAAAATATCTTTATTTATTCTTTTCCATACCTTCCCGATAGGTGCCATGTTGTAAATAGTAAACCAAATCAATCATCCATCTTGATTCCTTAGTTTCTTGAGAAAGTTTAGGTTGTTGATTTTTTGGTTAGACCATGATGTTTGATTGTTGATATGCAATTTCAGCATGTTGTTTTGAATCTTCAGGTTCTACAGCTTGCTATTTTTCCATATCAGCAATTAGGTGTTCACACAAACCTTTTCCTCAAACTATCTTAGCAACCCAGATATCAACATCATATTCCATAACTTTCGTTATCCAACCTTCTCTTTTCTCATTCAATTGTTTATTTAACAAGAAATATTTCACACTTGGATGAGAAACAAGAACATGGATTTTATTGTTTTAAAGCATATACTTAAAATTCTTTAGTCCCCTTACTACTGACAGTACTTGCTTCTCAAGAAATGTGTACCTTATTTCATAATCATGCAATCCTTGTCCAAAGAAAGAAATTTGTTGTTCAATATTTTCATCATTAATCTGAGTTAATATAGCTGAGATTGTTTAAGTTCCTGCAAGTGCATACATTGTAAAATCTTTATCAAAATGGATATTTACAAGAGTAGGAGCTTGAGAGATGGTTGTTTTGAATACTTCAAACCCTTCTCTCCCTTCAGTAGTCCAAGAGAAAGTTTTCTCTTCCTTTAACATAGATGTCAACGGTTTAACCAATGCTGCAAAATATAGAACAAATCTTCTTAAAAAATTGATTTTTACAAGAAAAATATGTAATGATTTCTTATGATGAGGCAATGATAGCTGTGATATGGCTTCAATTTTGAAAGGATAAATTTTTAATCCTTGCTTAGAAACAATATGGTCATGTAGTTTACCTTGATGTATTGAAAGGATAGACTTTTGGGGATTCAAAGATATTCGAAATTGCCTGCATAACTGAAAAATTTATCTTAGATGTATCAAACGTTCATCAAAATCTTTCAAAAATGCAGTAACATCATCTAAGTAAACAAGGACGCATTTATTTAACAAGCTACGAAAATCCATGTCCATTGCATGTTGAAACATCACACCAGCATTTGAAAGGCCAAAAGGCATTCTTTTGTAAGAATAAGTACCCCACTTGGTGGTAAAAGTTGTTTTGTACCTATGTTATTCTCAAAATAATATTTGATTCTATCCACTATAACTGTCTAGAAGAGATAGTCTATCTGAACCAGAAACTTTTCTCAAAATCTGATCCATGTTTGGTAGTGGATAGTGATCTTTTAATGAAGATTTATTAAGATCTCTGAAATCCACACATAATTTGATTTCTCCATTCTTCTTCCTAACAGGAACACAATTTACTACCCAACTTGAATGCTTAAATTGAAAGATAATACCCGATTCAATCAACTTGAATAATTCTTTCCTCATTAGAGGCTCTATTTTGGGATTTACGGGCCTTTGTTTTTGCCTAACTGGTTTAGAAATTGGCTGTAATTCAATAGTGTGCTATGCTAAAATGGGATCAAACCCTTTTAGGTCTTGGTATCTCCAAGTGGAAACATCTTTAAATTCTTTGCAAAGATCAATAAATGACTTATTTTCAGCTAAGGAACATACCTTTCCGAGAAACAAATTTTTCCCTTCATCAACTAAGACCTCTTCGTAATTATCATCATGTGTTGACATCTTAGTTTTATGTTTCCTTAACTGATCATAAGAGCTGAAAATGTCTTCTAACATTACTAGACCTCGAGGAAAATTATTTATTTTTAATTGAAAAATTTGATCACCGTATAAATGTTGTAATTTATCCTAGTTTACTGTAGAAAACTTAGCCTCTTGCTCTAAAAACCTATAGATTTGATCATCAATTTCAAAAACCTACCAATTCAAGTCATTATCATGTATAGTATGCCTGACAATTAGATTAATATGAGGATAAATTATGTTGTTCTCTATCTGTTCCATCACTTCAAAACTAGCACCAACTATTGCAAGTCTGTCTGCATGCTTATTTTCAGTTCTAGGAATTGAATGAATACTAATAACATAAAAATATTCCATTAAGTTTGAAACTCTATGTCTGTAAGAATTCATTAATGGATTCTTAATAACATTACAATTCTTTAGTTGATTGATAACCAACTCAAAATCACCAAATATTTGTAAAGTTTTGATATCTCCCTTTCTGGACCAAAGTAAGCCATGAATCAATTATTCGTATTCAGCTACATTACAAGTGCATAAAAATTGGAGTCTAAAAGCTGAGAAATACCTTTTGTTTATTGGGGAAATGAGCATTAAACCTACTCCCTGTCCTTTCTTGTTCTTAGCTCCATCAAAATGAAGCTTCCAAATCCCTTCTACTGAATTTCTATTTTGGACAACAAGGGAAATGGTTATTTTCTTCATGCATACAATACACACCAAATAGATGTTATTCAACTTCCTTAAAAGGATCATGAGTATGTTCTGCAACTGTATTTTCATCCACAAACATGTTAGAAACACCATCTAATGCTGAAACCTGAGCTACGTCACCAAAATTAGATTGATCTAAGGCTAAATAATTAGCCACTACATTTAAAAACTAAGGCTCAATATGAAATTTGGCCAATGGTTTTGAATTGATAGTAAATTTGGTGTCATAACGAGTAATGAAAAATAAGGACCAATATGAAGAGAGATAACCTCCTATCTTTTTTGTGAAATCTCTAGATAAGCATAATGCAAAGTAAGGAGGTAAATCTACAACAGTGACATCTTGTAAAATATAAAATTTTTGGCAAGCATGTAATGTTACCTCTAAATTCCTGATTACACCAAAAATATTAGTTACAGTTCCATCAATATGTAAGACACTCTTTTCTGTAGGATCATATTGCAGACCCAATTTTCCTACAATTGGTTTTGGCATAACTGTACTACTTGCACCGCTTTCCACCATATAGTTCTATACAAGATGTTCTCCAATAATTAGTGATAGATAAAACGGTGGTGGCTTCTTGATGTCATGATCATTTAAGACTTTATGAACCATCCATTTAACTTCTTTGATGCGATCTTGTTCTATTGTTCCGAGGACCATGTCTGCCTTTTGGACTTCCTTTTCTATTTTTTTAGAAGAAATATATAGTTTAGCTAGTTCATGAGAAAGTAAATATTGTTGTCCTAGAATACTTAGAGCATCCAACATTGAGATGTTAACATTATGCTTTTTCATTAAATCAACAATGTCGAAATAATCAATAGTTTTAGAGATGGATTCAACTGTTTTAGCATATGCCTTAGCAAAAATAGATTTTTCTTCAGTTTTCTTTGATATCTGAGGTATAAACAATCTTCTTGGGTCAAGCTGTAGCTATTTTTGTTGTTCTTTATGAACTGAAATATTTGCTATTTTTTGAGGAATAGCAAGAATGTTAGTTGGTTTTAGGGCTGTAGATGTTGTCTTATCAGTGACAGTAGGTAGAACAGGCCTATTTTGTTGTTTTTGAATTTCAATAGCTTTTCCTTGAGCCCTAGTAGTGACTGCAATGAAATCGTCCTCATTGAAATTGAATAAATTTTGTTCAGGTGCTTTCTGAACTTGTGTTGTCCATTTGAGGAATGAATAATGTCTTAGATTGAGGTTGTCCAACAAGACTAATGTTTAGAAAAGCATTTGGGAAAATTATAGTTGATTGAGGTTGATTACAAGGTTGACACCACTCTTCTGTAGTCATATTAACTGGAACTAAAGCATTAGATGAACTAGGAGCCTTTGGGTCAAATTGCCTTTGCTGGTAAGGTTTCCCATAATTTTGATTCTATTGGTAAGGCTACCTATTTTGTTGATTTAGCTGATTTTCCTGATAACGAGCCCGATAAGGTCTTCTAGGTAATGAAAGTCTATTCTCAATTGAATTCAGCTTGGTCCCCATAGTCTGCAGAGCTTTGAATAATTCATCCGATGCGGAGAAAACAATAGGTTCTATAATTATGATAGGCTGAGGAATAGGTGCTAAATCTGCCAAAAAAGGCATTGAAGGCCTTGGTGCTAATTTTCCATCTTGAATAAGACTATTTTCAGCTCGGATGGCGATATCATAGGCTGCTTGGAGCATCTCTTCTCCCATAGACTGAATCATAGTTGAAATATCATTATTTAATGCCCTAAGATAATAAAGAAAAGCATGATCAGCTTGAGGCTTGACACTTGATGGAATTCTTTCCCAAGTTCTAGAAAAATGGATGTTGAAACTTGACATAAATTCATTGGGAGATATTTTAATGGTAGAAAAATGTACTATAAGAGATAAATGATCTAAATTATCTTGAAATTTTCTCAGCAACTTATCACCTAAGTCATCCCAAGTTCTTATGCATCCAATCTCTAGATTTCTATACCATTGCAAGGCTTGTCCTTTAAGAGATGCAACTAAAAGTCTCAAAGCTACATCCTCATGAGTAATATTATGAAATGCACATAAGGTTGCAACATCTTTAATGTGCTTTGTATGTGTCACCTAATTTTCACCAGTGAATGATGACAAACGTTTCATGGCAGCATTAGGGATGTCATGGTAAACTAGGATTACTAATGGGATTCCATTAGTAAAGGTCACAAAATTCCTTGGTTGTTGAATAGCCACTTGAAAAACTGGGATTTGAACAAAAATATTGACACATGGTAAAGGAATACTAGGAGGAGGGTTATCAAAACTAGGCCTATTATAAGGTAAAGTATTACTAACTCTTATCCTTCTAGTAGAATTCAAAGGTAAAGAAACTAAATCAGGCTGAATTCCTCTTACTGATGATATTGTAGTCACTTTAGGTATGGAAACATGCTGCAATACTGGTCAGAAATCAGCACTAGAGAATCTCCAAAAGATCTTAAAATCTTTAGAATAAATTGCTGCAACTTGCTCCCGAAAGTAACTCTCGTAATTGCTATAAATCTGTTATAAATAGTCATAACTTACATGAGAATATGATCTGTTGTCTCACCAGGAGTGCCAAAAAATTTTATCTCTCAAAAGTGCACCCTATAGAGAGATGGCTTCAGGTGCTCTAAGCTTACAAAATTTATCTCTCTTTCATAGATATAATGTAAATACCTTAGGTCTGTGGGTATAGCTATTTTGAGGTGAATCTCTAGTATCAAGGCCAGGTCCTTATTAATGTAACCTAAACTATTTTTTAGTGTTTAAGGGTAAAATATGACTATAAAATAATAAAAAACTAACGCGATACACCAAATATTTATGAGGGATTTGACTGAGTATATGTACAATTGATATGTGAAAGGGATTTTTGATGCGCAAAACAACATTTTTCTGCAGAATGTTAAGGGTGAAACACTTCGAGTTATTGAGGTAAAGTATCACAACAATACTACTAAGCTAAACATGCACATTAATATCATGCATAAATAACTCAATTTAGAAATAGGGTAAGATGATTAATCAGGTAATTTTCATTCGCAAGATTAATTGAAACATACACAAGACTGTAAATAATTTTGAAATGCAGAAAATACTTCACATTCAGAGGGAAAAAAATGGCAAAAATTGCTTCAATACTCCTATATCAAAAAAATCCTCCTTGTGCTTTGTCAAAGCACACAATATATAGAAAAATATTTTTCCCCGCCCTTCCTAAAAATAGACTAAGGCTTGTACTCACCCATGCATCCTATTTTTATACTTTATTTAATAGTAGATAAAGGAATAAAAATAGAACATGCAAATACAAAGAGGCATTAACAACCATTGGTTACAAATCAGTCAATTGCAGTAAATTGTTCTATTTTTAAGAAAAAGCATGGGTGAATAATTTGCTAAAAATAAGTTTTACTTGATGAGCCAAGTCTTCTTCCCTCGTGCATGTGAATTCTTCTTCTTGTTTGTTTTGTCCTCTTGTGAAGGCATGTAAAACATAACTCCCTATTTGTGAGCAAAATAATTACAATACTTGCAATATTTGCAAAAATAAAAATTGACACATCCATTTGATGGGGACCACCTCCATGCTCAGATTCTGATGTTGATATTTCTTGTCTAAGTGGTCACATCGGTGACATAATCTAGATCATCTTTAACTCTCCTGACCATAGGGACCACCTTTGCATTTGTTCACTGATCTCCATTAGGTTTGGCCACCTTTATGGACTTAGCACATTATTGAATTTTAAATGTATACGCAGGAACTTTTGAAAAAGGCCACCATGTCATACTAAGCCACCTTGGTAACACATGCTATAATATATAGTTACCACCTTTGATTAAACACGACCATGTAATACTTTTCGGCTTTTTTATCTAGATAACACTTGACTATAGTTTATAACCCTTACCTTTTAGGTGATCATCAGTGAACATGATTTGGTCGGCACTTTACATTATTTGAAGTTGGACTATAGTTGATCCTTTTGACATTCCAAATGCAATGAATTTTGTTTTAATCATGGGGTTGGCCCCCTCATGATGATGACTAACCCCTTCAATAGTTGGTAAGTGACATAGCTGACTTAGGTAGAGTTCACTTTGATATTGGTGATCATTTTGTAATATTTGATCTGTGTAATTTGATATCTCAGGCATCGATCTTGAAACTGTAGTTAGGTTTTTGGCCTACATTGAATGTTTTATGTGGCATCTTACCCAGGTAGTTTGCTTCAAACTTGGGGATTGATCCTTGAGCATTGATATGTTTTCCTTTTGCTTTGTGGCTATTGATATTTGACCGTGGTCGAGTTCAAAATAACCCAATGCTTGGGCTTAGGTGGTAAAGGTCAATCAATTTCCAATAATCACTTCATTTGGATCTTCATTCTGTGGGCGAGTCCCCAGAATTTTTTTTCCAATGCCATTGTTGGTAACTTGAAGCTCAAATCCCATTACAGATTGGTTCTCTAGATCTTCTCTTGCACCCGTATTTTCCTAGTCTCAAATTTTGGGTTGATCTCTTGTAACCTGTAGTTGCATACTTTTTTAACTCTAGGTTTGATTCTTTAACTTTTCATTTGCGGCCATTAACTTGATCTTTGAATAATTTGGAACTCCTTCTTGTCCCTTATGGGAATGATCTTGTAGAATTTTTCATTTTGTTCTTCATTCTCTATGACACTATACTGTCATTCCTTTTGATCTCTGAAACTCCACATTTGGTGCCTTTTCCTAAGTACATTTACTTTTGTTCTATCGAGAAACATTTGAGATCAGATCCTGCATATTTTTAAAAACAACTTATAAAAAATATAATTCTTGTTTTCTTATTAATTTTACAACTTGGAGTTCTTAGGATGCTCATACATTTAATTTTATAGCACTTGGATGTTTCTATACTAAATTTTGACACACTTATTTGGTGTTTTTATACTCCATTCACTTGCGTATTAAAATATGAAGCACTTGCTTTAATTAAATCAAATCTTATAGCCTGAAATGATCAATTAGACACTTGCATGCTTATCATTTGTTAAACTGTAAATCACGAAGCTTCATAGTATGCTTTCTTGAAGTTGTTATATGTATTGCATAAGTCATTTTTATTGTTGCAACCTGATTTCTAGTGCTTCATATTCACTTCCGTACCTTGAGCTTATTTCTAAGCACTATATGATTCATCCATACTTGATCATTTCCTTGCATAAATGGTTATACTTCTTTGATCCTTACTTTTTCAAAAGGATTATGCTTTGATTTAAATTTGTACATATGTTGTAGAATTTTTCTTCTTTAGTTCACTAGGTTGTACTTCAATTTTCCAAAAGTGCTTCTTACTTTGATTTTGAAGATGATTTTGTCACTTTGTTGGGATACTATAATCTTGTTTCTTTTACTTAGATGTTTTGTTTACTTAAGAGTAGTACTTTTGGCATGCTAGAAAAATTGAAATGTTGATTTATTATGGTGAAGCCTTGGAATTTTTTTTCCATAATCTTCTTTT
The DNA here is from genome assembly GCA_019776745.2 of Taxus chinensis. NCBI lineage: Eukaryota > Viridiplantae > Streptophyta > Pinopsida > Cupressales > Taxaceae > Taxus > Taxus chinensis. Next base: position 770,036,505 of record CM034148.1, on the reverse strand, counting down.
TTCATTTTGTTTCAGCTGTAACCCCTTTTTTTAGTTAACTTCAGTTTCTTGAAATATGATTCTTTTTCTTTAGTTGCAAACTGAAACATGTAGTTCCATTTTCCAATCTCTTTTCCCGTACTGTAACTTCTTCCATTTGTAGGAAAATTACTGAAACTTGAGTTGCATTATTCCTTTATTCTAGCATGTAATTAAGACTTATCTATTTCATGCCATAGGATATGAGTCATTGAAATCTTCATTCTATGCTTATAGTGAAAGACTTAATTTATTTCTTGTTGGTTGTAACCTGTACCTGCACACTTAAGAAAATAGTTAGAAAATATTTAGGTTTTTTGTCCTCTCTTATGTCCCTGGTTTTTCTTCTTATCTTTTGTCTCCTTCTTTCTAAGTGAGTAAAACATGTATGTAATTTGATCTTCAAGTAAACTATATCTCCGGCTGTTAAGAGATTCAAATGCACGAATTAGGATAGTAGAGGAATATGGGTTGATCCATAAGCTTGTAACTAATACTCCTCTATTTCTTTCCTTTTAGGTACAATGATCTCAGCAACGAATATGGAGATGGAACAAAGATGGAAGTGGAGATGTCTCAATTGAAGAAGAAAAACCCCCAAGGCAATGATTGGTTCACTCATACTCCATTATTTTTTCTTTCATGCATGTGTACCTCTTATTTTAGTATTTGTACTTTACCTTTTTAGTTACATCCCATGGCTTGTGTGGGGACATTTGAAATTCCTTATAAATAAAACATTGAATTCTAAAAATGAGTTGTGTATTTATTTCTACAATTTAGCTTTCTGTATGGATTGTATGATGAACTAAAAACTCAATAATATAATTGAATGTCTTAAACATGAAGGAAAGAACATTAAAGAAAACATGTAACATCTAGTAATGAACTCTAATTTCTACAATCTGCATTTATGTTTGTTGTTCCAAAACTTATCATTTCACCTATTCAATGATTGAATGTCTTGATCAAGACAACAAAGTTTTCCTTCGGGGCCTTGTTATATTTTGCTAAAGATAGTTATGAAATTGAAAACTATGTGATCTATTATGTTTTTGTAACAACATACATAGCTATATATTTCATTTAATCATTTAATTAATTCATCAGTAATAAAATTATCCAAAAAAATCTCCCCTAACTTAGGTATACTTCACCAATGCTATCCATCGTAATGAAGTTTTGAGTTGCCCATTTTTGCACAATTGCAAAAATTGTCAACAATCATCTTCTGAAAGCAATGTGTGGATGCCCCCAACCTGATGTGGGAATATACAAAAGGAAAAATGCCATGCGTGTATGTATGAGAAGGTGAAAATTTAAAGGTGCCCCCAATGTTAGATGGGAGTATAAAGAGGAAATTTCCTTCATGTAGATATAGGAGCAAATAAGCTTGATCACGGTTTGACAAATGTAGCTTCAGTAGGTTTCCTAGACCTATGAAAGGAATTCATATCTAGAAAGTGGTAATGATTACCTGTCTTACTGTAAGAGTGTGCATTTGGTGAATGTTATTTGAGCATCAAAAACCAGTTTTCACCCAAATACCTTTCGATTGCGCCACAATTTTGTGGTTTTTACATGTGAATAACCTAGTTTTTCTTTACGTTTTTCTCAATTTTCCATTTTTTACTTCTTTTTTCTTTGTTTTTCTATCTTTTAGTTCTTATCTGATATTTTCGGCATGGCTAATCTTTGAACCGCTTGAGGTGCATGGCATTCATAGGTTCTGTAATCTCTTCAGCATCTGAGTATACAATTTTATAGGCTCCTGATCCATACTTAGCAACTAATACATAAGTTCCTCGCCATTTAGCTTCAAACTTACCTTTCTTTTCTATCTTTGGCAGTGTTCTTCTGATTTTATTTTAGAACTAGATCTCCTACATCAAATTCCTAATGAATGATGCGTTTATTATATCCCTTGGACACCTTGTTCTGATAGAATTTTAGGTGATTCATCACTCTAATATGGTTTTCATATAATAGTTCTAACTCTATTAGTCGGGAAACTCTGTAGTCTTCATATTTATCTAGATAGTCCCTAAGAGATATTCTTGGGGAAGGAAGCTCCACTTCGATAGGTATGATGGCTTCAGTGTCATAGACAAGTGAATATGGGGTCACACAAGTAGGAGTGTAGATGGAAGTTTGATGGCCCCAGAGGTTAGGATGTATCTATAAGTTCAAATTACGATCAATTTTACTGACCATTTTATCCGTAATACATACAAGGGTTTTATTAGTAGCCTTTTCTTATCCATTACCTTGGGTTAATAGGGAGTAGACCATTTGAGTTGGATTTGGAAACATTGAAACAATTTCTTTACCATTTTATTTTTGAAGGATTTACCATTATTTGTGACAGTGGCGAAGGGGATACCATAATGGAAGATGAGATGGTTCATAATGAAATTTGAAATTTATGCACCGGTGACATAAGTAAGAGGGACATCCTCTACCCATTTTGTAAAATACTCAATGGCAATGATAATGTGAGTGTGTCCATCTGAAGAATAAGGATGGAGCTTCCCTATGAGATCCATGCAACATTTAGAGAATGGAAAAGGCATTGCAATAGGCTGTAAAGCCTGTGCTGGCGCACGTATTAAGTTTCCATATTTTTGGCATAGTTCAAACTTATTTACAAATTCAATCTGATTCCATGGTAGGCCAATAATAGCCTACTCTTAATAGTTTTTTACCTAAGACCATGCTGCTAGTGTGTGCTCCACAAATACCACCATGTACTTCCTTAATAGCGTGGATCAAGTTAGCAACATCCAAACAACAAAGAAGATTCCTGTCGTATCCACGACAATTAAGGGTTCCTCCTAGGAGGGTATAATAGGTTATACGGAGGATAAGGGCTTTCTTCTAAAAATGGTTGACATCTGGTGGAAAAGTGCCATCTTGTAGGTATTAAAAGATGGGGTCATACCAGAGAGAGAAATGACCAACAACTTCACATGTAAAACATGACTCTGACATATCATATGTAGGCACTTGTAAATGATCTACAAAGAAAGGAATGTTAATTTCCTGAGGGGGAATGCATAAAAAATACCTAATTATAGCCATAGCATCCATCGATCGATTGTGTGACCCTAGGTTTTTCTCAAATATGATCTATGTAAAGTACTCCACGGTTTTGACCATCTTCTTATATGGAATGAGCTTCTCATCTTTAACTTTATACTCATCATTAACTTTTTTAATGATAAGTTGGGAGCCTCCAATGACTCGTAGTTACCTGATGTTCTAAATAATAGCTAGCTTGAGACCAATGATGAATGCCTCGTACTCTGCAATGTTCTTAGTGCATGGAAATCCCAAACGAAATTCTCTCAGAATGACTTTTCCTATGGGAGTGATGAGCACCACACCTACTCTGGATCCATGGAAGGAGAAAGATCCATCAAAATGGACTTGTCATTCTATATATTCTTCAATATACATCATAGATGAATCTGGAAAATCGAGGCACAAAGGTTCCATTCTTGAAAGAGGAGCTTATACTAATTAAACAGCCAATACCTGACCTTCAAGGACTTATGAGTCACAAAATCAATATAAAATTCACTTAGGAGAATGATCCAATTAGGAATTTGACCTGTGAGGGTGGATTTGGATGACAGGTATTTGAGAGGGTCAACTTTTGATGTGAGTCTGGTTTTATTATTTAGGAGATAATGGCAAAGATTTTGGAATGTAAAGACAACTGCCAAGAAGGGATTTTTTATCTAGAGGTAATTCAATTTATACGCAATCAAGGTGTGACTAAGGTAGTAAACTACTCTCTCTTTATGGTCTAAGTCGTATTGGAAAAGTAGTGCACCAATAAAAAACTAGGTAGCAGAAATGTACAAGATAAGAGTTTCACCTGGGGTATGTTGAATGAGTACCGGTGGGATGACCAAGTACTATTTTATTAGTGCAAAGGCCTTTTGGCAATCTGTTCCCCAATTGAATGCAACATATTTCTTTAGTAAATGGGTAAAGGGGTGGCACTTATCTAAAAGTTGTGAAATAAAGTGATGGATTGCTTGATTTTTCCCTTGTAGACTCCTTCGTTGTTTAAGAGTGGTAGGTGGCAACATTTATATGATATCCGTAACCTCTGCAATGTCCACTTTGTTCCCTCTTTGTAAAATAATGAACCCTCAAAGCTTTCCTGATAAAACACCAAAGGGACATTTCTTATGGTTCAAGTGAAACTCATAGTCTCGTAGATGCGGAAAAATATGTCTCTGAGCTTTAGGGTGAACTCCCCTACTCTTGGATTTAGCTAGGATGTCATAAACATAATATTTCATGATGTCATTCATCACATCATGGAATATAACAGTCATGGCTCGCTGATAAGCAGCCCTAACATTATTGAGTCCGAAAGGTATGACTTTGTAGTAAAATGTCCCCCAAGAGGTGATGAAGGTTGTTTTATGTCGATCTTATTTTGTAATTTGTATCTCGTTATAGTGTAAAAATGCATCCATTAATAATAAAATCTCATAACCAATGGTGGAATCAACTATTATGTCGATGTTAGGAAAAGGGAAGTCATCCCTATGACATGTCTTATTGATCTCACAGAAATCAGTACAAATTATTATGCCGATAGGTTTCTTTTTCACAGGGACTGCATTAGAAATCCATTGTGAATTGTCGATGGGTTTAATGAAATCTATAGCTAATATTTTTCCAATTATTCTTTGATAAGGAGCGCCACCTTAGGGTGCATCTTTCTCAATTTTTTCTTCATGGGTTCAGCATCAGGGTGTACAACAAGGTTGTGCATAACTAGATCTGGGTCCAAACCAAGCATATCTACGTATGTCCATGCAAATATATCCATATATTCCCTTAATATTTCTACAAAGACCTTTTGTTCTTGAGCTGAGAGTGAAGATCCCAACTTTACCAGTCTTCATTGTTCTTCTGACCCAATGTTGACATTATTTATTTCTTCAAAAAGCATCCTAGAAGCATTTAGGGGAAGAGTAACATAAAATTCATGTGGTAGCTCCTTATCATATTTAAATGGTTAAACCACTTCATCCACAAACTATTCATTTTGTTTATCTATGAGTGCTTCAAAGAGTTTGTCGCTATGAGACTTTCGTTTATCTTTTTTGCAAGGTTTCTCTAAAGTGTTTTTACTCTTGTTTAACACCATATTATTCAAATGTCCAAACATCTCTACCTCTTTTCTGAAGTATGCACAGGTGTCTAGGTGAATTACAAACCCCTTCTTGTGGTCTCCATCTGGAATAGAATCCCTGAGTCCCATGAACTCTATAAATGTCTCACTATTTTCAAAAAGGTCTAGTGAAATGTGAAGTTGTTGATCCAAATCTATAAGTTCAGGATACACTATATTTATTTGATAATGGGTTAGGGGGTTGGATTTAGATAAGGTAAGGACAATTGTATCTAGGAATAGGTTAGTGGAAGCAATATCCTCGTAGAGGCTATATTTGGAATCTATGTTGCCATCAGAATGAGATGAAACGTCCTCATGTTCAGAAGAGGTGGAATTAATCTCAAGGGGTAGATCAATTTGAGGCCTTATCCCTAGGACATGTTCATTAGACATGAAACAGGGAATGCAGATAGGATCTAGTCGGCCTTGTGTGTTGATTACACATCGAAATACACTATAGCCCATTACAAACATCATGTAGTGACATTTGATATATTGGGGTACTTGATGGCATGAAGACATAGTACCCTTTAGTACTCTACTAGTAGGATTATCTAACATTTTCTCTTCAGATAGGAGATCGCTATGGAAATTATTTTCCAATGGTTTAGGACACTACTCCCTAGTGCTCTTGAACTGAAAAGTAAGGCTTACCCCTTTTTTCTGGGAGATATTGATAATTCTAATATTAACAAAGCTTATTCAAGAGTGAATGGCTCACTTGGGCCATATTTTTCCAATGTTGCCTCCCATGAAGAGAAAAGGTTGACTAACAAAGGAAAATCTTGATTATAAGACGTGAGTGACTCTGAATCTACATGTTTTTTAATAGCTTCCATTTGTACGGGTATAACAACATCCACCAAAGGACACTCATAAACCACACAGGAAAAACTGTGTAATGCCCTATAATGTGTGAATAGCTCTAGGTCACCCAGAATGGTAACCACTTTTCCTTCATGACATGGCTTGATGCATTGATGGAAAGTTGATGAAATGGCCTTGCATGGCATGGATCCATGGGCACCCTAGGAGCATGTTGTATGGAAGGTCTAAGTTAAGGAAATGAAATTTCATGTCATGACAAGTAGGGCCTACCTCCATGAGAACTACTATAGTACCCGTTGATTCTCATTCTTTATTTTCATAAACTGTGATCATGATAGTCTTAGCTCCGAGATTAGCTCCTAGATTTTTTTTTGAAATGGCCTAATTGCTTAACCACCTTCAAAGTGAAAATTTTTAGACCCGATCCACTTTTCACAAATAGCCTCTTGATTTTATGATGGGTAACAACCACTTCGAGATATAAGGGTAAGTTATGTTCTCAGTTTTTACATGGGATTGCAGTGCGATCAATAGTAATATGATCTTTGGAGTCTAGGTGTGCAATCCTGGCTTGAAGGTGTGTGGGACCTACATATGTATAAATTGTGGAATTTTGCAATGTTTTATATAGGATGTTCTTGTGTTCAGTAGATATTTTCAGGAGATCGAGAATAGATATCCTAGCAGGTGTTTTCTCTAACTGATTCATCAAATTATAATGACCTTCCTAAGGGATAGGTAGGGGATCCTATGTAATTATTTTCTAAGATCCTGATAGTGTTGACATGTTCCTTAGATAAGTGAATACATCCTATGAGAGAATCAAAGGGACTATCATTAGTAGGGTAAACATAAGCGGTATTTCTATAGTCGTTAATGGTTTTCCTGTGATCTGGATTCCTTTTCTTTTTATCTGCATGATTACTAAAAGGCTCTTTATAGATACCCATTTTCTCCTTTTGACCTTGTCATAATTTAGGGGGAGAATCTACGGTGATATTACCCTCTTAATTTAGGTCTTGTATGTAATGACGTAGTCTTAAACACCTATCTGTCTTGTGTCATTTAATGAGGTAGAAGTCACAATATTCATACTCTTAGAGCCAAATTGGTTTTTGAGCATCGTCTGGGTATGGTACTGTTGAAGTTGCATATTCCACAATTTTTACATCATCTAATTATTTTAGAATGGAAGATAAGGACTTCGTTAATGACGTAAATGTGCATTTAGTAGGTGCTTTGGGATGAGGTCCTTGTGAAATCTTTAAGAACGGGCCTGTCTATATGGCTTAGAATATCTTGGATTCTGTAATTCCATCGCCAATGACATGCTTAGTTTTATTAAAGAATTTCAGTTTGTCTACGGATTCGGCTTCATGTTTGTCTTTAACGGAAAACTTAATTGTTCCCTTTGTAATGAGGGATTTCTCAATTCGACCGCCTTTTAGCTATCACCTCTTTTACAGTTTGAGCCATAGCGCATCTCTAAATGAAAGGCTATTTTTGGGTTTAAGTTAGGAACAAATATTCTCACTAGCTATTTCTCTGGTAATGCACAAGGGAAATGACTTGCTAACCCTCACCATCATTATAAAAAGCTTGCAAAGGTCTCATTGGTTTTTTGTTTTGTATTACATAGATCGTTAATTGTGATGTCACTTTCCATGTTATAGGAGTAATGCCATAAAAATGTTCCTGCTAATGTGGGCCACATTGTAATGGAGCCCTTGGGTATGCCATAAAACCATTCCAATCCTAGGAATCCTAGGCTCTGAGGGATAATTCATATTAAGAAGTTATCATTATATGCGACCTCTTGACAAGCCATATGAAAGTATTTTATGTGATCACGAGGATCACTCTTACACTTATACTTATCAAATTTGGGAATGGTAAAGTGTTTTGGGAAGGGTTCCCATAACATTTCCTTATGGAAGGGGTAAGTGAATAATTCCTCATACAAATATTTCCTCTTCTAGCTTACGTTTCCCTCTTGTAATGTAGTAAGCATATCTTTCATTGATTGTAAATCTTTCTGAATGATATTTTCTTTAGTAGGTGACATTGGTATTTGTACTTGAGTCACCTTAAAGGTAGTGTCAGTGTATAAAACAAAGTGAAACTCAATAGGTTTAGTTTGGCTTTTGTCTCTGTATATATTTATTCTTGAAGAGCCTAGGTTTTCTAGTTTCTGGCTCAATTTCAAGATCTATTTTTGAAGGATCTCCTCTTCAACCAAAGGGTCTTCTTATTCATCGCATGTGGGAGGAGGTAAAGCTTTATGCTCAATTTTCACTTTACGTGAAGCTTTTTAGTAAGGTATTCGTGAAGGGTCCCCTTTGCTAGTGGCATGATGTTTCCCCAAAGTGGAAGTGTATCCCACATCAAAAGGGTTATCTATGTCTAAGAGGAATCTTGATTCTCCTTGTTTAGGGTTAATGACCTAAGTTTCTACTTCACGCTCTTACGGAAGTTTAGCTCCTGATTCCAAGACTCTTGTAATTACTTGATCTTTATTATAATATATGAGTTCTTCAAACCTACCTAGGTCTAATTTTTGTTGTTCTCTGGAAGAGTCTGACTCTTCTCCACTATGGTCAATTAATAGCTTTGTATCTTCAAATTGAGAAAAAAGAGGCACTAAATTGTTACCGCTAAATGGGAAGGTCTCGAAAGGGTTATCTCTTAAGTTAGACTCAGTTGATTTGGTTTCCATCTTTACAATTTTAGGAATTACTAGCCGACGTTCGTATGAAGCTAGCGTGACTCCTAAATGTGTGGTTTTTGCAAGCTGTTCTAGGTGATCTTTGAAATATTCCGTGCAGTGTGTCCTAGGTGCAATGTTATGCAGTTGTTTTTATCAAAGAACACTCATATGCACACTTAAAATGTAATGATCACTCAATTTTTGTTATTACCAAGCCTATACCTTAGAACAAATAGTGATAATATTGTATAAATGCGTAGGCCAACTTAAATTCCCTAACAAGACCTAAATATCAAAGAAGAATTGACGTAGTCTCCCAACGAGGTATACTTAAAATTAGTTTGAATGCCGATGAAAGCTAAGCCTTCTAAAAAATGGAAGTCACGACTATATACAATATAACAACGTTATCATGATACATTAACTGAGAAAGTAAGGTGTTATTATCATGATAACCTTATTACGATATATATAAGGTGATATCGACACTTTTTAAAATAATCAGATGATGTCAACATTGAAACCAAGTGATAAGTATAACAAGAATTTTTTTAATTATGTGAGCAGTGTAACCACACAATAAAGGTACTTATATCACATTCTCAAAAAATAAGAACACGACGTAAGTACCAAGGTTGTGTTACTAGAATGCAAGAAAAACTATCAACTCAAGAAGAGACAAAAGATGAACTGAACTTGCAACAGTGAAGATGATGTTGAAATCAAGATCAAAGGACTTTATCAAAGATATGAAAAATGTACCTATGCCCTTTAGATGTTTAACAACCCAACCGCAAACATGGATGGGCGTAAACAGACAAAAAATTGACAAGCACTATGTCTAATAAAAACTTACAAGGCATGCACTTTTCTCACCCCAAATAATGAGAGTAGAGAATGCAAGGGTATAGATCAAAAGATGAAAAAAAACTAATCTCCACTTGGATAGAGTTTCACCTTTTCCAAAAATGAGGATAAAACTAAGATAAAGTGGGACATAGTTTAATTCCATGATGAAATACACTTAGATCAAACTTTTATGGATTCATTTCCTTGTTCAAAAAATAAGGTTCAGAATCCAAATGAGTCGTCACTTTATGATGGCTTGACACAATAATGGAGTAGAAAAGTGGGCTCGAAGATAAAATGGCCTCATTAATAAGTTCTCTCAACTAGGTGTTACAAAGTTATCTTAAGCGAGTGTTATTTACTGAAAAAGTTGCAATGACAAAATTGGAAGTATCTTGGATTTAGTTTACCCCCTTCAAGCACAGTGGGAAATAAATGCATCCATGTGTACTCTCACTGGGGTATCCATGTGGACAACCGATAACCCTAACTCACAAGGAAAAACTAGTCAAGTGGGTAAACAGAGCACTTCATGTTTCATCTATGAGGATACTCAACGATGGATTACTTTATGGTTCCTGGAACCACCCCCATTGTTGTAGCTTAAGGGTTTATGCCAAAGGGGTTATGTTCCAATTGAATAGATAGGGATGTATGATTTTCCAAAACCTGTAATACAGTGTGATGAAGTGGTGCATTTTTTATCTTTGTTAATTTAAATGTGGTTTCAAGTAGCGCACCATTCGGCAACCTGCATAAAAACACTTGTATTATAAGTTGTGTTTTTTTACAGCATTCTTTAGTAAGTGGTAGGTCCTGCAGATAACTAGTTTAGTATTTTTCTATTTGAAAACATAAGAAAGAAAATTTACACTTTGCTTTTGATTCCTAAGATCACCAAAAGGTGTGAAGGAAGATCATACACAATGTGAAAAACCCACTAATACAAATCATATGGAAGTCTTTTTTACTTTTTTAGTATCATAGCACAAGTTTTTTGTAAAGTATGACAAAAATTTTGTACAAGTGTTTTCGATCTCCAAGATCTCCTAAAAGGTGTGGGGCGAGAGCATACACACTTTACAAGCTTTTTTCAATTTAATAAATGAAAACACTTAAGTTGTGAAAGCTAAAATAACAAGGAAAACCATGCAAATACATTATTATTCTTCAAAACAATCTCAGAAAAGTTTAGAAAAATGATTTCATAGCATGTAGAATTTTTTTTAAATTTTAACAAAAGATGCCTACGCGCCCATAATTACAACTACGTGCCCTATCCAATGGATACATGCCCTTACCAGCACAGACACGTGGTAAGAAAAAAACTAACAGAGGGGTATGACCCCTACGCGGGCCTGACAAACATGTATGCTAGGGTTTAGACATGTGCATGCCCAGTTCGACGTGTATGCCTGTAGGAAAACACTATCAGAAAACTCATTATATCCAGCTACGATGATTTGATGGAGATGACGACGGTTCAACAGAGATGTAGCTAGTGTAAAAATAATATGATATTTTTACACAGTAATTTGATATACGCCAGTGCTTCTAGAGTGACAGGTTTCGACCTCATGACAGAGATGGGCCTCGTCTAAATAGGCTGTCAACTGTGTAGTATGCTAGACAGATGCATGCCTAACTCAACACCAACACTAGGGTTTTAATGGAGACGTGCCCTGTCAATACACATGTGCGTACCCCCTGAAAAACCTGTAAAAAACAAGGAAATGGATTTTTTCAAAAGCTAATAGGTAGTGTGTCAGTTAAAGAAAAATATTTCTAACTTTGGCCCACAAATTAACTATGCACCAAGCTCATTTAACCCCTTTAAGAATTGGAAAAAGGAAAATAACAAGGTTTTTTTCTAAAAATCTGAAAATGTATTAAAAAGGCTTGAAATAAGCCTCCATTAGTGGAGGATGGACTTCATGTCCCACCGGGCATGCCAAATGTGTTCAATGAAATTTTTTCCAAGAGTTATTGAAATGGGGTAAGAAACACTCAAGAACCCCAAAGCTTTGTGCAAAATCCCCTCAATGGACCATATGATAAGATATGAGCAAGGAATCTTATTTGCATACATTAAGTTGAAGTAAACTACCAAATTAAACAAATGAAGTTAACCTCTATTCTTGAAAGCTTAAAGTAAATGAACCTAAAAGGATCTAAGCAATCAGTTTATGCTTCAAGAGAATGAGATCTCACCATTAATGGCTTCCAGGCTAATGGTTCTTCCCATTTACTCCATGTTGTGTGATAGAAATGGAAAAGAAAAGTAGATAGCTTAATAGAATGAAATAAAATTTCCTAATCCTAGCATTAATACTATAGTTTAGGTTAGAGGGAAGAAGTGTTCTTAGAAATGAGAGGGGGTATTTGGATATTTATTGCTTTCCATTTGGGAAATGGGAGGATTTTTCAGGCATGTGGGATCAAAAAGGAGTCCACAAGTGGTTTAGGGGAGATTTACCATGGTTAGAACTAGTTAACCTAGTTTAGGCTAATTAATCATATTTAAAGAGAAATTAGGGTTCTATGAGGGTTTTGAAAGGCCTAATCAATAAAATGAAGTGGATTGATATTCAAGGAAGCTAATAGAGGTGGTAAAGAAGAGGATATTAGTTAAGAAGAGGCTATTATAACCTATTTAATTGACTTATGAGAGGAAAAAGACCATAAAAGTGTCGAATAAGGGGAGTTAGATAGATCTAAAAGATGAGGTGTTGCCAACTTGTAGGAAGAGGTCCAGTTAGGGAAATATTAGGGATAACGGTGCTTTGATCAAACTACAAGTTTATACATTAATGCACCATTTCTTGTGTGTTTTCTGGTAATTATATATCATAATGAGTTTGAAAACACCATCAAGGAGGTCTATTTTTCCTCTAAAATGGGTTCTATTCACGGGTTTCAAAACTACTCTGAATTCGATAAATTGGATCCATTCTTTAATTTTCTCTGCAAATCTATAAAAATCATTCTTGTCCATTAGTTATCTACTTCGAGCTATTGTTTTAAAATTGAAGACTTTATTTTTTCTACATTATTGTTTTCTATGTCTGGACTTTGCGAAAATGAGCTTGAAGAGCTTTCATGGTGGTCTTTTTTATCTCTAAAATCACTTCAATTTGAAAGTTTAAAAAATAACTTTCTGAAATAGGTAATTACTTGTCGTATTATTGAATTTTCCTATAAAATTTTAGAAAACGTGATGCCTTGGAAGCATAAATATTTCTAAGTCTAAATGTTAATTTTTTTCTAGCTTTGAGTTTGAATTTTCGGCGTTATGAATGCATTGGCATCTTATTTTGTATTAAAAAAACTTGGAGTTTAGTTTCTGCTTCTAGAAAATTTGATATTCTGGAAGTTTTGTTATTCTTTTCATTTACTTGAGCTCTGAAATCTTCATTCTTTTTTGTATTATTGTGAATTTTTGAAACCCTTACTCTATTATTCTAATTGGATCATACCACCTTTTATGTTTGGAAGTTTCCATTTTGATATCGAATCTATTGAGAATCTTGCTTTTCGAATCTTTGATATTTTGGTTCTCTGAAACTTAATTGTAGGCTCCATCAACTATACAAGTTGAATATCATTATCTAATATTTTTGAAGCTCCATATTAGTGCCATATTAAGATTTTTATTGATGTTCTTGCTCGAATCTTGTGAGAGGTTTAGCCTGAAAATAATGGGATTTTTGCATTTTATTTTTACATTTTATTCATCAGTCATCTGGGAACTTGCATAAATAATCTATCTCAATTTTTAATAATGAGCCAAAGGTAATGAATTTATTAATTCTGCAGGTCACTCTTTTTGATAATTTTAAGATGAACTTTGTTTATGATCTCAAGTGATTGCAATCTATACTAAGTGTGTGCATGTGTTGTTTTTGAACTAATGCTAAATGTGAGAAAAATAATAACACCTAAATAGTCTTAATTAGCAAGAATCAAACAACATATTAAGCACCATCATGATAAGAATTGAACAAGGGTTAAATGTTAAACACTCATTAATACAAAATTTTTAACCTAACAATGTTTAAACATCTAAAAATACTGTATTCTCTAACAACATATAAATAAAGGAACCTAGGTAGGCTCCATGGCTATCAAAAATGGTTGTCCTTAGTGTTTCAAGAACCTAGGAATGAGGGCTTATCAAATTTGGGCTACAAGACCCTTTTGACACCTCCCATATGACCTAAGCACTTAGGAAAGAGGCTTAACTCTTCAAGATGATGAACTCTCAAGAGAACAAAATGCAAGCTTTTAGTCTATTTTTCCATATGCTTTTGCATTTTCTTTCTCAAGAAGTTTAGGTGTAGGTATAAAAGTAGAAGCAGGGCTCCTTATATAGCCCAATGGATAAAGGAAAAAATTTATTGCTTTGCATGTGGGATAAAGGTAAAACATGATTAGGAATGGATAAGGTTGGTTTATTAAAGTTAACTTACTTTAGATGGGTTTAATTTCTGCTTAGCAAGTCATGGGAGTTGGGGGTGTTTTAATTAATCAAAGCTGATTAACTAAGAGGTAGATGTAAGATTATAGAAGATAATAAGAGGAATATTAGTACGATTTACGTTATTAGAAGGGGATTAAATCAATTAAATATTGATTTATTGGTTAAATGGAAGGAAAAGCTAATTAATTAGTGTAGGTAGAAGGGGTGATTTATTAATAGAAGGTCGTTAGTTAGGGTATTTGTTGGATATTTGACTTAATTAATTAACGTAGTGTAATTAATTAATGACGATATGAAGGAAAATGAGTGTTATTGATGATATGTTGCCAATTTGCAAGAAGGGGGATAGTTAGTGTAATTTAAGTATTTAAATTATTCATGCGTAATTATGGGTGTCTACATTTTCCCCTCTTTGGGGTCGCGTAAGTGACGCCACTTCAAAGATAGTAGACAGAAGAAATTTTGAAGGGATGGAAGAAAATTTAGTAGGAAGGAGAGATGCCCCCTGAGTGTTGATAGGGTGATGAAGGAAGACGGTCGATGATCGAAAAAGGTAAAAGATAGATAGAAGACTTGGAAGTGGCAAGATGCCCTGATAAGACAAAAGACTAGGGGTGAGAGAAAAGTGATGCAGAAGAAATATGGTGGAGGGGAGAGAAGAGCGTAGCCTCTAGCTATTCTGTATTGGAGCAATTTTGATGTCATCATATTACCATAAGAGCTACGTCATCAGTCCTTATGAAAAATATAAGCATACGAAAAAGGTAGAATGACATAAAAAATCCATACTACAAACAATTGTCCATTGCTGAAAATACCAACTCCACGCAACATACAACGATGCAATGCAATATGAGAAAGTCAAATATGACTAACTCCATGCAACATACAAAATGCAATGCAATACGAGAAAGTAAACAAACTAAACTAATAGAGAAACATAATATAATGTTTTTTATTATCGAGCTTCAGTTATGACCTGTGCAAATTAATGACAAGGGTTGATAATGGTGCCCCAAGAAAGGATACATGCAAGCAGAATAACGAAGGACACTTGGTTCCGATGGAAAAGCAATGTGCACTATGAAATAATACCAAGCAACTCATTGTGCCCTAGAGTACAGATGAAGTAAGCAACCTAGATTTTGTTGATGGAGGTAGATCAAGATAATCTATAAGTCACACACATGAACAAGTGAGAACCAAAGAGTGACGTTTTGTAGTATTATTATCAATTTTTAGAAGTTTTCTAAAACATATTTGAATGTTTTTGTTGATTTTCAAAGTTTTATGAAACTATGTACAAGAAGAAAAGGAAGCGTGGATGCCCCTAGCGATAGATGGGATGTACAAGGGCATAAGGCCACGTGCCTACTAGAAAGGTGAAGATGCAAAAATGCCCCAATGATTAGGTGGGAGTATTGAAAGGTAAACTCTTCATAGGTAGAAGTGGGACCCAAGGCCATTATGGATAGGTTCAACATGATGATGAACATGAACCAATGAAATGCTGGGAAGAATCAAGGATGCCCCCAACGTAAGTTGGCCTAATAGAACATGATAGAAAGGAAGGATAAGATTATTTTTGTGAAAGGTGACAAACATGTCTGAAAACATGACAAACAAGTAATCTTATACACATGGATGTTCTGAATGAAGTAGAAGAATGATGTAAATGATATGAATGTATCTTAGAAGCCTCATGATGAAGAAGTGATTAACCAAAGGCAAAACTCATAAGACGAGATATGGACTACAGTAAGAGTCTGAAAAAGATCCAAAACGAGACACTTGGTAACATACTAATCTTGCCTACTCATAGAGATCCAATGTGTGCACTTGGAGTTTATTACCTCTTGAAGTGAAGATTTAATAGACAACAAGTGAAGAGACCCTAGCCAATGTGTAGGAATGATTTATTGTGAAAGGTGATTTTGTGAATGGATGGTGAAAGGATAGCCGTACATTACTCCCCTACAAACCTAGCATCTATAGCCCTGACGGAGATGTATTTAATTCTAATCACAACATTTCTCTACTACTAATTAGGCATCCATATCCCGGATAGAGATTATTGAAAATACCCCAAGAGAGAGCAATATATCAATTTTGTTTTGCTTTGTAGCTTTGTAGCTTTTGATTTTTGAATGATTTTGATTCTTTTTCTTTCTGAAAACCTATTTCAGCTCTCTTGTTTGATAAGGGGTTAAGAACCACTAATGGCTTGATGGAAGGAGGTGGACGTGCTTACGATGACGACATTGGCTAGTGTCAACAAATATGTCCAAAAGTTCTTCGTAACAAGTTTATTAGATGTTGAATGTGATAGGATCTCTAAGAGGTCAGTCATTCTTTAATATACCAAGATGATTAAAGACCAGGGTCAAACGGATACCATAGAGATAAATGTCACAAAATGTGTGCAAATAAGCTAACCAAAATATCACCGAAGGGATGAAAATGGAAGGAAGACTTGCAGAAGAATAACAAGGGAAGAAATAAATATCCATGTGTATGCAATACCTGATTGCATGTTTGATCTTTGTACCTTTGATTTTTGTTGTGTTTTCTCAATTTTTTTTTTGTATTCTTGAATTGTTTTGTATTTTTAGATTTTTGACTGTTTTAAGAGGTTAGGAATAACAAAGTCACTATGTGTGGTAAGATCCAACAAAAATGTTTGCGAATTCCTTGTTAAGGGAGACTAGACATGTTTGTTTATCAAGAGTAATGTTTTCCCCGATCTCAATGATTGTGGTGAGTTCACACTCAACAAAGGACTGCGATTTATCCTAAAACATGGATTTTGTATGCGGGAGATTGAGTTCCCTATCCAGAGGTTTATGCACTTTGTGCCATACTTGATGGTTACATTGATGTGCGTTCTTGAATCGTACTTGATTTACAAATTTGAGATTTTTCAAGTTGTTGGGGTATTTTTAGCTCTTGGAATTTTTGACTAGAGCTTGATAATGAACATGTTTGGGTTTATTATAAGTTGACTTGTGACTTTTATGACCTTGAGAAGGAGAAGAAATCAAACATTTACGATTGATGATAGGAACGAGAGAAATGATGGTGGGCTTTCCACGGTCATTTGTAAAAGGATGATGTGATTGATGAAAAGGATACAGTCCAAGGATTGAAGAAGATGGGCTACTAGGAGGTGAGCCATAGATAGAAGATGAAGGGCTACTAGGATGTGGCCCAAGAATAGAAGAAGAAGGGCTACTAGGACGTGACCCATAGATAGAATATGAAGGGCTACTAGGATGTGGCCCAAGAATATAAGAAGAAGGGCTACTAGGATGTGACCCATAGATGTAAGATGATGGACTAATATGACGTGGCCCAAGAATAGAAGATGATGGACTACCTAGGGGTGATCCATACATAGAAGATAAGGGGCTAGTTGGACTTTCCCCAAGAATAGAAGATAGTGGACTACCAAAAAATGTCCCACAAATAGCAGAGGGAGGGATACTAGAAGATGACCCACGCCTAGATGAAGATGAAGGGCTACTTAGCATTGACACCATAGGAGATTGTGATTGAGGAATTATGATAGACAAAGAGTTATTGGGTGATGAGAAGATAGGCCATGGATTAATGCAAGACCAAGGAGTTTCATCACATAATGAAGAATGTGAAGATGGAAGAATAAGAGGGTCAAGTTGTATGACCCGAGGCTCTTCCTCCATTTCTTGATAAAAGGAATCAACCTTTTCCTCACAATATGTAGACGCATCAAAGTCTAAAGAGAATACTTTCTCGTAATCTGTAGAAGGAATATCTTCATATGCCCCTATAAATTCCCTGATTGTTTCTTCATTCTGAAAGATATCAATTGGTATGAGTTATTGATCAACCACCAGGGGTTGATTGGAAGAAAGAGATCCAATTGGTGTGGAAGACTTAGAATATGTTTGATGATGATTGATAGAAGAAAATGATGTGGGGGATAAATAAGATGTGTAGCTAGATGTCTCAGGAGTAGAAGAAGGTGTTGTGGACCTACCTATATAATGGTATATCATATGTAAAATAGTAGGATTAATTCAAAAGTCTGTAGATTGTGACGCATGGGTCTATTCAGATGTTTATCTCGAAGGAATTTGAGTCACACGAATATTTAAAGGAGGAAGACTTAATGGGGGTGATTGATCAAGAAGGTATTGCAAAGAATGGGAGGACCATGATTCAAAAATCACATTGGATGAATAATAACAAGGGTTCTGCAAAGAAAGAGAGGACTGTAATTCAAAAATTATATTAGAAGTTTCATTGGAGGGAATTGGAGTCGCACTTATCCTTAAAGGAAGAATATTTCTTGGAGGTGACTAATAAAAGGGGTCTTGTGAAGAAAGGGAGGATTGCGACATAGGATTCATATTAAATGTATGATGAAGAGTTTCCTGTGAAGATAGGGAGGATCATGACATAGGAGTCACATTAGATGACTTAGGAATCAAATTAGATGAATCTGAAAAGTAGTTTGGATTTGAATCATCAAAATATTCAGAGGATATATATGGATTGGAATCCTTAGAAGAAAAGGAAATGTTTGGATTAGAATTAAAAGAAGAGTGGGGGGAAATCGAATAATAATTTGGATCAAAAGCGTTCAAATTATACCATGGACTATGAGATGAAGGTGGGGAATGAGTTACCCATATGGGATCTGTAGCACGAAGAACCAAATGAGGTTTAGTTGTAATGGGAATCTTTTGAATTGAATTGCTAAACCTAGGCTGCATAATTTTTCAAGTATGGGAAACCGTGTGATAGTCAGTCATTTTTGGCATTGTTTTAAGCACAAATGTCTAGATCTAGATAGTGTGATGGAACTCCTTCAAAGGGAAGGAATTGACATGTCGATTTGGGTAGCAGAAGGACAACCAAATAGACATTATGTAAGTATGGAGATGTGTGCGTGATTTTATGAAGAATGTCTAAGGAAAATAGACATTGTGACAACACAATCTTAATGAGATCAAGAGGGATTGTCATATAAAATAAGTTTTCTGAATGAATAATCACAAGGAAAAATCATGCAAGTGTGAAACACAAAGCCAATCAACAAGGAAATACACCATATGAAAATGTGATCTAAAGATGATGAACACAACGTCAATATTTACATCAAGATCGAAATGAACAAGGCGTGAATATTAAAAAAGGGTACAGATGTGAATCCCAATCAAATAATACCATGACAAGTTTAAAAAACAACAGGACCTAAATTGTAAAGGGCAAGGTTTAAAATTGTAAGCTACGTAACCACACCAATCAGGCACATTTATCAAGCTTCGTGGAGATGTGAGATATTAGTGTCAAAGTGGTATCGAAACGATGCAAACAAAGTAAGCGACACCCTTCAAGATTTGGGACAATGTTTGAAATCAAACTAAGTAAAATTATAGTAAGGATGTGTTAAAACATGGGCAATGTAACGCCAAAATATGGACACTTAGATCATGTTTATGAGAAATGTGACATAAGTATATTAATTATGTTGAGATAATGCAAACAAGGTAACATGTCAAAGGGAGATAAAATGATGAATCATTCCTAACTATGATGACAATCTTGACGTGGGTATCAAGATAACAAAGGCTACCATTGATATAAATACGTCTCCACACACTTTAGATGTTTAACTAACCCAGTTGTAAACATGAATGGGTGTAAACGGTCAAAAAAGTCGCAGAAACAATCGATTGGTAACACAGAGGTAGTCACCCTACTTTTGATCAATAAAGTGTCAAAAGAATGTGAAGGAAGTAGATCAAAATGGGGATGACAAATGTTCTTTTCACTTCGGTAGAGTTTTTCCTTACCTTAGGGTAAGTAAAAAATAAGAGAAAGTAAGGCGTCACACCTTTCGCAATAAAAAGATGGTTCACAACTCAACACTATTTTAGAGTGGTCAAAGTAGGCTCCTAGCCAAAGTATAGTTTCCTAGGTGGTTCTCTCGTCCTAGGTGTTACAAAGACTATGCACGAGCGGGGTGATTTGCCAAAAAATTAGCACTGACTAGTTTGGGAGTATCTCAAATTTTCCCCCTTCAAGCATAGTGGGTAGTAAATGCATCCATCATGTACTTAAAAGGGTCACGTAGGGATAACGTGTAACTCTATCTTACAAAGGAATCACTAGTCAAATAGGTAGTGCAAAGCACTTCCCGTTTCATCCACAAGGTTCCCTCTTGCATGGACTACTTTGGGGTTCCTAGAACCACCCCCATTATTGTAGCTTAAGGTGTTATGCCAAAGGGGTTATGTTCAAGTTGAGCAGAGAGGGACGTAACCTTTTCCAAAACCTGCAATACATTGTTTTGAATATGTTGTTCATTTTATCTTTTCAAATTAGGTTTGGTTTACTCGAACACTATTTGGCAACTTGTATAACAATTGTATTAGTAGTTTTTTTACTTTTGTTTTGATTCCTCCATTCTTTGACAAGCGATGGCATTTTGGTCCTGTATGACGATATTTAGTAGTTTTACATCAAAAGAGAAGGCACCATTTCTGATTCTCTAGATCGTCCAAGGACGCAACAAAAGAGCATACGTGATGTCTTCAAAATCCAAAAAGATATCAGAATGGAAAAACACTTTAATTCAACTACGCCAAGTTAACTAATTCTAACTCAAATATTCCTAACAACCTCAAAGCATCAAAAGGACTTAAAAATCATTTCTAATTCCCAAGATCACCCCAAGGGACACGAGGGAAGAGCATACGTGATCTTATTCCTATAAGTAAACAATGCAAACTATTATCTAATCAAGGACAAACATGTAAAAATATCCTGCAAACACAAGTATATGATTAGATAAAACTAACAGGAATGTTATCACCTCAACACAATAATTTCAAAAGTAAGAAAGGACACCTGCGCCCCTTTTTTAGTGCCTACATGTGAGTTAGGGTGTATACGTCACTCTGCGTTGTTTTGAATTATAGTTCACCTTCACCACCCGAGAGGCATGTGTGCCACGAAATCAATGCATGTGCCACTCTGTGTATTAATTGCTTACCAGGCATTTGTGCCACTAGAGAGACTTGTGCGCCACAAAAATAATGTATGTGCCACCCTCGAGGAAAATAGATAGAAAAATAGATAGAACACTCGCGCTACCGAGAAAACATGTGCGCCACCAGAAAATCGTGTGCGCTATAGGGAATACGCGTGCGCAGCCATTTTATGAAAAATTATTAGATTCGGACAGAATGTTTGCATCACCAAAAAAGTGCCTACACCACTAAAACAACTTGTACACTCTGGTTAGGGTGTGTGCACCAATTTGAGAGGTTTCATAAAGTAGTGAAGGTACATTACGAAATGACATTTTCTTCTAGGTTAGTGCATCTATGCTTTGGTTAGGGTGTGTGCACCATGGTTAGCACACATGCGCTAGGGTAGGTAAATGGAGAACAAGGTTTTGACAGTGTTCCTGGGCCACTAGAGAGGCGTATGTGCCACAAAAACTATGTTTGCACTCCTAAAAAAGTGCCTGTGCCAAATCTGTAACCAAAATATGACAAAAAACACAAGAAAACTCAAAATATCTCAAATTTTGACAAGTGATATTAGGAATGGCAATAACCCATTAAAATGATGGCTATGAACATGAAGTTACACATATCAAATTAGTAAAAATTCCAAGAAAAATGGACATTAATTACTACATGTGCATATCAAAAATTAGCCAAAACAATTAAACTTAAACTAAAATGCCATGGGACTAAGGGTCCCACCAGGCATGCAAAATGTGTGCATGAGTTGTTTTTGAACTAATGCTAAATGTCAGCAAAAGACTAACACCTAAATAGTCTTAATTAGCAAGAATCAAACAGCATAGTAAGCACCATCATGATAAGAATTGAACAAGGGTTAGATGCTAAACATTCATTAATACCAAACATTGAACCTAACAATGTTTAAACATCTAAAAATCCTCTATTCTCTAACAACATATAAATGAAGGAACCTAGGTAGGCTCCATGGCTATCAAAAATGGTTGTCCTTAGTGTTCCAAGAACCTGGGATGAGGGCTTATCAAATTTT
This sequence comes from Taxus chinensis, assembly GCA_019776745.2. Lineage (NCBI taxonomy): Eukaryota > Viridiplantae > Streptophyta > Pinopsida > Cupressales > Taxaceae > Taxus > Taxus chinensis. The sequence continues at coordinate 770,014,347 of CM034148.1, read as the reverse complement.
GGCTACAAGACCCTTTTGACACCTCCCATATGACGTAAGCACTTAGGAAAGAGGCTTAACTCTTCAAGATGATGAACACTCAAGAGAACAAAATGCAAGCTCTTGGTCTATTTTTCCATATACTTTGCATTTGCTTTCTCAAGAAGTTTAGGTGTAGGTATAGAGGTAGAAGGAGGGCTCCTTATATAGCCTAATTGATAAAGGAAACACTTCATCCCTTTGCATGTGAGATAAAGGTAAAACATGATTAGTAATGGATAAGGTTGGTTTATTAAAGGTAACCTTACTTTAGATTGGTTTAATTTATGCTTAGCAAGTCATGGGAGTTGGGGGGTGTTTTAATTAATCAAAGGTGATTAACTAATAGGTAGATGTAAGCTTATAGAAGCTAATTAGAGGAATATTAGAACAATTTAGGCTATTAGAAGGGGATTAAATCAATTAAAGAATGATTTATTGGTTAAATAGAAGGAAAAGATAATTAATTAATAATAATTAATTAGTCTAGGTAGAAGGGGTGATTTATTAATATAAGGTCGTTGATTAGATTATTTGTTGGATAGGCAACTTAATTAATTAACGTAGTGTAATTAATTAATGACAATATGCAGGAAAATGAGTTTTATTGACGATATGTCGCCAATTTGTAAGAAGGGGGATAATTAGCGCAATTTAAGTATTTAAATTGCTTGGGTGTAATTATGGGTGTCTACACTAAGTAAAAATTACATCTTTTAATCCTCTTGGTTGACTGTAGCTATCTATTTGTTTCTCCTTCATGATTTCTAAGAGATTATGAGATTGGCTTCAGTGCATGAAATTTGTTTTGATGTCTCATTGTTTTATGATCATTTTGTACCAACTATGCAACATGTTTGTAAATTTTGTATTTAATGTTCTAAATTATTGGAAACAGATGCACATGTGCTTGGTAATTTTGTCTTAGTTGCACTTTGCAAATCTCAACTCAGAGTACTTCTTGAGGATGTCCTTTGGTAACTATATACCATAATATTTTATGTATCCATCCTTACATTCCTTTCATTCATGCATATGTTTTCTGAATGTTTCTTTACAAGGCTATAGTTTTAAATGAAAGTACATAAATTTTGTCTGCCATTCCCTTACTTGATGAGTGCTTCAACCTCACACCTGAAACTATTATGTTGATCATTGAGATTTGTAGATGCATTGAAGTTTTTCCTTTCTTGAAGCAACATGTACAACAATAAAAAAAATTTAGCTTGAAGTGATTATGTTAACAAAATTTTTCTTCTTGTGAACTATGGCATTTGTTTCCTTCATAATAGAATCTTGGTTTAAAATCTGGAATTGTTACTTGTATTTCCTTTCTATATTTTCAAAGCTATATCTTTATTTCTTCATCCTTCAATCTAAGCCAAAAATATGTCAGTAATTGATAATTTATTCTTTGATTCATCTTGGAATGCAACCCTTTTTTATTTGGTTGTTCATAAAGATTCATTCAATGATTTATTCTATATAGTCTCATCAATATTGCAATGTTTAATTCGATATACAACAGTTAATGACAATTTCTTTTTTCTTACCTGTACCTTCACATTTAGAAAAAATAGTTAGAAAACAATAGGCTTTTTGGCCTCTCTTGTGTTCCATAGTGACTTTATTTTCTTTCTTTTTTCCTTGTCTTTTAGGATACTAAGAATCACATGTACTTTTTGTAATATATTACCTTTTCAATTTTGTATCTATTACTTTATGTACCTTATGCCTTTTAATTTAAATGATTCATTTTCCTGAAACTAGATAGCACATGAGTACAGATCCAACCCCGAGCTGAAAACTAATGTTTTTCCCTTTTCCTATTCAGGTACATTACTTGACTGAAAGATGCAGAAGATGAAGATGAAGGAGCTGGAACTGGAGCAATGTAGAACAAAAGAAAATCCAAGGCAATGATGGGTTTCTTCTATACTATTTTGATTTTAGCTTTATGCACATGTATCTTTTATTTCAATAATCATAACTTACATCCCACCACTTGCGTCGGAAAAATTGAATTTCTTTATGAATAAATTATATTATTTCTATAATTGATTTATGTACTTCCTTTTACTTTCAGCTCTTATGATAGGTAATTATGGTACATTGAATTAAACTCAATAACATACTTAATAACACTTAATTATAGGAAATGATCAAACTGAAAATACCTGTAACTTAATAATGCACTCTTAGCCATGCAAACAAAAACTATATTAGTTTTTTTTTAGTCTAACTCCTCAAGTCTTCATCTATGACTGTCTTCCTCAAGGTTATACTAAGTTAACTGGAGATTTTGTGTTACTTTGATGAAGGTGAACATGGAATAACATCATACATGACGTGTTGAATTCTACAACATCACACATTGCTACATTTTGCTTTGCTGATTCACTAAATACAACTTAAATTTTTTATGAAACTTTATATATTCCCCTTAGTTAGGTCCATTCATCAATTCCTTTGATCGAAAAAAAAAAATTGAGTTGCCAATTTTACACAAGTGAAAGTACTGTCAACAAGATCAATATCAAAAGTGCTCTGGGCCTGGCTCCCATTCTGCATCTTAGGTCTTCGCACATCCTAAATAGTCCTAAATCGTTGCTATAATGGATCAATCTTTTAATACTCTGTAATTTATCAACCACTTCACATAATAAAATACTCTACCATGGCTTGACTGAGCTCGAATACATCCTCTCACCACTTATATGACATATAAGGAGTCCATACAATCATGTGCTGTTAAATATCATCAAATGCATGAAGGTAAAAATATGTATCTCCCATATGGCCACATACATAATCGCCAACAGGATCCCAACAAAAAACTATAGGTTCATCCACGGCCCGAGTGCATAACGCTCTTGCAGGGAAACCAATAGCTATATGGTCTCAGGCCCATATCTGTAAGAGTGTGGCTGGACCTACCATATTTTGACAGAAGTATGTAATAAAGTGAAGATCCTAGTATAAGTGCACTAGTATGCATTGACCCAAGCAATATCACTCTCCTCTGAGTAGGCCCCGAATCACAGTAACGAAACCTAAGGGGAATGATGTGCTCGTCTTGTCAGTAAGAAGGATGCCACTGACAAGAGTCATGAGATACACTGGCATGCAATGTAACCAATGTTTGGCAATATAATGATGAAGGTTAACTATCATACCTCATCAAGGTATCTCATTTACACTAAAAATATCTATCAAGTTGTTTGTAAGCTACGCAACATCAGCCTCATACTCAATCAAGTCCCCCATGATCAGGACTTATAATATCCTCCACACATCCTCAAGCATAATCGTCATCTCACCGATAGGTACTCTAAAACAATGACTCTCACTATGTCACCTCTCATATAAATTTCTTATTAGGTTGTGATCTAGATTGATCGTTGGCATCTTTGCAACATGAGTAAGCTTGACCACATAAAAATTAATTTCCAAATAATTCATCTCGCATTACGAGAGGGAACCATTGAGGGTTGTAAATCGGCCATGTCAAGCCCAAACCTACAACATGGGTAGCCACCTCAACAAAATAATAAGAAAAACTTGTTATATTTTTCTTCTATCTCACTTCAGCTAGTACTTGACCTATTTTCATCTCTAAATTTCTTCTAGTATTCACTAGGTTCTTATACATTCCTCCCAAAAACTTTTGATTGTTTCTCTAAGTGTTCAAAATAAGATTTTGACATATGCATGCCCCTAGCAACACATGCATATACAACGATGCTTGTGCCCATAGTTAGAAACTTGCACTCACATATGAGCATGTGCACACACAACCTAATTTAACCCTCTCTGGCTGACGTCTATGAGCCTCTCATGAAGCATGCGGGCCCCTTTTGACGTGCATGTGTACACTAATCTATTTTTCCTTTTCCCAACATGTATAGGTCCATTTATACCACTACACATGCACACACCCATCAAACCAGTGCTTGTGCTCACCCACCTAGCCCTGCGCACCTATAAGGTGCCTGTAAAGGTTTAACCCCACATTAAAAGCCCTAATAATTGATATTAAATGATAAATATGAAAAGAAAGGATGGGGTTCTCATGTAATTTCTATCACCCTGCATCCACACATACTCATGAACTATGTGTGCTCACCTCATCCGCCACTGAATTCATGCCATCTCTCCTCAGGGTCAAAATAGAGGCAAATAGTAAATTGGCAAAGGGTCACTATCAAATGATTTACTCACAATGATTTTAATTGTACCCCCCACAAGGGTATATATGATCATTTTGACCTGCCACACTGCATTCTTGCCCACCATTATGGTCGAAATGCATCATTTCACCATTGTGATCATTCTGACTTCTTTTATTACCAGTTGTGATGATTGTTTTTCTTAAATAGTAATTTTTGACCCGTTTTCTTCTCGTTATGGCATATGTATGCTAGTCGGTGTGCGTTTATTTGTGCAAAGGAATTCTCGTGTGCTTTTAGGTGAGATTTCACTTCCTAAATTCTTGTGACAGATCAAAAAATTCTAAAAATTGTAAAAATCATAATTTTACATAAAATTATAAAACTATTCAGAATTTTAAAAAATAAAAAAAATAGAATCGTAAAAATTCATAAATGGACAAAATTTAGTAAACAAATCATACTCGAATGAAATTTGTGTCACATGCATGGTATTCATCTCATATGTTTTTTGCATTTTCACATATTTTTGAACCAAACGACTCACGGATCATCTGGATCTACAATCATTTACAAAGCTAAATTGTTTGCTTCATTTGTACTCTAGGGCACAACTAGTTGTCTGGTACTATTTCTTTGTGCACAAAGATTTCCATTGGACCTAAGCATCCTCCATAAATTCCGCTCACATATAGCCTTGCTTGGGACATCACTTTTAACCCTTTTCATTTATCATGAACATTTGGGAACTACAACTTGATACCAAAACATTTTTGCAACATTCTTAAATTTTGTTGGTTTGAGTATGTGTGTTTGTACTTGTTTCTCTATTAGATTAGATTGTTTACTTCTCGTATTGCATTACGCCTTTTATGTTTCATGGAGTTGGGGTTTTAGCAATGGACAATTGTTCATATTATGGATTTTCATTTCATTCTAAACTTCTGTCGTATTCTTAGATTATTCATAAGCACTAATGATGAATATTTCTATGAATGTGATGAAATAATCATTAGTTTACATGGTACTAGAGCGTTGATAGCTCAATAGCTCTTCATCGTTATTTTTCTTCTATATCCCCTTTCCCTTTCTTCCCTATTCTTCTCTTTCACTTGGGGCATCTTGTCCCTCCTCATCCTTCTATCTATTTCCTTCTTCTTTTGAAAAATCGATCGAACTCTTCCATCAGCCCATTGACACTCAAGGGGGAATCCTTCACTTTAAAAATTTTTCTTCCACCCGTTTAAAAAATTTAGTTATTTGTGCTTGTACACTTTGTTTGAAGTGGTGTAGATCATGCCACCCTAAAGAGGCACAAATGTAGACACCTGTAATTTGATCAAAGCAATATTTTTCTGAACATTGCGCTAGCTATTCTGCGTCTTGAAAATTGATGACACTTTATCAATTAGACTTATTTTCCATTTAAAAGTTATTAATTGACCAATACACATTGATTAAGCCTACTGATATTGTAGTTTAGTAATGGATCTTCTCATTAGCTAAATCCCACTTCCAACACTTCCAAAATCTATTGAAGTCCCCTATTGATGCTCCTAGAAAGCTTCCTAAACCTATTTGAGACCCCTAATTAATCCTAAGAGATTAATTATTCCCTAACGTATTCAAATATTTCTTTGAATTTCTAAAAGTGCTTTTTGGACTTACCGTTTGTCCCAAAATCATAAACTTATAAATAAAACTCTACCCCCCTCACTTTTCTTAGAACAATTCTCCTTCATTAGGATAAACTATAGTATTTTTGTTTGGATTTAGAGAATTCTTCAGTATTGTTTAGCTATCATTATCTATTGAATATTACAACTCATGGTTAAGTAAATGTGGACAACCATATGTTCTAAATAGACATTAATGGTGAGCTCTCATTCTTAAACCCTTGAGAATCAAACAATCAAAATTGATTGATAGGATCTTCAAAAGTTCATATTTTTATATATTTCAAATAATATGGAGTAATATACATCTTAGTTTGGATTTTTTGTTCAAATTTATAATGCATGCATAGGAATAGCTCTTGTTTATCTCTTACCTAGATGGTTCATAGTTAATTTGATAAAGCTTTGGGGTTTATTAAGTGTTCTTGCCTCATTCTATAGCTTTTCAAACTTTCCTTGTTCACAATAACTAACACAAGTAGGGACCATTAGTCCCATAAAATAACTATAAACATGGTTTAAATAGATTAATCCAAAAATGAGTCAAGAAAGAAACAACTAAATATTCCCACAATAATAAAGAGACATACAAAAGGAGAATGATTTATACAAAAGGAGAATGATTTATACAAAATCACTCATAAAAATCATTACAAGGCCAATTTATTAAAAAGAAAAATTGAAATTTCATTTCATATGGCCACTTGTGCAAAATTAAAGGTGCAACTCTAAGTCCATGTTCTCTTGTGTGATCCTGTAACCTGCAAACCTTATTTGCATGTCATCATATCCACTTAATATAATAAACCAAGTAAAATGAGACCAAATACATCTAATATTTAAATGAATAATGGATAAAAAATATAAATTAAGAAATTAAATAATATGTGTAATGATATAAATCAATCATAACTACGTACATCAATAACATATAAAAAATATAGTCCATTCCAATCACATCATGATAACATCTATCCTATCATCACCCAACCTAGTACTCATAATAATTACCTAGAATGATATACATCAATCACATACCAAATAAAACCCATCTTAATAAAATCCAGATCATATCCATAACAACATCACTATAACTAGAAATAAAAAATCACAATAATAAATTCCCACCATGTGCCTCAAACACAATATATTGTATGAAAAAGTTCTTTATTAATGTCACTAAGTAAATCAATAACATGAGTTAGCAATAAATTGGCGGGAACTACATATTCTCGAAAACATGGAAGTGTAGAAATATATTCAAGAAGAATATGAAGCAATATTTATCGACATAAGTGCATAATATCACCATACAAAATCATGTAGTTGGATAACAATGTATGACACTAGAATCTTAATCCGACACTCGTCTTTATAAACAATGTTATCATATCATTTCATGTTAAAAGAACCTTCACCTATGTCATAGACGATTTGACCTAATTTCATATATATATATATATATATATATATATATATATATATATATATATATATATATATATATATATATATATATATCTTCTTGCGAAGAAACAAAAAAGCTAAGTGAACTAGAATATACTTTTAAATTGGCGTATTTACTATGTTTCATAAGTGGATGCAAAATTTTGATATCATTTATATGTATTTTAATTTCTAAATGGATACTTATTTATAGATTAATATGATTACATACTAGCTACTGAGATTTCAATCTTAATTAGAGTAAATAAATAAATTTGGATTTAATAATTTGGTGAAACAAGTTATTAATCTAACACAACCTTCCCTTGTGTCTAGGGTTTTACATCGATTTGTTATATATATATATATATAAACATTTATTGGATTTCATACATGGTTTACATATCATTCATGTTTGATAATACATCCTTCTATAGTTTAATATTTCAAACACACTTTTTTATTCTATTTTCGTCATATCATCTCTTTATGTATGGTGACAAGACTAATGAGAAGACTATTGAGAACACTCAAGTTCCATATGTTGTTAAGAAGAGAATGCGTCTAATGGATTCCATTTATTATCCCAATAAGTGTCGTGTAATTATCATTAAATAGTTTCCAATTATTTATGATCACAAAATTTTTATTAATAATGATATTCAAACCAACATTATTAAATCTAGAAATATTTAAAAATTCATCCTTATGAAATTAGTGGTGTTACCCTTGAATAGGTTCAAACCTTATGTAAATTTTGTAAATGTATCCTACATAATAGAGATCAATTTAAGAAAATGCTTAAAACAATAAATGGATTTAAAGCTTTAAAATATCAATCTGACAAGGAAAATCCCCATTGTTAATTGTTAATACTTTATCTACATCTCTTACACCTACATTTCATGTGGAATTTAATCATCATACTTCTTAACCTACATCTTCTACACTTCCATCTATAACTTCTAGAGGGGAAATTCTACTCAATAAAAATAATTCCTACATATATTCCATTTACATATATTAATTTACATCACATCTTGTGTACATACACAAATAATCATACATACCACACCTAGTAAACATTACCTCATGTCAATATCTCATGATGTATAGACCAAGGTATTATAGTTAGAAAAGGGTGGGTCTAGGGAATTCGATGTTGTGGATTCACATACTTTATTTCATAATACATTAACAATTGACATGGATTTTTATCATTTTAATATAAGTTCATTTCTCCTAAGCTTCCCATTTAAGAAGGAAAATGAGAATTGAATTATCAGATTCATTCCTTTCATGAAACATGTATTGAATATGCCTACAATGATAATGTCCTTATAAACATAATCTCTTGATGTATTAAATATTATTCCCTACATTATATATATGTCCCTCAAATTCAATTTTTTATGGCCTTAAAGAAATTATCCAATCAATTCTTATTACAATTCTATTCAATATTTGTGAGAATGTATCATACGGTCAAAACTCATAATATAAACAAGATTATAATGATACCATTTCTTTGAATGTGCTATGATATAGATGATGGTTACAAAGATGAGTATTTAAATTCTACAAAATGAGACTTCATGGGATCTATTCATAGGGATTTTAATTTCTCTCTGACAATAGTATATTATACTTTTAAAATTTCAATCTTTTGATGAGTTGTATCATACCCTAAAGGAATAAGAACTCAATATTTTTTAAATGAAAAAACTTAAATGTGTGCCTAATGTACAATCTATACCTAATATTTAGTTTCAAGTGAAAAAAATTCTAAATATATATTAAATAAAAAAACTAATGAGTCAAAGATAACAATCGATGTTATGTATTTCCACCTCCTAAGATTCAACTATAATGTCATCTTAGGAATCCACTCACATGGATACCTTCAATGCCACATGTGTTACTTAATTGATTACTTGAGAGTAAGATAATTTATCTCCCTCAACCTCTATATGGATGTTGATTCACAAAATTATCAATATAGATCATTTTATGTTGATACATATTGGGAATATCATCAGTGTATAATACATTCTAAAAATAATTTCTTAAAGATTAACCATGGCATTCCATATTTCATTTATAATAAAACTATTGAATTTGACACCAATCATGAGTTTATAATTCTATTCAATAAAAACGATAATTTCAAAATACTTAAGAACCCATTAGCTAACCATAGAATAGACCCATATAGCACTATTGGGGTTACACATACATACAACTTGCTCCCTCCTCCATCTTCTTATATCCATCTATTTGACATAATTACTGGGAATATCACTACAAATTTTCCTTTATGACTTAGAATCCATTATGCATACTCTATCTAATAGAAGTGAAATATGTATTCACACATATAAAAATCAAGGGAGTATTGACAATTCCATTTTTAATGATGTAAATTCTGGAAATATATGTAATGTGACATTTATTAAATCTTTTTAATATAATGAAAAACTTTTAAGCCACTTCTTAAGCTAATAAAAGATATTTTTTCACATTATGTTACACCTTCAAGTGGGGGAAACTATCATATGTATATACCTTTATCAGTTCTCACAAGTATTGGGACATGTGACATGTTAATAATGTACATTATAGTGTCAAATACATTTATTTTAATGATTTTCTCAAATTTCTAGGCATTCCTGATGGATATCCTTTACCAATTATTCTTAATATTCCTAATCATACATCTTGTGATGAAATGGTTGCATGTTCTATAGTCAAGACAACTATTCAAACATTTGGCAATCAAGTGATTAGCATTCATAAATGTTCACCTTCTCAACATAATACGCATTTGAAATAAAGTAAATTGAATTCGACTAATTCTCATATGGAATTACAATTGAATTGATGGATCTTGCATCCTTGGATAAAATTGGAACTATCCTTTATCGAAAATTAATATATTAAATAAAATGCCTCCTTCACTGGTTTATTCTTTATATTCACATGTATTTCTAGACATTTTGATAAAATAATGCTTGTTATCATTTAATATTATCATGCACACTAAGAAACAAATTTCGATTCCCTTTTTTATTACTTTTTCATCTAATATCACACTCTCAAATATCTAACAAATACAAACAAAATAATATAAATGTCTTCAAAATTAAAAACATTTAAATACTCTAATAATACATGAAATTCAGGACATGAGCATAGCTTGAGTTATTAATTTCAACTTCATATATGTCATTTTTCATATAATACATAAGACTCTATATGAATTAATATGTTGTACTTACTTTTTTCTTAGTGGCCTTGCTAATATGCGCACATAATCTAGAATATTGGGTACTATTGTTCTATTTATTACATAGATCTCTCAATATACTTCGCATATCCTTGTTGTATTCATATTATACCTTTTAATATATTATCCTCCAAGGATTTTTGGGACTAATACATGTGGATTATAGGACTAGAATATCTTGTTTTATCTTCTTATCGGATACTACCCATTTCTTATTTGCACATTGGATTTCCTATTGCTTATCTTGTGTGTACAGACATTAGCCTATTTATATGCGTTTGACACATTTTTGTTAATGAAACAATCTCACGAACCTTTTCTTTTTGCATGTTATCCTATTGTCAGTGTGCAACATATTTGTGTCCTTTATTTATGATCATATTAATTTTCTTTATGACATCATGCTTAAATTTGTGAGTTTATATAAGTTGTTTGGTTTTTATCTTTACATTTCATGATATTTATAATGTAATTTCTATTAGGATTAATTATAATATTGTGGATATCAATAGAAACCTCATATATGTGTTCGAATAATGATGATCTATAATATATGACATAGAAACATTTTAATCATTTTGAACTAATATATTTACAATATATCATTTTGAGCTAATATGTTTATCGTAGAATTATAAATGAAAGTAAGGAACACAAACATAAATACATGATATAGAACACATAGGAATGTGTTAGAAGAATGAATTTACAACGTCACAAACATAACTAGGTATAATTTTTATATAGGGAGAGTAGAATGTATTCGGATGGAACCTGGGTATATTAGTGTCCAAAAAATTCACATTATTGTCTAGGTACATTCCCAAAATCCAAACTATATGCTCTCAAAATATTTTAGATTTTACATTAGTTCAATGAGAAAATCACTTGTAAAAACATAAATAAACAAGTAGAATTGCCTCGTTTCAATGCAAAGGCAGAGGTAATGGTTACTTTTATTTATACATTCACTTTGTTTTAAAGGAAATTTTAGAGATCATAAATTTCAGAAATTTCACAGCTAAGATTGAGTCTCACTGGGCGCATTGAAATCTGAGGGTGGCTGGAGACTACCCCTTACAACTCGCTGACGTCGTTTTACATTAACGCCAACGTTTTGTCTCCTGTTTTGTATGTTACCCGCAATTCTGTATGTGATCTCCTTAAAAGTTTATTAGTATTTCTCTTTATTTCCTCGATTTATTTCTTAAATTGTGGTTTTTTCAATGAAATTGTTTACATATGGGCTTGTGCGCCTTTTGGATTATGTGTTTTTGCGTCATGGTTCTTTCTAACTTTTCATGTTAATTTTTTTTAGGGTTTTTAGTCTATTGTGTGGTGAGTTGTAACTTAATAATGTCTTTATTTCAATTTTAGCAGTATAAAAAATATAAGTGTATTCCCATTTTGGACATCAATCACTATATGAAAGCAACAAATATATACAAAAAATAATTGTGAATTCTTAAATTTATATATATATATTTTTTTTTTTAGGAATGTATGTACCTATATTGGGACTGTAGCATTAGTAAATCCGAAATGATTCTTACCATTTCTGTTTTTTTCTTTAAATGGAAAATAAATATATTACAAGAGCCCATAAAAGATAGATTAATACTGGGGGTCCGAATATTATGGTGTAAATTGTGCAAGAAATTTATAAAAATAAAAATAAATGTCGCACCTTTTACTATTTATTTTTTAAAAACTTTTTAAATCATTGTTACTATTTATATAAATTGAAACTTTTTATATTATTTTTTTCAATTCTCACACCTAATCTATTTTAAAAAATGAATATATCGTGTTCTTATTATAATTTGTTGGTGACACTGTGGCTTAAATGTTAGGCCACAAGTATTAAAATATATATAAAGATCAGTAATTGCATATGAGTTGTAAAGTATGTTGAAAAGGTTGTTACATTAAAGTTAATTAATAATTTTATTGTGATATGACAATTATGTAATATATTTATCAATGTTTTTAGAAAATATTTGTGTAAAGAATCATTAAAAATTGAACTCTCTATCGTCTCGAAACATTGGATTTATTGTAAGCCCTTCTCTCATACACCAAGAAAACACATAGACATAACCACTTAATTTATATTTTGATGGGAGTTCATAGTTTTCTCAAGGTAATCAACAAGACCTAGAATGTCAACAATGCAAACATAACAATAAAATATGGGCATAATATAGATAGTAGCTAGGGATTGAATTATATAACCTCTACTATTGTCGAGATAGAGATATAGTAATGATACGTTTAGCCGAGCCTAGTAGCGGGTTATTTCCTCCCCATAGATCTCCCCCACCCGTATATAGAGAGATGGATATGGATGCCTACACCCAGATGAGATGATGTATATGGTTGAATGAACGTACATTCTATGTTAATGAAATATAAATGAAGCTTATATGGTCAGGGTATGTTCCATACTACTTCATTACTCTATAGTGTTAGAGATCATCCTTGCAAATTCCATTATGTGCATATCCTGCAATCACGACATTCCCTTAATGCCACATCTCTTTGATTCATTTATGTTTAACAATGCATATGCCTTGTGCATGTTTTCAACATTTTACATGCACATTTCCCATGACACTTGCAAACTACAACATCTAATGAAATTCCTTTCCCCATTATGCATTGGCTGATGTTTATAACTTGTTTCAAAACTCCTATTTTGGCACAAACGGGGAGTATGCTAGAAAATATCAGTTGATCAAGTTCGATTTTGTGTTGCATGAATCTAGTTTTATAGGATATCATCATCCAAGGAAATGTGAAGAACAAATTAATACACAACCAATTACACCAGATGAGTCCTCCCGAGTTTCTTCCCCAAACTCAATGTAATGGTACATTGTGTCTTTTTTTCAAATGTAAAGTATCCCAACACCTTAAAAATGTATATAAAATTATTCTTTTGATTTGTCTTGCTTTGGACTTAGAATGTCGAAATGATGGATATTACAAAAATATTAGGTTCAGCCCCATTATTAAATTTAAATGTTTACAAATCCCTTGGATATGTTAAATTTTTTGGACAATATTTGTGCAACGTAAATGATTCTGTACATGATCACGGTATGTCCCACAACACTCCATTACTTCAAAGTGTTAGACAACATCCTTATAACTGTCATTATCTATAAATCGAGTTGTAATCGACGGAATTTTATTAGACCACATATCTTGGCATCATTTATGTTTAACAATTAACGTGCCTTATATATTCTTCAAAGAGATCTTCAAAGAGATGAAACTTTTTGTTGAACAATGCATATGCTTTGTGTGTGTCTCCATATTTTTGCATACATATCTCCCATGATGCTTGCAACTTCAAAGTTATGAAATGAAGGGATACAATATGTGGAATACATCAACCAATTACACCAGATGAGTCCCCCAATTTCAGTCCCCAAACTCATATGTAGATGATATTACTATTGTCAAATGTTCCAGAATGGAAAGTATCCCAACACCCTACAGACAATGTATATAAAATGTAGTTCACCCAATTTGGGCTATGTCTAGCTTTGGAATGACAATGTTGAATGGATGGTTGTTATAAAAATGTTAGGGCTCAGTTATTAAATGTACAATATTTACAAATCTGTTCGGAGCTATGCTCAATTTAGTGGGCAATATTTTGTGCACACCCGAAGTGAAAACTTACATGGGGCAGGATATGTCCCATAAGCACTTCATTACTTCAAAGTGTTAGAGAACATCCTTGTAACTAGACAACTACTGTAAGCAGTATCCCACAACTCATGGGTATCAAAACCATTAGGCCACATCTCTTGGTGTCAATCTATGTTTCAACAATTCATGTGACTTATGTATTCTGTCCAAAGTGTATCAGTATTTTTTTGTTGAACAATGCATATGCCTTGTGCATGTTTCTCACATTTTGCATACATATATTCCACAACACTTGCAACATACAACATTTGACCGATAGTCCCTTCGCCATTATGCATTGGTGGATGTTTATAACCTATTTTAAAGCTCCTATTTTAGCACAAGACAGGGAGTCATGCTAGAAAAGGTGAATTGATCAAGTTTAATCTGTGTCTCTATGACATCGTTTATAGGATTCATCATCAAAGGAAATGTGAAAAAAAAATTAATTACACAAACCAATTGCACCAGATGAGTTACCAATTTCTTCCCCAAATTCAAAGTAATGGTATCTCTGGTCTTTGTACCAAATGGAAAGTATCCCAACACCCTAAAAAAATGTATATAAAATTATTCTCTTGATTTTCAAACCTAGATAAAAAGGGGGTGGGGAAAATACCAAATGATATTAAATTATATGAATTATTAGAAGCCCTATTGATCTATGGGTTCTTCAGCAAAGTTGGTTATCTATATAATTATATATGTATTCCTAAAATCAACAATTCTACGAAATTAGAAAACTTATGTGCATGTCATCTAGCTCATTTAAGATGAAATCCGAAGCCAAGCTATAATGTTTGGTGTTTTCTTAATATAGTTATTATGTAAGTGCTATTTTTTTCTCATTAATGAAGTTATGGATAAAAAAGGGTTTAATGATATAATATGAAAATCTTACATTTGCTTCTGTAGCCTTGCTCTGCTTTAATTTGGATTTGTTCCTTTATTTTGTATCATATGTTTTTGAGATTTGATTATGAATCAATTTTATGAAGGTAATTGCTTCAAGTTTCACTAAATTTACAGGTGTGGAGAATAAGAATCTCAGTATTGACAGACGGTGGAGGTTTTAACATGTTTCTCAAAGTGTGGCCACCAGTCAAAAGTTCCCTACTGTTTAATTTATTTAATGGTGTTGTAGGCACTTTATCTCGTAAGTGCCCATGTAAATTTTATCTAGGTAATAGCTAAAAATTGTTATTACATTCATTTCATGGTTCAGTCATTTAGTTTTTAAGAGCATAATTTAGTCATTATATTGCTTATTATGGGTATTTACTAATTTAGGTTGTTTCATAGTAATGAATATGAGAATTTAGAAATGATAATGAGAGAAAACAGCTTGGAACTTAAAAATACGTTTCATTCCTTTTTTAATTTTTGGTACCTTAGTTCGAAGTTAGTACGTACATGTTTATAGAAAAATGATTTTGATGTTATTCAGTATTTTCAATTGTCTTTATTTTAGGTATCCCTAATAGGCATTTGAAATCCATATGAATATATGGATATCAGGAGAGCCTATGTTTTTGTATTCATATTTATAAAATAAAAATGAGTGTAAGAATGTTATATTCCATGTAGTTTTTGTATTCTAAATAAAAATAAAAGTAAATGAAAATGTGTAACTTACCCATACTTGTATTTCTTTGTGTGGATTTCATTTTGTATTATCTTGTAACAGAAAAAATGGATCCTATTGCTTAAAAATAAATCCATAAGATGTGGATGAACAATAAAATGTTGTATCCTTTGATCCTAGAAGGCATGGAAAATATGCAGGCGTCGATATACATACAGGATGTTGGTTTAGGTCACAAAGTCGACATTTTCGTCACAATTGTCGAATCAGGAAAACAACAAGGGCCATTTTGTCCATTGCAATTAAACTCAATGCTTATGAGTCACACTTAAAAGTTAGATTTTCACACTTAATAATTGTTATATTAAAACTATGAAGTTAGTAAGGTTCACACAGTTTTCAAAAAAAATTATCTCAAAAAACAAACAACGTATAATTTAATTTGATTTCAATTTTAAATAACTAGGAATATTGACAATGAATTTCAACCGTAGTTATAAATTTGGACTCGTGGATATGTGAAGCTCTTAATTATTTAGTAAGGGAAATTTTAGGTTTGTGTATCATTTGTGTCAATGGAGACAACCATAGTATGAAAATAACACAAATGTATGTAAGAAAATTAGATATCGTATTTTTTAAATACAAATTATATATGAACATATTTGTATTTGTAAATTTTTTAGTGCCATAATTATATACATGTAATTTTTAATTAATCTATACATTTTTACGTAGTTACATTACATTTTTTAACAAATAAACCTTATCTCACCAACTACAACTAATCAAATATATTAAAACACTACAATAGTTCACAATTTTTAAAAAAAATCATGGGAGCTACTCCTGAGAATGTCTAGAGAAGATAAACCATGCATTGAATGAGAAACCATGCATTGAAAGACACAAAGTTATGTTTGAGACACATCACAAGACATTCATTTGGGGCATATGCTGGTGCTACTCTGTAGTCAAATTATTTTAACTTTTTACATTTTTACTCGTTACCAGTTGTTAAAAAATCTTCCAAATACCACTGCAACTTTTATTTCGGCCAAGTTTGATGCCTTCCATGAACATTATTGTATTTCCCCCTATTAGTTAGAGTGCACCTTGCATATTCTAATTGGCGATCAGAATTTTTTTGATTTTGTTGGTGATCTTTAGATTCAAACCATCAGTATGTAGGAATTGAGGTATAGCTTATTTCCTCGTACCAGGTCCACTACACTTGCGTGAGGAAAATCACTATAATTAAGATTGTAGCAATGCCTGTATAATTGTTTCTATAATGAAAGTGCAAGGGTCTAAAATGATACCGTACACTATAGATTGCTTGCAACGATATAGCTGGTAGGATCCATACAAATTTCGCTAATCTATCATAGACTTTTTGTGCATTGTGTCTTGCCTATTTCTTTTAAAGAACATTTCCATATTGATATTTATAATCATTATGATATGTATGTTGAGACATCCGGATGTTTTTCACGTTTATATAATACTTTCATCCGTCTATAATTGACACTAGTCATTTTTCCTTTGAAATAATTATGTTGCAATGAATAAAAACATCTTAAACACCTTATAAGTTCCAATATTAATTGAAATCTCATACATGTTAGGATTCACCATTTTAGCATATTCATGGATCATACTAGAATTGTTTTATATTAAATGACCAATATAGAAAATCTACCTATATTAACAAGTTCTATGATGTTGTCAATAAGGCCATAAATCCCAGAGAAAAAATTAATTGTCTGTAACATTATATATTTATCATCAAACCAATCGAAGGGGATTGTACATAAAGTGATAAAAGGATGTCATACATTAATTTAAACAAGGCCAAACTTGGCATGCTTATGTAGATGTTTTGATAGTAAGTGTATGTAAAACTACTTGTTTAGAATTTTCCCACATTGTGGGGGGGGTGACTTTTACAGTTTGTGGCCATGGGGTGAATTATAAGTTCCTGTCCAAAACTTTCTACATAAAACACAACTTCTATATTACTAAAAGTAATATAGTAAAACTATTTTACAAAAAGTAGGTGGTATGGTAGCATGCCGCGAGAATCCAAACTTTACCCTTAAAGGGATAGTAATTGTACTCAAAATTGGATATGTGACTTGATAGTCACTATGTGATTTATGTACAAAATCAACAAGATCAAATTGATGTCTGACTTAGAAGTGATTTACTCCACAAAGAGGTCAAAAATTAGGGATTTTGACTTGGGGATCAAGTTTGTGCCACCATCATCAGGACAGGCCCAAAACTTGTCACGAATAGGCTCTCTAATCCTCTGAGACAATGTTCTCTGTAACTTTTGGTTGAGCATCTTTATGTTGACTAATTTTTCACATCCTTGAGTGTAGGAGATATGGGAAATCCATTTCAATGGACCGTCTCTAATCTATTTATTTTTGTCCCTTGAAAGCATAGTGTGCAAGTTGTTGAGCCATGTACAATGGTCAAAAACCCCACTTGTCAATTTATGTTTCTAAGGTCTTGAGTGTATGTGAGCAGTGAGTGTGATGATGGAGAGTGCCACCTAATGACCAGCTGGAACACTAAATGGCAGTGGGACCTGCTACGGTGGTGTCCCTATCTCACAATGAGTGCCCATGAGATTTTTTATAGGGGCAAAACTCGAGCAATAGTTACAAGGTGCTCTTTTTGCTTCTAAGTGATCCAAAAGGATTTAGAAGTGAGCAACATCGAGTGCTTGGATATTTTTTGGCTTCGCACTTGAAGGGGCTGTAAAAAACACATTTGAAACAATGGATCAATTAAAAGCCAAAGGTATTGCAATCAATAACAAAATTAGAAAATATACTTGAATTTATTGCTTTCCAAATGAAATAAATAATGTCCACACTAAAAGCAGTTTTTCATGTGACTGGTGTCTAAATGCCATAGGTATGTTTGACTCAATTGGCCTTAACTGAATACGTGTGACCAATGGATTATTGGTTCACGTCAAAAGGGTTAGAAGGGAGTTTATGTAATCCTTGAAAATCCATGGGAGTGTGAATAGGAGAATTTCCTGATAGGAAAACCCAAATGGATGTGCATAAGGGTTTGTAAATTGTTCCCACAAAATGGGCATTGAGATGGTAGGAATTAAATGAACGAGTCTTTGTGCACTTAGGGAAAGACTTAGGGTAAATAATACACTAAGTGAACTTGTGCAAGCATATGGAGGTGGTCTCACTTAACCCTTGCTCAAGACTTTGTTAGATCCTCAAATCTATGTTTTCAATGATGCATAGATAGAATGCAAATGCCAATGGAAATGTGATCTTGTCCTCCATGTGAAGCATCTTGTAGGTGAGAATTGTTGATAAGCCTCTTTTTAAGCAAGTTTCAATGTTGAAATGGTGTACTTCAAGAAACCTTGGTTGGGGCAATATGGGGCCCACCAGGGGTAAATAGGAAACCCCTCCCAACCCCTCCAATCTTGTGGAGCATTTTAAAACCTGCGACAGTGGATAGTATGCCATCTTTTTTGGGACACAGAATCGTATGGTTACCGCTGGCATGACAAAAATGTAAGCTTTTTTATTTACTCACCTGTCACACACACACACACACACACACACACATCATCTACACATACAGTGTAGTGCTCCGCTTCCCTTCGACACGTTGTGATATTGATCCAGATACTGCTGACTATATTATGGACATTGTTATAGTGTTGATTTAGTCTGATGTTAGATGTTAGATCATGGTTTATTGTGGAATTTGATTCATTATGTGGTGCATTATCATTATTAGAGAAATTTTTTATATATTGATGTTGATATACTGTTTGACATGGTTAAACCTATAGATGTGGTTCGAACATGTGATATTTGGATATTTTGAGTAGACCTAGAAAGTGGAATTAATTTGATGATCATATAGTTATTGATGAAACTGTAAATGATATTGTTGGTTTGTTTGATGATGTTGTGATATACATATGTATATATATATATATTATATAGATGATTTGGAATCATGTTTATATTCATTTTGGATGTTCTGATGCGGCCATGAGGCCGAAGGAGGTATTTGTATTTTGCAGGTTAAAAAATATCACAACAAACGTATGGGGGATTGGAGACCAACCACATTGGAATTCTAGATGAATTCAACAAGGTCACCATGGCAACTTGTATTTGTTTGTGTGTGTTGGATTTTGTTAGGGATTCCCATGCGGGGCGATCACCTTTGAATGTGACCAAGGGACTTTATGTATTTTCTTTTATTTGATTCTTTTGTTAATGTATGTATGTGTTTTATAAGTGATGTGTTTTCCCTTTCTCATTTAATTAAATAATTAGTGGTAAATTAATGTGAGTAATCATATTGTTAGAGTTAATTAATAAAACTGGGTCATAATAAAGTAATTAATAGAGTTGTTGTCTCTGGTATTAAGTGTTGTAAGTAGATTTGTAAGTGATGTGTAAGTTGATTTTAGTGTATGAAACACTCCACCTTCTTGGAAATTGGAATTTTTCCTTGGAGGCTGATTTTGGAGGCTTGTGGGACAAGTTAAACTTGTTCCATACCTCTTAAATTTATTTTATCAACCATACCTATGGTTGGAGAGTTGAATTTAGATTTTCATTGTTTATTTTTGTAAGTCAATTTGTAAGTTTTAATTGCACTTTTCTTACATGTTTTAATTTTCAGTCCTTATGGAGTGTGGGCTTGTTTTGGAGTGTGTAAGTGAAATCTGTCATATTATTCACCCACCTAATTATTGTGCCTTGGAGAATGAATTTGACTTGGGATGTTGGAGTTGAGGATGTGTGATGTGGCATCCTACATGGATCCAACTCATCATGCTTCTCTTCCCTCTTCTATATATTCAAATTCCTTATGCTTGTTTTTTGGTTACTTCACCTTTGGAATGCTTCATTTTGGGTGAATTTATTTTGCTATGTTTGAGAGCTCTTGCTTTGGAGAGGTTGTGAAGATTTTTGAATGCTTGTGCTTGGAGGATATTTTTTTTGGATTTCTTGTATTGGAATAAAGCTTGCTATTGTTTGGAACTTGGAAAAACTCCATCATGGAAAGGTAAGAGCTTGGCTCTTGTTATGCTCCTCTATTTCATTTTTATGCTTATGTGAATGGTGTGAGTGTGTGAATGTGCTATTTTATTCGTTGGTCTGGTTGGGTAGATGGCCTAGGAAAGGTGTAGGAGAAAACTATGGAGTATATCTTGTGGGGAGACATAAGTGTTATGGGGAGGTATAAGTGTGGAGGGAGTTCGGAATTTGGGTTCCACCTTGCAAAATAAATAGCTTGCATTTCTATACTCGATTATGGGGTTGCCATTTAAGAGGTTGGGGAGGCATAAGGAAAATGAGAGGAATAAGGGGTACTTAGGGGCAAGCATGAAGGGCATGTCAGGGTTTTGAAATGACTATGTTTTGGTGGTTTGTTCTCAAGGTGGTGATACCCATTCCCCATTTGGGAGGTATAAGCAACATCCCCCATAGTTTCTTACTCCTTTGTCTTGCATGAGGAAACCTAAGTGTTGTTTGTTAATGTTTTATCTGTGGTTACAAACTGCAGTTTTGTTCTCGACTGTGTTTTAAATAGTGAAATTTGTATAGTGTGTTGTGGAAGCCTATTGTTTTGCCATAAGTTGAAACACATTTCTATATTACATTGTGGTTGGGGCTCAAGGGCCAATGAAGAAGGATGGCTTCTCATTTTAATTGGATGTCTCTGGTTGGGTGGAGAGTGTTGCCTTTCTCCATGCTTTTGTTGTGATCAAACTAGAGAATTATGGAGGATCTGTCACGGTTGTTGTACTGGAGCAGAGGAAAAAAGACAAACTTGATAGTCCTTGTTGAGACTTATTTCTTATTGTAACCTCTATTCCCACTTTGAAGTGGATGAAATTTTAATATTATCTGTGATTGGAAAGGCTACTCTGTTTTAGTTAGTGAAATGTTATGTTGTACATTATGGAAGGGATATACTCTTGTAATTTTAGTTCTATGAACAGGAAAAGAAAGATATGTATCTATGTATGTTATATTCTGAAAACAAATGGGAAAGGAAGTTTGTAAAAGATTCATTTGAATGTCAATGGAAGCTATTGTGTACCTTGCTCAAATGATTTTGTTTTCATTGGAAATATATGTTTGAAATGCATAGTATAAAAGCTCTCTGGTGGAAAATTGAAAAGGGAATACGTATGAAGAGAATATATTACTCTTTTCCTTTGGAATGTACAATTTGAAAATTAGAAATGCATTTTGGCCTTTTACACAACTTGATTTGAAAAAAACTTAACATTTTAGATTTGAGTTGAAAATGAATGCATATGTTAAATTTTGATAAATAGAAATAGATTTGTTTGTGTTCAAGTATAGATTCTATTTTGTTTCACTGTAAACTCTGTAATTTTTTATTAAAAATGTACAGAACAACCCTGGAACCTGGGACAACGAAATGTTTTATTAAATTGTACATAGTATGGATAAAACAATCCCAAATAAATTGTAGTTATTAAGGAATTTTTATAAAACTTTGCGAATCAGGCATAGCCAAAATCTCAGCTGATTTGCCATCAAAATTGGGAATTTTGAAATGCTAATCAATCAAACAGCTTAACCCTAGCAATTCATCCTAAATTCCTCCAAGTGAAATCCTCAATGTTTGTTTGGCATGTGGAGAAATTATTAATGATGAATTTTAACAAACTCGTGTAAGTTAAAAATACCAGTTCACCTGTTTAGTGATAGTAAAATGTTTCCTCGAGATCAACCCTTAAAAGTTTATCCAAATTAAATTTTTAAGGTTTTTGTTGAAAGAGGACAACGAGAGATTTCTAGAAAGTCCTCGTTTTCTGAAAATTGAGTTCCTTATAAAATGTTATGGCCTCCTGAAGTTTTTACTTCATTTCGCTTCAAAATAAAAATGTAAGTTCGAAAAAGGAAAAAGTTTCTTCCGCGTCGAGGAGAAAAAGTTTCTTCTGCACCCTCCTTCCATGCCTGGGAGAAATTTCTTCCCACACCCCACAAGAAGATAATCTGACTGTGCTCAGGGTAACTTTCACCCTCTTAGTGTTTATAAGGTGAATTGATAATTGTTCTAATGCACTCTGGAAATTGTATTATGAACACTTAAAAAAAAATTTAAAAAAATTATTCCATAATTCTTCTTACTAAACCTAGGTTGTTACTTGGTCTCAAGCGATTTTTTTTAGATGAGCGTTACACTTGGTATCAAATCCATGGGTTCAAATCTTGGACCCTTGGGCACACTAGAATACTTGAGACATGATATTTAAACCTAGTACAATATTAAACTTAGCACACTTTTAAATCTAGAAAAAAACTTTGTGTGGAAATTGCATATTTTAGTAAACATGGAAAACTGAATAAAAACCTAGGATAATGAACTAAATCTCTCTTTGGTCTGTGTATGAGGCACAGATAGGACAAGGGGTCCTTTCACATAGACCTAGACTTATCACCACCAGATCATGCTATAATAACTATCCTACCATAGATTTTACATACAATCTAGGATGTTAATGTCACTCTATATGGGGGGACCGTACGAACATGTTCAGTAAGACATGATTGTGTGACATCCATTGAGGCTCGTGCATCTCCACGGCATAGTGAGGATCATAGAGGAGAGAACTCCCACGCAGAGTCATTCAAAGGAGATTCACCATAGAGGGTACAGTGAGAACAAGTTTAAGGTCAAAGAGATAGATCCCAGAGCCCTAGGCTTAGGGAAGAGCTTGTAGGGAGGCGTAGGAGTCGTCAGACCACAACTTCAGACCATGTCGGGGAGATCCTGAAGCTACAACCATCTCATTATTCTAACTTGATGTAGGTGGATTTTAGGAAGAGGCTTGATTGGTGAGCTTGATTAGATGCTTCAAGCTCTACACTTGTTCTAGCAACAAGAAATCTTGTGTTGCAATCCATCTACTAAGGGATGAAGCAGGTTTCTGGTGGAGGGAAGTGGAGAAGAAGCTCCATGTTGATTCTGAGAAAGTTACCTGGGAGCTCTTTGAGGAGTAGTTTAGGAGAAGATATCTATCACAGAGGTTCATATAACGGAGAATTGATGAGTTTCATGACCTCTGACAGGCATCTCTTATAGTGGCTGAGTATGAGAGCAGATTTCTAGATCTACTCCAGTATGTTGATTACATGCAGGATGAGTAGGTACAGATCCACAGATTTATCTGAGGCCTGAATCTTGACATTGGAGGTGCATTTTGGATCCATTGTCCACAGACATTAGTTGAGGCCGTCGAGAAGACCTATATAGTAGAGGAGACTCGGGGAAAGAATCAACACGCTAGAGACTGAGTCCAGAGCCACATCTAGCAGATGTAGGATAATAGATCGAGGGGGTCAGTACCTACTCCTTATGGTCGATAGGGTTTAACATAGTTATCTATTGACCACAGCAACAACAACAGTCCCACTCACCTTATAGACCTCCACAGAGATTCGATGCAGATAGGGGTCGAAGTGTGGGGCCTCCTCCCAAGGGTCCCATCAGGACATTGGGTTCCCAGAGGGCTCAATTATAAGGAGCTCTCTAACATAGATCTCCTCAAACAACATCTGGGTCATCAGGATCCACACCATAGACCTCAAGAGTATAGATCGTACCTGCTACACATGAGAGAGGATCAGGCGGTTGTTTTGGTTATGGCGTTGCAAGAAATTTTCAGAGAGACTACCCTTAGAAGCCAAATAACAACAATAAGACACAGATCTCAAAGCCTACCATTGGTGACATGGGGCACAATCATCAGATCTATGTAGCAGTTGAGGACTACCAAGCTGAGCATCAAAGTACCATGATTGAAACTACAGGTAGTATTTGTGGTATTCCTACCTCCATTTTGTTTGATTCTCATTCTTTAGATTATTTCATTAACCGTCTTTAGTAGAAAGATGTAGGCTGGTGGAAGTTAGGCAAGGTCTTTATTGGGACATTGAGATGGTTTCTCAAGCCAAGATCTCTGTAGACTCCTTAGTTAAGGAGTGTGTAGTGGATTTGGGACTTTCACCACTACCTCAGATCTTCGTATCCTTCCTTTGGGCTCGTATGGAGTCATCTTTGGAATGGGTTGGTTGTCTACACACAGGTCTAGGATGGATTGTTACCATAAGACTCTATCTTGTGCAGATGATCTAGGAGTTGAGTTAGTGACTTCGAGGGTTAGAAGACCTATTTCCATTCGCACCATCTCTACTATGAAACTTAAGCGGTGTGTGCAATGGGTTTGTTAGATGTATGTTGTTATAGTTAGTGACAGATTTGCGAATCAGACTAGTGGACCATCGTTAGATAATCATAGAATCTTGAGAGATTTTGCTGATGTTTTTCAAGGGGAGCTACTAGAGTTACTACCCCCATGTGAGATTTACATCCATATAGATTTTGTTCTAGGAGTAGATCCTATCTCATGAGCACCTTACCAGATGACCACACCTGAGCTTTGTGAGCTCAAGTTGTAGCTAGAGGGCCTTTTAGAGAAAGGACTAATCCATCCTAGTGTATCCCCTAGGGGTGCACCAGTGATTTTTGTGAAGAAGAAATATGGATCCTTGCAGTTGTGTACTGATTACCGCTAGTTGAATAAGGTAACGATCAAGAATCGTTATCCCCTTCCGTGCATAGATGATTTGTTTGATCAGGTGAAGGGAGCCACAATTTTCTCTAAGATTGATCTTAAGTTAGGATACCATCATCTAAGGATTACAGAGGTAAATATTCATAAGACCACTTTTTGTATGATATATGGGCACTGTGAGCTCACCGTGGTGCCTTTTGCTTTGACGAATGCCCCTGTAGTATTTACGAGATTGATGAATGGGGTATTCAGGACTTTCTTAGATCGCTTCATGCTCATCTTCCTAGATGTCATTTTGATTTACTCACATCATGTGAGGACCTTGAGGGGCATCTTCTCTAGGTTCTTCAATGTCTTCGTGAGTAGCAACTTTACGGGAACTTGGAGAAGTGTGCATTCTTTCATACATAGGTACAATATTTGTGTCACATCATTTCTAAGGAAGGTATCACAGTCGATCCTTCTAAGATTAGAGCCATTATGGATTGGACAAAACCCACTACTATGATAGAGGTACGCAACTTCATGGGGTTATCCGGTTATTATAGGAGGTTTGTTCATGACTTCTCTCGGATTACATACCCCATAATTCCCATAAACAGAAAGGGAAGAAGTTTGTTTGGTCAGATAGATGCGAGTATACCTTCAGGACACTAAGGGAGTGCTTCACAACAACACCCATTCTTGTAGTTCCAGATCCACAGGGTGATTTTTTCATATGCACGAATGCTTCTTTGGTAGGAATCAGAGGTGTGTTGATGCAGGAGGGCAGAATAGTGGCCTTTGAGTCTTTCAAACTCAAATATTATGAGATCAATTATCTGACTCATGATCATGAGCTTTTGCTAGTCATTCACGCCTTTGTTCTATGGAGAGGCTTTCTTCTTGGTTAGAGATTCACACTCAGGACAGATACGTTGAGTTTTCACCACCTCTTCACATAGCCCAATCTCAATGCTCGTCAGCAGTGTTGGATGGAGTTGCTTTGTGAGTATGATATAGATATGGATCATGTGAAGGGGAAGGAGAATGTGGTACTAAATGATCTCAATAGATGGAGACACGTGGCTATGGCTACTTCATTGCACACAAATTTGTGGAGCAGGATCCTTCAGCAGCTTCCTCTTAACAGTTTCTACATTATAGCGAGAGTAGAGATCAAGTCTTAGAAACCCCTTGAAGGGAAGTTCGATGGTCTTTAATTAGAGGCAAATGGCCTTCTAAGGCACAGAGACTAGATTTATGTCCTAAGAGATGGAGGTTTGAGGAAGGATATTCTGACAGAGGCACATCATGCACCCTATACAGCCCATCCCGGGGTGAAGAAGATGCACACCACCTTGAGATAATTATATCACTGGAGAGGACATTGTAGATACTTGGTTCAATTTGTGTCATGCTATTTAGAGTTCCAGAAAGTGAAGTTCAAGCATCAACATCCATTTTACCTTCTCTTTGCTCATGCTATACCGGAGTGGAAGTGGGACATGATTTCCATGGACTTCATTGTTGGGCTACCGATGTCAAGATATCACCACGATGCCATCATGGTAACTGTAGATAAATTGATAAAAGTGGCACACTTTTCTCTGGTGAAGATCACTTATACAGCTAGTGTAGTGACATGAGTTTATCTGGATGAGATTGTCAGGTTGTATGGGATTCTACAGAAGATCATTTGTGACCGCAATCCGTTGTATAATTCCCATTTTTGGACTACCATACAGTATGCCCTCAGGACGATGACCAATTTCAGTACATCATATCACCTCAAGACAGATGGATAGACTGAGTGGGTGAAATAATATTTATAGGATATGTTTAGGATGTATTTTATGGATCATCAGACGAGATGGGAGGAGTACCTATACTTGGTGGAGTTTTCCTACAATAATAATTTTTAGAGTTCTATAGGCATAGACTCTTTTCAGGCTTCGTATGGAAGATAGTGTAGGACACCCCCTTTTCAAGCTTCGTATGGTAAAGAGTGTAGGACACCTCTTAGCTGGGACAGGTTATAGGACAGGGTTTCTCTTGAACAAGCTTTGTTATAGGACATGAAGTAGCAGGTGGTTATGATCAGACAAAGACTACAGGAGGCTTATGACAGGAAGAAGAAGTATGCAGATCATATAGGACTAACCGTAGTTTTGATGTGGGCATGAAGGCATTCCTTCGTGTCAAACAACATAAGATCCCTATCCATTATGAAAAAGGTTCTAAGTTAGATCCTAGGTTTGTTGGTCGTTTTGAGATCTTGGAGTGTATCGACCCTTTGGCCTACCGTCTAGCGTTGCCACCTACCTTGTCTCATGTACATGATGTATTTCATGTTTCAGTGCTTAGGAGATAAATTACTGATCCTTTTCATGTGCTGGATTTGACCTCATTACAGGTGCAAGATCAGGGGCAGGTGATGGTGGAGCCCATTTTCATTATAGATCGTAGGACCCTAGGCCTTTGAGGTAGAGAGATAGATCAGGTGCGAGTGCAGTGGGACAGATATGATGAGACTATAACTAGTTCGGAGGATGCTAGATTGTTAGGAGTTTAGTTTCCACATCTATTATAATGAATTCCAGGAGGAAGTCGAGTCTAAGGGGAGGGGAATGTAGTGGCCACTTCCCTTCAACACCTTTTGATATTGATCTTGATACTAACTGACTATATTATGGGCATTATTATAGTGTTAATTTAGTATGATGTTAGATGTTAGAGCATAAATTATTGTGGACTTGATTCTTATATGATGCATTGATGATTATTAGAGACATTTTATAATATTGATATTGATATACTGTTTGACATGTTTATACTTATGGGATGTCGTTAGGACATGTGCTATTTGGATATATTGAGTAGACCTAGAAAATGGAATTAATTGATAATCACATAATTGTTGTTAAAATTGGTAAATGATATTGTTGGTTGTCTTGATGTTGCTGTGATATATATATATGATTTTGGAATCCTGTTTACATGCATTTTGGATGTTCTAATATGGCCACGAGGCCAAGGGAGGTATTTGTGTTTTGCAGGTTAAAATATCACAACAAACATCGGGGGATTGGAGACCAACCACTTTGGAATTCTAGATGAATTCAACAAGGTCGCCATTACAACTTGTATTTGTTTTTGTGTGTTTGATTGTGTTAGGGATTCCCATGGGGGGATCACCTTTAAATACAGCCAAGGGACCTTATGTATTTTCTTTTATTTGATTCCTTTGTTTAACTTAGTATGTGTTTTAAAAGTGATGTGCTCCCCTTTCTACTTAATTAAATGGTGGTAAATAATTTGAGTAATCATATTGTTAAAATTAATTAATTAATCAAATTGGGTCATACGAAAGTAATTATTAAAGTTGTTGGCTCTTGTATTAAATGTTGTAGTAATGTGTAAGTAATGTGTAAGAGATATGTAAGTTGATTTTGGAGTATGAAACACACCACCTTCTTTGAAATTTGAATTTATCCTTGGAGGCTGATTTTGGAGGCTTGTGGGACAAGTTAAACTTGCCCCACACCTCTTAAATTTATATACCAGCCTTACCTATGGTTGGAGAGTTAAATTTAGACTTTCATTATGCATTTTTGTAAGTCAAGTTGTATGTTTTAATTGCAATTTCTTCATGTTTTAAATTTCATTCCTTATGGGGTGTGGGCTTGATTTGAGTGTATAAGTAAAACTGTCATATTATTCACCTACTTATTTTTTGTGCCTTGGAGATTGAAGTTGACTTATGAGGAGGAGTTGAGGATGTGTGAAGTGGCATCCTAAATGGATCCACCTCATCCTCTTCTCTTCCCTCTTCTGTAAATATTAATTCCTTAGCTTATTTTTTGGGTTGCTTCACTTGTGGATGCATCGTTTTGGGTGACTTCTTTTTCTATTTTAAGCCCTTTCTCTTAGAAGAAATGGGGGATTATTTTTGAATACTTGTGCTTGGTTACTTGAACTTACATTGCTCAATTTTAGGGCAGCTTATTTTTGTTTGGAGAGCTCTTGCTTTTGGAGAAGATTGGAGATTTTTGCATACTTGTAGATTGTTGATCTCTTGGACTGTTTTGCAGTGGAAGGCTTGTTGTTTTGCAACCTTGGAACAAACTCCATCATGGAGAGGTAAAATCTTAACTCTTGGAAATGCTCTCCTTTATTTTTATGCATATGTAAATCGCTGAATGTTTGAATGTGTTGTTTTATTTGTTGGTTGGTTGGGTAGATGGCCTAGGAATGGTGTAGGAGAAGACTATGGGGTATTCTTATGGGAAGCAAAAATGTGGAGGGAGCTGGGATCTGGGTTTCACCTTGTAAAAATAAATAGCTTGCATTTCTTTACTCGTTATGGGGTGTCATAAGAGGTTGGGGAGGCATAAGAAATTGTGAGGAATAAAGGGTACTTGGGGGAGGCATAAGGGTACGTCAGGGACTTGAAATGATATATTTTGGTAGTTTGTTCTCAGGTGGTGATACCCATTTCCCCTTTGGGAGGCATAAGCAACATCCCCCATAGTTTCTTGCTCCTTTGGCTTGCTTGATGAAGCCTGAGTATTGTTTGTGTTTTTTATCTTGTGGTTGCTAAAATTGTTGTTTTGTTTTGAACTGTGTTTTAAAATATGAAAATTTCATGTGAAAGATTGCCTTTGTGTTGTGGAAGCCTGTTGTTGCCATGAGTTTAGTCGTATTTCTTATTGCAATGTGGTTGGGGCTCGGGGGTCAATGAAGAAGGATGAATCCTCCTTTTCATTGGATGTCTTGGTTGGGTGGAGAGCATTGTCTTTTCCCATATTCTGTTTTGATCAAATGGGAGAATGATGGAAATTCATACGACTATTTTGTAGCTGAGAAAGAAGATAATTTTGACAGTCCTTGCTGAGTTTATTTCTTATTGTTAAACCATTTCCCACTTCAAGTGGATGAAAATGTAATATGTTTTGTGCTGAATATTTACTATGTTTTGGAAGTGAAATCCCATTTGAATGTGAAGGAAATACTCTTTAATTTTGTTCTGTGGAAGGAAAAGAAAGACTTGTATTCTGTCCTTTGAAATGAAATGGGAATGAAACTTGTAAAGGAATCATCCAAGTCAATGGAATTGTTTTTTTTAGTAAAAATGATATTGTTTTCATTGGGAATCTGTGTTTGAATACAGTATGAAATCTTTGTTTGGAAAATTGAAAAGGGAATGCGTATGAAGAGAATATATTACTCTTTTCCTTTGGAATGTATGATTTGGAAATTAGAACTGCATTCTGGCTTTTTACACAACTTGAATTGAAAAAAACTTAACATTTTAGATTTGAGTTGGAAATGAATGCATATATATATGTTTGATAAATAGAAATAGATCTGTTTGTGTTCAAGTATAGATTCTATTTTGTTTCACTGTAAACTCTGTAAACTTTTTTTATCAAAAATGTACAGAACGACCCTACAACCTTAGAAAATGAAATGTTATATTAAATTGGACATAGTATGGATAAATTGATCCCAAATAGATTGTAACTCTTAAGGAATTTTTATAAAACTTTGCAAATAGGCATAGCCAAAATCTCAGTCGATTTGCTTGTCAAAATTGGGAATTTTGAAATGATAATCAATCAAACAGCTTAACCCTTGCAATCCATCTTAAATTCTTCCAAGTGAAATCCTCCATGTATTTTTGGCATGTTGAGAAGAATTAATAGCAGATTTGAACAAAATTGTGTAAGTTAAAAAATACCAGTTCACCTGTTTAGTGAAAGATTTTTTTTTCCTATCAAAATTGACCCTTAAAAATTTCATGCAAATTAAATTTTTAAGGTTGTTGTGCAAAGAGGCCGTCAAGATATTTCCATAAAGTCCTCATTTTCCAAAAAATGAGTTTCCTATCAAAAGTTATGGCCTCCGGAAGTTTTTACTTCATTTGGCTTTGAAAATAATCTAAGTTTGAAAAAGGAAAAAAAGTTTCTTCCCGCACCCCTCTTCCGGCGCCCAGGAGAAAAAGTTTCTTCCCACACCCCTTTTCCATGCCCGGAAATAAAATTCTTCCCACGCCCCACCTTCCATACCTGGGAGAAAAAGTTTCTTTCTGCGCCCAGGAGAAATTTCTTCCCGCTCCCCATAGAAGATAATCTAAATGTGCTCGGGATAACTTTCACTCTTTTAGTCTTTTGTAAGGTGATTTGATAATTTTTGTAATAGGACTCTGGGAATTTTGTTGTGAACACTTTAAAAAAAAAAATTATTCCATAATTCTTCTAACTAAACCTAGGTTGTTCTTGGGTCTCAAGTGGGAGTTTTCAGAGGGGAGTTACATGTTCTGTGAAGTTTTAACGGTGTGTGAACATGCATTCGAGGGTTTCTCTGTGAAAGGTTGGAAAAGTTGTGCTCTACTATTTAATGGATAAATAAACTAAACCTCTCTTATGGTTTCTATGTTCACTATTATTTTTATTATCCATTTTATAGATTGGGTATCTATGTTATTTAATGGAACGAACTTCTAGTTCGAATCTGGTATGATGATTTTTTTTGTGAGCATTTGATTTTTGTTATTCCTTGGGTTTACTGTAACCCTTCTTCTGGTTATCCATTATTAATTTTATGATGAACATTTTATTAAAATGGGACGTACCAAGAATCTTGTGTTACTGTTATTTCTGTGACTGTATCGAATACTGATAAGCAATGTAACTTATTATTTATTATGGGTATTCCATGGCTCGTGTTATATATAAAACCCAGTAACTTTGGGCTTCTATGTTATGGGGAAAATTCTGGTTTGAAATGGATTTCGTTACATTGTTGGGTATTATACTTCCTTTTCTATACCATTTAATGGTATGCACTTTTTGGCCTTATAAAGGAGGGATGGTATTCCCTGGTCCTTTCCTTTGTTAAATGATTTAACTAAATTTTGTTTACGTGACCTACTGAGGTCGACACAAAGTATCTGGATCCTTATTTATCTTATCTCAAAAACCCATTATGGTTTTATGTTATTTTGGTTATTTCGTTCTAGTCAAGTCATTGAGTTGTTTTGAGTTGGAAACTAAATACCCTATATGTGTATTTGTTATTAATTTAATTCTGGAAGATTTGTTGAGTTGTCATTTCGAAGAATGATCACTAGGAATTCATTCAAACCTATGATATATCCTACCCTTGAGGGTGTCGATGGATGTCAACCTTTGTAGTTATGGGTTTCGATTTATAAAGGTGGAATGTAGGTATTATGAGTTTGAATTGATTAAGGTAAGTAAATTACCTTTAAAATTTATGAACGGTTACATGTTTTGTCATGGGAACCCACCTTATGTTATGCAAATGGGAATCATTATGATATCAAATCGATATTTGTAGTTAATAGACTTAATTTAATAAGAGTGATTATAGGTATTCATAAGCTTTCTAATTGATTAAGGTAAAATAGATTTTACCTTAATGTTGTCGAACTGAGTGAGTTGGGGTTTTGATGATTTTGTGCTCACTGTATGTTCTTTTTATCATGGGTTATCGATGGTTTAATTATGGACTTTCATGAAGTTTAAGGAATAAGAAAATTTACCTTAAGGTCATCGAATATCCACTATTAATCATACTTGTATGATTATCCATTTTATTCGATTATGTAAAACAAACAATGTTGTTGGGTAAAGTAATTACAAGGCTAATAAGCACTCGAATACTTTGAAACATACCTTTTTTCCTAGTTTTGACAATAACTGTAATGCCCAGCTGGGCATCGGATTCTTTTTTTCTACATGCCTCCTTCATAGACCACCTCATTCAAACCACCCAACCTGTAAATTTTTTTAGACTGTCACGTCTGTCCTTGCGTGAGGAGTAGGTGGAGTCATTTTCTTCACCATAATCTCTTTTTGGATTCTCCTTCAATGCGTACAGGTGGGTGTTGGGGCGTGTTTTCTTGGTCTGCGCGTGGATTGGTTGGAGAGACATGTTCTTCCTGTTACGTGGGCCGAGAGGCCTTTGAAATCCTTCCTGCCAAGGTGTTTTCCTTTCTGGCTCCTCCTGGATGCCTTCCTTCCTCCCTGCTGGCCGCGGTGGGTTCTCAAAATCATGCTACACAGGCAGTATCAGTGGAGCGTAGAACTGAACGTCTCCTGGGAGTGTCGTGAGGAAGTATTTGGCCGTATGCAGCAGCTACAGGGTCGAGAGGTAAACTTATCTCAGAAAATCAGTGGCCTCTGGGAGAGAGTAAGTGCTAACAGCTACTGCAGGGCGAGCCCAGGGAGCCTATGGGCGTTGATCCTGCTGTTTCTGGTTACACGCGACCATAGTCGTGATCTGCTATTGCAAAATCTTACAGCTGTAATAGAAGAACGAGATAAAGTTTTGGTTGAGTTGTCTTGCCTTTCATTTTGGAAAGTCACTTCTGTCCAGGTGGGCCTGAATTTAACATGGAAGAAGCTCGACCAAATCTTGAGGCAAGTTTTGCAAGTGAGGCTGAGATTTCGTGCACCACTATTTCTAATACTGACCGGAAGTTTTCCAGCGCCTAGGCCATGGGTTACATATGGTGGTTATAGATGAAGCCATAAGCTGGTGAAGTAGTCGACAGTATTACCTCCTCTTCCTGGGGCGCTGTGAGGTGTGTTCTTGTCGGGGGTTCCACAGTAGAGCCCTGCCACAGTGTTCAGCCAGAACTGCAGGCACGTAACAGTAAGAAGAAGCAGTGGATAAAGTGCAGGGCAGTGGATAAAGAGATTCGATGCACATAAGGGTCGGAGTATGCGGCCTCCTCCTAGGGGTCCCATTAGGAAACAGGGTGCTCAGAGGGCTCAGTCAGGAGGATATTTCTTCTAGTAGAGACCTCGGTAGACCACAGCTGGATCATTAGGATCCACACCATAGACCTCCATAGTACCATCCAGACCTGCTACACATGGGAGAGGATCAGGTGGTTGTTTTGGTTGTGGCGTTGCTAGACATTTTTTAAGAGACTGCCCTAAGAACCCTATTAATAAGGGTAAGACATAGATATCATAGCCTAGCATTGGTGACATAGGGTGCAGGCATCAGATCTATGCAACAGGTGAGGAACTACCAGGCTGAGCATCAAAGTACAGTTATTGAGGACCATAGGTAGCATTGGTGGTATTCCTACCTCCATTTTGTTTGATTCTAGTTCTTTAGATTGTTTTACTGCACCATCTTTAGTAGAGCGATGTAGGCTAGTGGTAGTTAGGCAAGCTCTTAGTTAGGACGTTGAGATGGATTCTGGAGCCAAAACATCTCTGTAGACTCCTTAGTTAAGGAGTGTGTAGCGGATTTGGGACCTTTTACCACTACCTCAGATCTTCGTAAATCCTTCCTTTGGGCTCGTATGGACTCATCTTGGGTATGGACTGGTTGTCTTTACATAGGGCCAGGATGGATTATTACCATAAGACTATATCTTGTGCAGATGATATGGGAGGTTGATTCAGTGATTTCAAGGGTTAGGAGACCTGTCTCCATTCGCACCATCTCCGCTATGCGACTTAAGTGGTGTGTGCAACGGGGTTATCAGATGTATGTTGTTACAATTAGTGATAGATCTGAGGATGGGACTAGTGGACCATCACTAGATGATCATCCCCTCTTGAGTGAGTTTGTATATTTTTTTCCAAGGGGAGATACCGGGGTTACTGCCCCCCACGTGAGATAGATTTTCATATAGACCCTAGTTCCGGGAGCAAAGCCTATCTCACGAGCACCTTATCAGATGACCACACCAGAGCTCTGTGAGCTCAAGTCGTAGCTTGAGAGCATTTTAGAGAAAGGCCTAATCCATCCTAATGTATCCCCTTGGGGTGAATCAATGATTTTTGTCAAGAAGAAGGATGAATCTTTGACAGTTGTGTATTGATTACCGCCAATTGAACAAGGTAACGATCAAGAATCGTTATCCCCTTCTGCGCATAGATGATTTCTTTTGATCAGATGAAGGGAGCCTCATTTTTCTCTAAGATTGATCTTAAGTTAGGATACGATCAGATGAGAAGTACAGAGGAAGATATCCACAAGTCATCTTTCTGCATGAGATATGGCCACTATGAGTTCACAGTAATGCCATTCGGTCTTAGGAATGCCCCTAAAATATTCATGAATCTGATGAAAAGGGTGTTCAATAACTTTATATATCATTTTGTACTCATGTTTTGATAGGTGTCATTATTCCCTTCATTTAATCAATTCTTACTTTATGTCATAGTAAAACCAGTTGTGTGTCTAAAGTTATATGTAAGAAGAAGAATCCTAGTGATCTAGTAATTAACTGTAGGTATTTGTTATTTTATTTTCTACAGTATTTTTGTAGTGTATTTAATATTTCATGGTCAAATCATTATTGAAAAATAATAATAAGAAACTTACATGAAATAAACAAACATTTTTAAAATGTTATGAAATTTTTTGCAAGGAAATAAAAGCCTAGTCTATAACAGCTGTAGTGACAAGTACATAACAAAATCCAACTGAAGAATCAAAATCATTTAAAGAATTAATACTTAACAGATTTACATGAATCACTTAGAAATATAAATACCAATAAAACAAGGATCATGTTGGGCCCTTGCTCCACCTTGAATCAGGATTCAATAAAGTATGATTCTCTCAAAATGAAATGGCTATCTTATTACTGAAATGTTCTTTCTTACAAAACATCACTATATATCTCTCTATGTTTATATATTTAATAGATCTACAGATATTTATATATATATATATATATATTTTGATCCAAAGATGAATTTATAACCATAGTTGTTTACTGATTCAAGTGGAACCGAATAACACCCAAAATAGATGAGGAATTTAGAAACCTTGTTGGACATACAACTATTTGATCCCATATAAGTTATTTCTGGATCTAGAGTATGAAGAATCAACAATCTCATGATCTACTCTTGATTGGAAGACCCATTAATTTCTCTAAGATCATATTTTTTCAAAATTGTTAGCATAGTCTACGTATGTTTTCTTGTTATTAGACTAATTGTTATCTATTCCATTATTCTCTCCTTGTTTGTATCTTCTCCATCCATTCAGGGAATACTTTTTACTCAATATACCTATTAATACGTGTCATTCTTTTGATAATTATATGGAATAATAAGAGATATGAATCTCTATCCTGTCTCCACTCTTTGAGCCTCACAATATGGTACCAGTGTGTAAAGACTCTGACCTGTGTGTGTGTGTGTGTGTGTGTGTGTGTGTGTGTGTGTGTGTGTGTGTTGGAAAGGAGAGACCAATTATTTTTCTATTATCTTGTTCTAATGATTTTCCACACACTTCTCTCCTTGGTTTTTCATTACCTTGTTGGATTTTTCATCTTTTTCTGCTGCATGGAGGGACAATGATCTGTGGAGGCTCTACATGGATCTTTAAAGATCAATTTCTTGTCAAATTAAAAAGCTATGTGGAAATTAAACTACCAACAAAAACTAAAAATCTAATTCATTTGCGTGGAGTTTTCGGCCTGTGTGAGGAAGAGAAACATGACTCCAATATGAAAGGATTTGTTTTCTTGTGGCCACATGGGAGGAGATTCAATGCTGCAGTGTGGAAGATATTTAATGACTGTAGTTTGTCTTTTACTTCCTGATCTACATGAAGGAGCAAAAAGAGTGGAGTTTGGTGCCGTTGCATGGAATTCCTAATCAATTGCATATTAGTGTTGTGTGGAGTTTGGTGTTGAGCACAAACTTTTCCTGGATGTTAGAAGTTGTTGGTGTATGAAAGCTAGTAGGGACGGCTGCGTGGATGAGTCTTCAACAAAAAGAGGAGACCTGCGTGAAGATTTATAATGACACGAGAAGAGGAAAAATTGGTTTCATGTAGCTTGAAAGTAATAATTATTTTTAAAAATCATGCTATATATTGCCTGGTGAAGAATCCTCTATAACGGCATCAAAGAATCTCTCTAATAGCCAACACCAAATAACGACCATTACTAACACAATCGAGACCGTTGAAAGCAGTAACATCAACTCACAAGTCACAGAACACCATCCAGTAGCTCCTGAGAGCTACCAGTTCTACTTTTCCTTGCTCAATGAGCTTTGAAACATCGACAACCTTGTCTTTGATGAACTAGTTCGCAAAGGAATCTTGGAATATTTCCTTTTTGATGTCAGCTACCAAGAAAAGTGAGTTTGAAAGGAATTATAAGTGGGTATGATGCTGACTGTGAACATGAAGAAGAATGCCCCATGAAGCATCTTCGTCTCTCATCATGCGAGTATCAAGAGAATCTACGTGCTAGTACTTCACATTAGTGAGTCAAATTTGTAATCTCTCTTGAAATAAATAAATAAATTACAAAAAAAATTATTTTATTTTATTATATATATATTTAAAATGTCTTCTCCTAAGTTGCTTCTCTTTGATGCTCAGTTGCTTAAAGGGGCCAATTTTGGGGCCTAGAAAACAAAGATGAGGACAATACTTCTATTTGAAGGATTATAGGGAATCATGACCAAATATATGACCGCTCCCACAACCCCTGATGAATTAATAAAGTATGAGATGGCTATTGCTAAAGCCTTGATGTTGATAATGCTCAATATAAGTGACGATGTGTAAACACATGTTTCGAATGTGGAGAAACCAAGGGAGTCATGGGAAAAACTTGCAACAATTTATGAAGCAAAAATCATACTAAGATCCTCCATATTAAGTAAAAGTTGCACACCCTCTCTATGGGGTCAGATGATAAATTTGACAATTTCTTATGATGTGTGGCTGAGCTATGATCACAGTTATTACTTCTCGGTGAAACAGTGGACAAAAAAATTCTCGTACCGATCACCTTGAGAGAACTCCCTTCTCAATTCCAAGTGTTCGTTATGACATTGAATGTATATAAATAAACAGTCGCATTCAAAGAACTTGTGAAATTTCTTCAGCAGGAAGAGGTCATCAATTCATCCCAAGAGGATTATTAGGATAAAGCCATTTTCTCAAAGCCATTCCATGGCCAAAAGAATCAGAAATGTCCCCTAGAGAATCCAAATCAAGTGCAACCAAAACAACAATAGAAATATCAAAAGTTACAGGGGTGGTGTCACATTTGCATAACCAACACTCATGAAACTGATCATTGTTGGTACAATAGCTTGAAAAAATAGTCTTTAAGTCAAAAAAGCACATCAGGGCACGAATATTTTCAAAATTCCAAACAATGTCCCCACTGGAGAGCACAAGGGAAATATCTCAGCCCAACAAGATATTGAATCTGATGAGGATACATTAGATGGATTCCATTGTGGTAAGAACTTTGTACTTGTGTCTCAGACTTTACAGCCCACAAAAGGAGTTTGGATGATAGAATCTGGTGCAAGTAAGCCAGGGATAATTTTAGCGGCGAATATTCGTAATATGGTGAAAATTTCATTTTAGGAAAATTTGAAAAGGTGAATTATTCAGAGTGGGTTGGTGTCCTTGTTCGCCTAAAATATATAGTATATTTTTTTTGGGGGGGTCAGCTTCACCTTCATTTGAAAACATCTCCTATAAAAACCTAGCTTGATTTGCTAGGATAGTATACCTCAAGTAGCTTAACAAATTACCAATACTATGAAATTTAAACTCACATACCCTTAAGCACCAGAGATTCAGATTACTGTTAGCATGTGATTGTTGACACGCGACTAGGGCATTGTTGACATGTGACAACATCTGTACTGATGCACGACAGAGCAAGTTTTAATGTGTGACTTGGGCAAAGAATTTGATGCACGACAGAGGAAGTGTTAACACGCGACAGAGGAAATGTTGACATGTAACTTGGGCAGTGTTGACATGCGACAGTATATTCTGACAGTGGACGCGTGACAGGAAATGGGTTATTGACGCATGACAAGTGTAGAGTTTACACCTGACAAAGACCTCAGAAAGGGGACGCATGAAAAGACCTCAGACATTGCATAGAGTCGCTGCTTGGTTCTTTTACTGATGTAGGACTCTTTTCAGAATAATGGAAGGTGCCAGCTCAAAGAATACGAATAACCTAAAAGTAAGTAAGAAATCTCAAAAAACACTCTTCAAGTATTTTGGAAACTCTGTGGATACAGATATTGTAAATACAAATCATATAGATGCCACCACAAAGAATCAGAATATTGACTGTGTGGAAGGTATTATTGATGTGGACATGCATTCTGCATAGTATCAAAGTCAAACAAATGAAACCTATGATAATATGCCAGATCTTGAAGATATTGTTCCTGTTGGGGTGCAACCAGAAGTGCTGCTAGATATCATAGATACAAACACTGAGAAAAATGGAAGACAGAAATCAAAATCAAAATCCAGTCCAAGAAAGAGGAAACCAGGGGATTGTGATATTGCTCAAAATTCTACTCAAAAAAGTAAAGCATTGAAAACAAACAAGAATATGTGGACCATTGGCAGGACATACAAGTTTGATTAGGAAACTAAATTTCTGTTTATTAAACCTATACAATCATCTAATTCTAAAGAAATCCCATCTGAATGTACATGTATAATATGTACGTGGAAATTGGGAAAGCAACAAAAAATGCAACTAAAGTTGGACACTATAGAAAAACATTGTGGAAAATAATATTTAATTGTAATGGGGGCGGATGGCCAGAAAAACAAAACACATAGGTGGAAAACTAAAAAAGAATGCATGCATGTTAGATACGCAGTGGAATATGAGGTAGAGCAGAAAAAACATAGACATCTGTTAGAACAGGGAGAAATGATCACATCGCATATTGGTAAGATGAAAGAAACAAATCTACATGCAAAATTAATACAATTCTCTACTCTTTTTCAAATACTAAAAAAAGGAAGAGTGATTTCAGATTTCCTCTATTTCAAAGTTTTGTATCAATTTAACGGAATGCTGAATGTACCTCAGTCTCATTGGTCTAAAATTAGTGGATGGGAAATGGCAAAATGCCTCTCGATGATAGAGAAGGAAGATTTGAAAGAGAATGTAAAAAAAAAAAAACTTTATCTCTCTTTCAATTGATGAAGTGATAGCAGTTGACAACACCCCATGGGTATGTATCCACATCTATACTTTAGAAAATCATATAAGGACACCTCATCTATTGGGTGTTATGAAAATGGTTGAAAACTGCAATGCCAAAAACCTATATAAAATAGTTGTTTCTCATTTGAAAGATGTTGCTGGAATGACTGATTATGAAATTGCTATGAAGTTGGTATGCGTTGGAGCAGATGGTGCATCTATCATGCAGGGTCACCGAATAGGGCTCTGTGTTAGATTACAAACAACAGTGGCCCCATATATGCTACCAATTCACTGTATGACTCACAGAACGAATTTAGTGTATAAAATGGTAAGAAACCACGAAAATGTTGCTAAATTAGAAGACCTTATAAGAGAACTTCATGCCTATATGTCAAGCAGCCCAAAGCATTTTCTCGAGTTCCAAAAATTTGCAATTGGAATTACAGATGGCAAAAAACTTCTGAAGGATGTGGAGACTAGATGGATCTCTTTGTATGAAACCCTGCATGCAGAGTTCGTGAGGAGTATCCTTCATTAGTTAGTTTCATGCACAAATACCGTCATGAAGTTGATAGGGGCAAGGGACTTGTTGGGGCTCTATGTTAGATTAAAAACAACAGTGGGCCCCATATATGATACCAATTCACTGTATGGCTCACAGAATGAATTTAGCATATAAAATGGTAAGCAACCACAAAAATGTTGCTAAATTAGAAGACCTTATAAGAGAACTTCATGCCTATATGTCAAGCAGCCCAAAGCATTTTCTCGAGTTCCAAAAATTTGCAATTGGAATTACAGATGGCAAAAAACTTCTGAAGGATGTGGAGACTAGATGGATCTCTTTGTATGAACCTGCATGCAGAGTTCATGAGGAGTATCCTTCATTAGTTGGTTTCATGCATAAATACCATCATGAAGTTGATAGGGCAAGGGACTTGTTGTTCCATTTAACTGATTTGGAGACATTTCTTACATTGGTTGGTATTCTTCCAATGTTAAAGGAGATCAATACACTGATGAAGCATGCACAGGGTAGATTAATCTATATTGTGGATTTTATACGAATGAGAAAAAATGGTATGTCAAAGTCTTGATATATTGTACTGTTCCCAGGATAGTTTTGATGCACCTGTTTTTGAAAATTGGAAAGATTTATTAGATCTTAAAAATCCTAACCACCTTTTTAAGATTTAATATCCACGATCACCTCTGCATCACTGTTAATGGGAGGGAAATACCAATGCACATTTTGCAAATACGTCAAGATATTACAAGATCAGAACTGAGAATATGTTCCTATGACACGTAATTTGTTTGAGTCTGTTATAGTTGAAACAAGAATAAAGCTTAAAAAATTTTCAAAAACCTTGTCATCAAAATTAGGGAACGTTTCTGTAAAGATAAAATTCTGGAAGCCATGGGTGTGATGAATCCTAATTTTTGGAATAGCTGAAGGTGGCCGTGGTAGACTTTGTCAGAAAGTATTTCCATAAATCAATGGGTACAATAATGGAACAATTTACAAAGATGTCAGAGCTCAAGGGTATGGAAATCAAAGGTATACTGAATGCTGATTTATTAAAGTTTCAGTCAACAAATTTTGCAAAAACAATGAGGAACCAATATAAGAATTTAGATCAACCTTCTGAAAGTGGTGCTATTACAAGGTTGTGGCAAGGAATCTATCAAAGTTCTATCTTACAA
Organism: Taxus chinensis; assembly: GCA_019776745.2. Taxonomy (NCBI): domain Eukaryota; kingdom Viridiplantae; phylum Streptophyta; class Pinopsida; order Cupressales; family Taxaceae; genus Taxus; species Taxus chinensis. The sequence goes on along the minus strand of CM034148.1, from coordinate 769,972,126 downwards.
GAAGATATCAGTGAATATTTTAGATTATATGAGTTATGCCAAACAATGATTTTGGGGTCTGTGGAGGATGAAAGGGTTTTCAGTGCATTGTCATTTATAAAATCAAAACTGAGAAACAGGTTGGATAAAAATCTGGAAAGTTGCAAGAGAGTGTTATGTTTCTCGATACTCCATCGAAACCTTTCCGTTCGACAGATAAATTACGCACTGGAATTCCCTTTGTGAAAGAAGAGGTGTGAATAATACATCTACAAGTACAAATATTCCCAACCTTGAGAGTGTAATTGGATCTTCGTCACATTCTATAGAAGACAACATCGAGTTTGATGAAGCTGTTGATAATGGATTGTTTCAACTTTAAATAGGTATCTTCTTTATCTATCTTTTATCTTTATTATTAAAGATGTTACAGGTCTATATACTAAAAATGTTAGGCAATTCACCCATCTATCTACTAATCCATTTCTCATGTTGGGTTTTTTTAAAACATAGATCTCATTACCAGTGGCAATGATGATTTCAACTTTAAGCAGGTATCTTTTTCCCCTTAATCTTATTGTTTATTACTATTCATTTTTTTCAGCTCTGGTTATCATTAAAGATGTTACAGGGTAACAGGTCTATGTATTTACATTTAGTTAAATACAATATTTTTATTTTTTGAAAATGTGGGTTGACATCCATCTGAGGAAGCTGTTTACTTCTTGGGACTGACAATGTCAGGAAACTCACCCATCTACCTACTAATCCATTTTTTGTGTTGAATTTTTTTAAGACAAATATCTAGCACATTAACGGTGATGATTTCAATTTTAAATCGGTATCTTTTTCAGCATAATCTTATTGTTTGTTACTTTACATTTTTTCAGCTCTTGTTATCATTAAAGATGTTACATGTCTAATTCTATATATTTACATTTATTTAAAGATATTGTTGGTTTATATATTTAAAGATGTTGCTGGCACTTCTTAGGACTGACAATGTCAGGCAACTCACCCCTCTATCTACAATGTCAGGTAAAACAAACCCTGTCATATACGCAAGATTTCACAGCAATCTAATATGCTTACCCTTGATGATTTCACAGCAATCTCATATGCAAGAGGTAAGCTAAACCCTATCATATTTGTAATTATGTTTAATTTCTTACCAGTGATGATTCTTTCTTGATTTCTTAGAATTATATATATATATATATCATATCATAAAATCCTCCCTCATCATCCATATATATCATATCATCACCAGATCATTATCATATCCTGAGTCCTGACACTACAATTATTATTAACACAATTCTATTCATTCTAATGTCATCTATATCCATTCTAATCATTAATGTCAACTATATCCATTATAACACATCCCATTTATTTATCATCTTTATCCATTCTAATGACATTATGATCATATCGTTACAAGTATAGAGAATAATTATCTTAAAACAAGTTCGAAAGTCTAGAGAAGAAGAATTACTATGCTTGATGATAAATCTACGTCCACATTAAATTGATCATCGTCCATATATATCATATCATTATCGTCATTCATCGTCTTTCATCATCATCTATCATTAATTATCAATTATCATCATTCATCATCTACGTCCACATACAATTCATGACAATGCAAGTAAACAATAATTCATGATAATCACCATCTAATGCAATTAAAATTAAAGATTGTATATAAATCCATATAATTAAATTCAAATACCATAGTACATACTCAATAGTAGAAGTTTTCAAATTCAATATTTAAAGTTTCCTCAATAATAAAAGTTTCTAGTTTTCAAAACCCTCCTTTTCTTTATCCAATTCTACTCCTCTTGCTCTCATCCCCAACGGCTTCTTCCACTGTGGCTATAACTCTTTCCCCAACACCAGAAATAACCCCTGAACTTATAAGATCTTCTGCAGCACTATCCAGATTTTTAAAAATTCTTTCTTCTTGATTTGTCACATCTCCATGCAACAACAAATTTGGATCAGCAGCAACGTATAAACTATTCCGTTTTCCAATAATTTTCATAACGACTAATAATCTCATTGATAAGTACAAGCTGATTTATATGAGGAAGAATAAACTCACTGAAGAATAAGTTGATTGAAAAGGTGGCAACTGTTAACTTGTTAGTGTTGAAATGAATATCATTTTAATTCAGATTTCATTTCACCTTGCTCCCCTGGCCTAACTACCTCAAATTGTCTCAGCCAGTTTTTTCTGGCCTCTATCTTCTTCCTGCTGAAGGCCAGCTCAATTACATCTCCATCTTTCTCATCAACCCACACAAAATATTTTTTGTGCTTGTCCAGATCTATGAAATACTCCTTGCCCTCTTTAGAAGTACTTGTGCCCAAACCCTATATGGTCCAAGCAACAAGTGATACCTACTCAACAAGTGAACAAAACCAGAACTTAAAAACATATAAAGAGAAAACAAACTAGCATTACTTTGTATTACTTTATGGTCCAGCCTGTTATCGATCCATTCAATGATTCTCTCCAAGCTTCATACTCAGGAATGGTGTAAAAAGATAACACATTTCCATTTTTGTGAGTTGCCTACATCAACATGTGCCAAAATTAGACATGGAGATACATAACCTCTGGAGGCTTAAAAACAAATATAAAGAGTCTCAATACACTCAACCAAATACAGGGGGAACATTTACCCTAAAAATAGGAGTATGAAATTGATCAACAATCCTTTGATGTGGGAACCATCATCATCCTTTAAGAGACAAAGGACAAGTCAAAAAGGATCTCACTAGAAAGGATGTGTCAGAATTAAGCAGAAACTAAAACAACACTAGACAAAGATCATGTACTTGGTCTATTATTATCATCAGATGGCCATATCTTAAAGATTTAATGATGTAATATATTTTATCTTCCTATAGACAAAGGATTTAATCTTTATTCTCCATTTGTTGGTGAGTGGTAGCTTCCCTGACATTGAGCAGCTTACCTCTGAGAGGAAACACGCCATAATAATCTTGACCAACAATAGATATACCTACCACCTGATAGGATAAAGATAACTAAAATAACAAAAAATAAAATTAGAAAGTGATGTCGAAACATGTCACAATACTACCAAATTTAGTATTCACATTTCCCTGATTCAAGGCACAAACACTTATAGTGAGAGCCTTGGCTGAGTCACCCTCTGTTAATATTAAAGTAAATTGATCAGAATTCTTCCCCCCTGCTTGATTTGCATCATCAAGTTTGGGAACATCAATTAATTTCCCCTTCTTGGTTCCATCAGTTTTCTTAAGATCTTTTTTTTGTTTAAACTCTGCCCACACAAGTATACTTTCAAGTACACACTTTTCCACTGCACTCATCAGATCAAACAAAGTTACAAAGCTCATCTTAGACCCTAGCATTGCAAAAATTACATGTACTCAGAAATGCTACATCTTAGACACCACGCCTGGATTGATTGACATGGGCTACAAATGCGAAACAGTGAAAATTACTATAAATTTATAACAGCAAATTGTATCAGAATAAAAAACAGAATAAAAAATATGAATTAAAACGAATTATACTTATAATCAACATGGAAACCAAACGTTGATTCGAGAAATTTCTTGTCTTCTTCCACAAGTGTTGCCTTGGTTGTAACAATTGGTAAATTTTTGAATGGAAGGCCCATAAACCGATGGATGTCATTTGCTTTGATACTGAATTGGAACATTCAGCCATCGTTTAGAGTCACATAAAAAATGCCATCCTCTGAATTGTAGGATGACAGAAGGTAATTCAAAATATCTGGATTTGTTTCAAAATGGGGCATATTAACAGTATGGATGTGAGAGCATAAGGGATTCCTGTAGTTGATCTTGGAAATCGATTGAATTGGATTCTCTAGATTTTTTTAGTTGTACTTGCCTAAGGGAATGTGAGGGCATAAGGCATTATAGTTGTACTTGCGTCTTTGACAACGAATGAGACCACTGCAAAAATTCAAGAGCGGGAAGGTGAAAATGAGAAAATGACCAGTTGAAGAGTATTTTATAGGCTAAATTAGGTGTCAATGTCTTCAATTGACGCATGTCAAAGAACTTATCTGACACACGATAATAGTTCTAGCTATCGCGCATCAATAGGATCCAGTGACGTGTGACAATAGTCCTAGCTGTCGCGCATCAATATGATCCAGTGACACGGGTCAATAGGAGCCAGTGACGCTCATCAATAAGAGCCAGTGATGTGTCATCAGGTAGCCTGCAGAGAGTGACGCGTGTCAATAGGAGCCAGTGACGTGCATGTTGTTGCACTGGATCTTATTGACAAGCGCGTCACTGGGTCCTATTGACGCATGTATACATGACAGCTAGGATTGTTGTCCTACTGCGTCAAAATAAAACCTTTGACGTGCATCAATTGAAGCTGGTGATGCGTGTCATTCAAGACCATTGACGTTAAATTGACACTCGTCAGGAGTGATTATTGACGTCTTGTTGTTGAACGTCACATTCTACAGAAGACAACGTCGAGTTTGATGAAGCTATTGACAAGAAAAAAGAAAGTGTCACATTTTGAAGATGTCATCATTGAAAATTTGAATTGAAATATTTGGGATGATTATTAATGTACAATTTACTCTCCAAAATCATAGTTAACAACCATAAAACAAACACCCACAAGCATGTATACATGATTAATTAATGAAAGCTTAAAGTAAAGACATAACACAAATCTACCGAGAGTATCATGAGTACCACAATTTTATTAAGATGTTATGGCTTGAATTCTTCATATTAATAAAAAATCTCTTCCACAAGATTTATCACTAACACTAGCTCTCCATACTTTTATAAAAACATGTAGAGGCTATTATTAGGCTTGGAGAGTAGTTAACTTGTAAGGAAAATTTACTTTTCTATTAATAATGAAGATAATCAAGTCAATAAATTGGTTCATACTCTTCCCTATTAATATATGTGGATAAATGTACACTAATGGGTGAATTATCCAAATACTAAAATACAACTAATATTACAAGTGCACCTTAATTATATACAATAGTGTATGGTTATTTAAATACACTGACATCCCCCCTTAATATGTACTTTAATAAAGGGAATGAAGGAGGAACACTGAACTATCCCACCTTAATGAAAATTTCCTTCACTCCCAAAAGTTTCCTAAGATGAAAAAATTGATCCTCAAGCAAGGGATTTATGAAGTTGTCTAAAACCAAATTTTTGTTCGAAAAAATTTAAGGTTGAGAGTCTTGTGATAGATTAACTACCAAAGATGATGCATTTTTATATCAATGTTTTTTAATGTGTTGGTGCTCCATCATATTGTAATAGATGTGGATGACCCTCTAATTCACACATTACCTTAGTCAACTTATATTTGATTGATCAAGAATTAATTTTCATAAGTCACCATATACATGAGTTATCCGATTTTGATTATATCTATCTTCTTACCCTTATCACATCTCTATCCCTTAATTAAATACAAGCCAAGCAATGTTACCAAGTTTTGAGGATAAAATTAGGGCTCCATCTTCATTTACACTTTTTTAACCTCTACTCTTCCATGACACTTGGAGAACTACAAGTAGTTTAATCCTGTTTTGGTGTATTTGGTGCATAATTTCTAGCACTCATAGGTATCGAAGGGGGAATGATGAGGTAAATCTAATGTATATAATTAGAAACACTTTTTTAGGGTAATAGGTCTAAAATACAAAGAGATGATATTTATAGTTGTAGAAGAGTCATTGAAAATATTCATACACATATCCGAGATCTATAAACACGTGTGAAGTATGTGTTAGATATAGATTAGATATCTTAGTATCAAAGGACACATTCAGTAGCCCTATGACACATTCATCAAGAAAACTTGTTCTAAAATAGATGAACATTTCCTCTGATTTTAGGATCCCAAATCTCAAAGGAAAATTTATGACACTCTGCACAACATCCTTATCCAGTTTCAAATCACCGTTATACCCCTACATCTGGTAGAACGGTGAATTATTTTTAACCCTAATCCTAATTTAAGCTATATACTTTCTGGAATTAGTGTTGATAGAATATTATATCCTTACACAATTTAGGACTTTTGTTTCTATATTTGATGTTTTCAATAATCTTATATACACATATTGCAATATCATAATTGAATTACCTCTTAATGTTGACATTACAAAAAGATAGGAACGTTGAAATTACTATTCATCTTATTGTTTGTTACTATTCATTTTTTTCAGCTCTGGTTATCATTAAAAATGTTACAGGTCTATGTATTTACATTTAGTTAAATACAATCTTTTTATTTTTTGAAAACGTGGGTTGACATCCGTCCGAGGAAGCTATTACTTCTCGGGACTGACAATGTCAGGCAACTCACCCATCTATCTACTAATCCATTTTTTGTGTTGAATTTTTTTAAGACAAAGATCTAGCACATTACCGGTGATGATTTCAATTTTAAATAGGTATCTTCTTCAACATAATCTTATTGTTTGTTACTTTACATTTTTTCAGCTCTTGTTATCATTAAAGATGTTACAGGTCTAATTCTATATATTTACATTTATTTAAAGATATTGTTGGTCTATATATTTAAAGATGTTGCTGGCACTTCTCAGGACTGGCAATGTCAGGCAACTCACCCCTCTATCTACAATGTCAGGTAAAACAAACCCTATCATATACGCAAGATTTCAAAGCAATCTAATACGCTTGCCCTTGATGATTTCATAGCACGTTACCCTTGATGATTTCACAGCAATCTAATACGCAAGAGGTAAGCTAAACCCTATCATATTTGCAATTATGTTTAATTTCTTGCCAGTGATGATTCTTTCTTGATTTCTTAGAATTATATTTAATTTATTTTTTATATGTGCAAAATCCTTTGATATATTTTTTTAACTGTGGGATAAACAATACATTATACAATTTTAAATATAAGTCCACATAAAATTCCTCATCATCCATATATATCATATCATAACCATATCATTATCATATCCTGACTCCTGACACTACAATTATTATTAACACAATTATTTATCTAATTTAAATTTATTAAAACAATTCAGTTTTTTTAAAATAATTCATAATCATATCATTACAATTCTATTCCTTCTAATGTCATCTATATCCATTCTAATCATTAATGTCATCTATATCCATTATAACACATTCCATTTATTTATCATCTATATCCATTCTAGAGAAGAAGAATTACAAAAGTCTAGAGAAGAAGAATTACTATGCTTGATGATAAATCTACGTCCACATTAAATTGATCATCGCCCATATATATCATATCATTATCGTCATTCATAATCTTTCAGCATCATCTATCACTAATTATCAATTATCATCATTCATCATCTACATCCACATACAATTCATGACAATGCAAGTAAACAAGAAACATACATATAATTCATGATTAAAGACTATATAAATCCATATATATATCATTCATCATCTATAATTAAAGACTGTATATAAATCCATATAATTAAATTCAAATACCATAGTACATACTCAATAGTAGAAGTTTTCAAATTCAATATTTAAAGTTTCCTCAATAATAAAAGTTTCTAGTTTTCAAAACCCTCTTTTTCTTTATCCAATTCTACTCCTCTGCTCTCTTCCCCAACGTCTTCTTCAACTGTGGCTGTACCTCTTTCCCCAACACCAGAAATAACCCCTGAACTTATAAGATCTTCTGCAGCACTGTCCAGATTTTTTAAAATTCTTTCTTCTTGATTTGTCGCATCTCCCTGCGACAACAAATTTGGATCAGCTGCTGCTTTAGCTTTGAATAATATGTCAGGGTCGAAACCATGCTCTTTAATTATCCGCTTTAGTGTATTGTTTTGTTTGTTAACCAAAACAATATTTTGCTTCAAATTTTTTGCTGCGGATAAGCTGTTCTTTGTTGTTTCCAAGTGAACTTGCAAAACCTTCGCCTGACTCTTCAAATTTTCATATTTCAACTGCACAAAAAGAGTAATGTCAATTCAAAATATTACTAAAAAATGAAAATTTCAAATTAACAAGAATGATTGTTTGAATGTAATAGTACTTACAACCGCTCTATCTCTTTCGGCATTTGCGATTGCTACCAAATCCTTGTCCTTGGACCATTTGTTAAAATATGCCTGGGCCTCGGCACTAATATTTTCCAATTTGTTTAATGCCTTATCTAAAATGTCGTCTTTATAGTTGTTGTTATACGTGACAGTCCCACTTCTTACTTGGGTAAGTAAGGAATCCATCTTCGCAGGTTGATTCTGGACTGCAGCGTATAAACTATCCCATTGCCAATAATTTTCATAACGACTAATAATCTCATTGATAAGAACTTTAGCCCTTCTCTCCCACTCTATAAGCTGTTTGATATGAGGAAGAATAAACTCACTGACATGGGATTGACAATCATAACCAATTAAGTTCTCCAAAGGAAAAGGTGGCAACTGTTCACTATCTGAATCTGATGAAGACGATCTTGCTGGAGAAGTATGGGGGATTTCACCAAGATCAACTGCTACGTGTTTCTGCCTTTGGGTGGGCTGATCCTGTTTGTGAAAAAAATTAATCAAGATTTAGATAAATAAATTTAAATCGAAATGTAATTCAAAATTGTAAAGCATATTTAAATTGAAATTTGAAGTATACCTGCTGGCCTTGAATCATCTCGCGGGTATCGAAAAAACCAGTTGGGTCATTGCTATCAATGCCCAAATAATCTTCATCTAAATTTATATTGTTCAAAACAGATATGCCCATTGCACTGGGCAAGCCACCAAGTGAGAGAGTTGGAATTCGAAAGGAGGAGGCAAGGTTTAGTGTCCCACTAGGGGCCGGAGCAAAAGGCATGCGTTTACCAATGTTCTTTTTCACTGTTCCTCTAGTTGGCATTTTAAAAATTATTGGTTGAGTGGGAGTCGGTGCCGCGGTTTGAACAGGACTGACATGTGCTGAAAAGTACAAGAAAAAAATGAAAAAATAGGAAAACAATTCATGAAGTCAAAAATTTCGAAATTAAACGTACTATCGAAGAGTTGTACCTTGTTGTCGAGGGGTTGTTTTTCTCGGTGCTACGGGTGGCCTTGTAGGAGTTGTACTCGGTGTCTGTTCAGAAGATATGAATGCATGCGACTGTATGGAGTGAGTTGGGGAAGAAGGTTGAGTTTGTGAAATAGGTGTATGTTCCAAAGTCCCTGCAATTCATCAATATTAAATGTTGTCAATTCATTTGGTTAAAATTTAAATTGAAAAATAAATATGCAACTTTGGAATTTGTAAATAATATATGAGAAGGTATTACTTCTCTAGCATTTAACGAGTTCAAACTGTTGAGGGTTTAGAGAGGAGTGAGCTTCCATTTCAGATTGGGAGTCCCCCAAAGCCTCAGCGTGTTGTTGGCCTCTTCCTCTCGATAACGCCTTTTTTCAGGGAAGGGCTTCAAGATATCTTTTCTGTAAAAAATTAACATTTAAGTGTTAATAACTGCGCAGTGTAATGTCAAAAATTGAAATACAAACTAAATACTTTATACCTGTTGTTCTTCAAATGGAATTGACAACTTCATCAACTCCTCATCATTGCAAGTAGGAATTTTTTTATCTCTTAAATTTAAAAGTGCCTCATAATAAAGGCCAAGGAGATAGTTTGTTGAATAAATGACAGGTTTTTCAGAAAGTTTTGAATTTGTTAGTTCAGTTCTTATTTTTTTGGATAGATATGTGCACCAATCGAATTTTTGTTTTGAGATAGTGGCAACAATGTATGCAATGGCCCAATTTGGTATATCAGTTTGGCGACCCTGCAAAACAATTTTGGATTGAAAAAATGAAATAAGTGCAGCAAGAAAGTGGTGTGCAATTGATTGTGTATCCACACCACGCCTGGATTTATTGACATGGGCTGCAAATGTGAAAGAGTGAAAATTACTATAAATTTATAACAGCAAATTGTATCAGAATAAAAAATAGAATAAAAAATATGAATTAAAATGAATTATACTTACAATCAACATGGAAACCGAACTTTGATTCGAGTAATTTCTTGTCTTCTTCCACGAGTGTTTCCTTGGTTGTAACAAATGGTAAATTTTTGAACGGAAGGCCCGTAAACCGATGGATGTCATTTGCTTCGATACTGAATTGGAACATTTGGCCATCATTCAGAGTCACATAAAAAATGCCGTCCTCTGAATTGTAGGATGACAGAAGGTAATTCAAAATATCCAGATCTGTTTCGAAATGGGGCATATTAACGACCCCTGAAAATTCACACTCATCCATCAAATCTTTATATTCTGAAGACAACTTTAAAACAGTATGGATGTGAGGGCATAAGGGATTCCTGTAGTTGATCTTGGAAATCGATTGAATTGGATTCTCTTGATTTTGTTGCTGAACTTGTAGTTGGGAAGCATCTGAAGTCGACATTATAGTTGTACTTGCGTCTTTGACAATGATTGAGACCTGTAAAAATTCAAGAGCGGGAGGGAAAAACGAGAAAATGACTGGCTGAAGGGTATTTATAAGCTAAATAGGGCGTCAATGGCTCCAATTTACGCGTGTCAATGGCCTTTATTGTCATGCGTCAATGGCTTCTATTGTCACGCGTCAATGGCCTCTATTGTCGCATCAATGGCCTCTATTGTCGCGCAAATGGACTCTATTGTCGTGCGTCAATGGATTCTATTAACGTCAATGGATTCTATTGTCGCACATCAATAGAAGCCATTGACACACATCAATAGAAGCCATTGATGCGTGACAGTAGAAGCCATTGAGGCGGGACAATAGAAGCCATTGACGCGCGACAATAGAAGCCATTGACGCACAATAGACACCATTGACGTGTGTCAGGAGTGATCATTGATGTATTGTTGTCGCACGTCAATGATGGAGCCATGAAAAAAATAGGTGAAATTTTTGTTTTGGAATACTGTCAAATTCACCTTTCGCTGAAACTGGTTCCGAGGATATTCGCAGGTATTTTCCACCTACAATTTTATAGAGGTGTCTTAAAATGAACCCTAAAGTAAGCACATGTCAGGGGATAAGGAGCTATTTGATTCACCTGATGAACAAAAAAATGGTGATCGAGTTTGGATATCAGATGACAAAGAGCATGCTGTAGAAGGAATAGGAAGAGTAACCATTCCTTTGGGACCACGATAATGTACGCTTACAAAGGTACTATACGTTCTTGGCTTGACTAGCAACCTTCTGCCAGTAACTCAACTATTGAATCATCTCCTACAGGTAGAATTTCTTGTCCAAAATGGAATCAAATCATGTTTGACTTCGCAACAAGGTAAGATTATTTGTAGAGAATTTCTTAAAGATATGTTATTTTCTTTAGATACTGTTTCATCTTCTGCAATAGCTTTATCTGCATTAACAATACAATCTACTGCACTCTATCAATTTAGATATGGACACTTATCATCTAGTTCATTACATCAGATGAGTTCAAAAGAAATGGTTCATGGACTACCCAAATTGTCCAGTACCTTTCCTCTTTTCCCTGGCTACCTTGCAGGAAAACAACACAAAGATCCGTTTTAGGCAAGCACCTTCCATGCCAAAAAGTGTCTAGAGGAAGTTCAGATCGATCTGAATAGCTTGCTGCCTACTTCATTTTTAGGATACAAGTACTTCCAACTATTTTTGGATGACCACTCTCGTAAGATGTGGGTGTTTTTCCATAAGAAGAAAAGTGAGGCTCTTCAAAATTTTAAGAATTTCTATCATCGTGTTGTGAAAGAGACCAAACAACCACTTTGTCTACTTCTCTTAGATCAAGGGGGGATTTCACATCAAAGATGTTCTTTGCATTTCCTGAACCAAAAATGTATTAAGAAGAACCTGACTCCTCCCTACACACCCAAGAAAAATGGCATTGTTGAGCGTCGCAATCGCACAGTGATGGAGATGGCTCACTACATGCTACCAATAACAAAGCTAGAGGAACAATAATGGGATGAAGTAGTACAAATCAACAATATATCTTCTCAACAGGGCACCAAAAAATATTCTACAAAATAAAATGCCAGAATAGGTATGGAGTGGTAGAAAGCCATCAATTTCTCATTTGTGAGTATTTGGTTGTACAACATACATCCATATCCTAGCTCAGAAGAGAAATAAGGTTAACCCAAAGACACTTCCATGTATCCTACTTGGCTACAACACTACCTCGAATACATATCGTCTCATGGATCCTGAGACAAAAAAAATATATGAGATTCGAGATGTGGTTTGTGAAAAGTCATCCTTTGACTCTGTAGTGACAACTAAAGAACCACTACCAACCACCTCTCACTGACTAGTCTCTGAATCAGATGATCAATTAGAGGAGATAACTTAGAGAAATGAAATGCTGCCATGAGAGCTATTTGTTGACCTTGGAGAACTAGAGAATGTGACTCCACATCAATCCACATAGCAACGACACAGTTCTTATCAAAAGAAGCCAAGTTTTCATCTGAAGTGGGTACAAAGCAACATCAAGGACTCACATTTGTAACAACTCCCAGATACATCATCAGGAGTCAAAAAAGGATTCAAATAAGAAATGAGGTAAACTTTGCACTCATGAGTTCACTGATTAATAGATCCAAGAAAAAAATGTTCATGAAGGACTCAGTTAACATTAGTGGAAGGAAGCCATGGATACAAAATGTGACTCACTCATGAAAAATCAGACACAGGAACTTGTTGATATACCTATAGGAAAGAAATTCATAGGCTACATATGGGTTTTCAAGACAAAATATAAGGCAGATGAATCCATAGACAAACATAAATCATGTCTTGTAGCAAAAGGATATGCTTAGAAAGAGGGCATCGACTATGAATAAACCTTTTCACCCACTGTGAATATGAAGACCATCAGAGTTGTTTATGCACCGGCAACACAGAAAGGATGGAGACTTCAGTAAATGGATGTCAATAGTGCTTTCCTAAATGGTGATCTGAAAGAAGAAGTTTACATGACACAACCAGAGGTATTTTTTGATGAAGAGCATCCTAAGAAGGTATGTCATCTTATCAAATCATTGTATGGACTGAAACAAGCTCCAAGGGCATGGTATATAAAGATCGATGATCACCTTTGCAGCATGGGTTCACTCGTAGCCCCTCAGATTCAAATTTATATATAAATAAGGTAGGAAAAGAAATTGTCATTCTTTTTGTGTATGTAGATGATCTTGTGATCACTGTAAGTTTAGAAGATTAGGTTGATATTATGAAGAATGATATCAAAAGAACCTTCAACATGACAGATTTGGGGCTACTACATTACTATCTTGGCTTGGAAATATGGAAAAATAAGCTTCACATTTTTGCCTCCCAGATAAAGTATGCCAAGACACTCCTAAAAAAGTATAGAATGTCTTATTGTAAACCTATATCCACTCCCATGGGGAAATTCTTACAAACTTCAAGATTCTAGGATTCACCTCAACTAGATGCTACTCTCTATAGGCAATTTGTTGGATGACTCATCTACTTGACATATACCAGACTAGATTTATGCTATGTTGCTAGCTATCTTTCCAGATTCATGTAGGAATCCAAGAAATGTCACTGGAATGCAACAAATCATGTTTTCAGGTATGTCTGAGGTACATTTGATTATGGTCTGGAATATAACAAGAATGATAAATTTTTCTTACAAGGATACGTCAACTCGGACCACGTCGGATCTGTTGATGATAGGAAGTCAACTACAGGGTACATATTTCATCTTGGATTTGGACCTATATCGAGGATAAGAAAGAAGCAGAATGTTGTTTCTATCTCATCCAAAGATTTAGAATATCATGGTGCATGAGGAAATGTGTGTGAGGTGATATGGTTACGTCACATTTTAAATGACCTAGGAATTCCTGAAAAATAGTCACCTATTCTCTATTGCAATAACTAGAGTGTGTTGAAGCTCGCAAAGAATCCATTTTCTCATGAATGAACAAAACATATTGATATTGATTGTAATTTTATTCGAGAGCACGTCTTGAACCATCACATTCAGCTCCAATATTGTCCTACAGAAGCACAAGTTGCCAACATTCTCACAAAATATTTTGGAAGAGTGAAATTTGAACTTTTCAAGGGTCACACTTGCAAGATTAATGTAATAAGGGGGGAATGTTAGCATAGTCTACGTATGTTTTATTATTATTAGACTAATTTTTATCTATTCCATTATTCTCTCCTTCTTGTTTGTATCTTCTCCATCCATTTAGGGGAATATTGTTTACTCAATATACCTATAAATATGTGACACACTTCTGATAATAATATAGAATAATAGTAGATATCAATCTATATTCTATCTCCACTCTTTGAGCCTCACAAAAATAAATAGATTCCCATTGATTCTAGAACTTTAGAGAAGTTTTGGAACCAAAGGAGAACTATTTCAAAACTAACTATGAATGTTTTAGAGCTAAGCGCAGGAGTTCCGAAACTAACTGTTGAAGTTCCGGAGCTAAGTCCAAAGGTTCCAAAACTAAGAAATAGAGTTCCTTACCTACGTGATGGAGTTCCAGAACTAATTCTAGAGGTTTCGAAGCTATGTTGTATTGAAGCCAATGTTCCAAAAAAGTGTTGGTTGCTTCATAATTTGATTATTTATCCAAATGTGACCATATTTTATTCACAAAAACCTGAATTTCCACACACTTGTTAGAATTACAAAAATTTTAGACGTTAGAACTAAATCAAAGGAAATATGGAAAATTACATCCTAGCTTATCTCTACATAATTTTAAAAAAAAAAATGTAGACAAACTTGGCTAAAAGGACATAAAATGAGAGCATTCATTGTTCATTAATGAAGCATATTTTAGCCTCATCATGTTCCTTCATGACATCTTGATCTTCTCATGTGCGCATGAGGAGCATGAGGAGAACCTTCATCATGTTTTGTAGTGTCTTCATGAGTAGAAGATTTACAGAAACATAGATAATTATGGGTCTTATCATTTCTGGGGAAGGTACCATAGTCGATCCTTCCAAGATTAGAGCCATTATGGGTTGGAAAACACTTAATAGTATTACCGAGGTGCGTAGTTTTATGGTGTTGGTAGGGTACTACATGATATTTGTTCAGGACTTCTCTCATCCATATGCACCCCATCACTTTTCTTCAACAAAAAGGGAAGAATTTCATCTGGTGAGATAGATGTGAGCATGCCTTTAGGACACTAAAGGAATGCCTTAGGACAACACCTATTCTTATAATGTCGAACCCTCAAGGTACCCTAGTTCTTCATTTACACAGATGCTTCTTTGGTAGGATTAGGAGGTGTGTTAATGTATGATGGCCATGTTGTAGCTTTTGATTGTCACATCGAATCAAGGATTATGAGATCAATTATCCAACTCATAACCTTGAGCTTATAGCCATTGTTCATGCCTTAGTTTGGTGGAGATGGTTTCTTCTTCGCCTGGAGATTTATGCTCAGGACTCGTCACTTGAGAATTTTCCACCTCTTTATGCAGCCCAATCTTAACACTCATCAGTGCTGATTGGATAGAGTTTCTTTGTGATTATGACTTGGATATATTGCATGTGAAAGGAAATGAGAATGTGGTTGCAGACAAACTGAGTAGACAGAGACATTTGGTTATGGATACCTCATTGAGTAAAAATTTTACAGAGTAGGATCTTGTAGTATCTTCCTTATGACAATTTCTACCTCGCCGCTAGAGAAGAGATTGAGTTTCAAAGACTCCTTGAAGGGAAGTTTAAAGGATTATCATTAGAGGTAGATGGTCTTATTAGACACATAGGTCTGATTTATGTCCCTAGAGATGGAGGATTTGTTGGTGCTCAAAATTGTCTCGCCCCATTTGTGCCCTTAAAGATCTATTGATTCATGGCCTCTGTCATTTTATCCTTCCCCGTATTCTGTTTGGCTAGTCTTTTTTGCCATTTTCATCTACTCCTGGGTCGAAGATCATGTGTGGGTACGTATTTATCTCATGGTTCCTTTGTTCCTCTAGAAAATCTCTATATTTTGAGTCTCCCATGCTCTGTTCCTTCAAAACTCACGTTTTCCCCGTTTCCTCCATTTTCCATAGTCAAGATCTATTGTACCTACCATTTTTTCCCTAAATAATCAAAGAGAAATGAATTGATGTGTCCCCAAGGAATGTATTTGAGTCTTACAACATTTCTAAAATCTATGTGCTTGAACAAAATTTCACTTTCAGGCTCAAATGGTCATTTCTCTATGTTTTATAGTTTGAAAGACATTTCTCCCCCTCAAATTTACATCCTTGCATCAACAAGGAAATGTGGCATCCTTTGGTTGGACGCGGCTTGGCTGGACACTTCAAAAATTCTATAAAAATCCTCAAATTTAAAATATGTCCATGTGGAGGAATGAAGCTCGTTTGAGAATCAAATTTTTGGTTTGGCTTTGAAGTAGCATCGAGGAGGACATGTGGAGGGTTAGAAAGAAAGAGACACGTGGAGGCTTCCACTGGATTTCCCATACTTAGACAAATTTTAAAAGGTTTTCAGGAAGTACTGGACATGTGGAGGAATGATGCTCATTTGAAGATCTACTTTTGGGATTTGCCTTGAAGTAGCATCGAGAGGACATGTGGAGGCCTCCCCTACTTTTCCATACTTAAACAAATTTTTATGCAGATGGAAATAGTTTGGCAGAATAGGGACATGTGGTGAGCCCATTCTCATTCAAGGTCTTCAACTTGGGCACCATTTTGAAGAAGGGCCATGAGGACACATGGGGCATTCTACTCACTTTGCATATTTTCTTGGACTTTTCAATGACCAAGGAAGACTGCCTCGAAGCTTGACATGTGGTTCCCTCCACAGAGCTTCAAGCCTTCAAACAAAATTTTTCAAAGAAAGGCTTGTGGCGAACTCCGCACTCGTTCAAGGTATCAAATATTTGGGGCCTCCTTAAGGTGCACCATTGTTACATGTGGAAATTTGAAAAGTCATAAGGGGTAGGGAAGTGGACCATCAGAGGAAAATTAAACTTTTTACCACTTTGCCTCATAAAGAATAAAATATCAAAAATGGCCCGCAAGCTCGATGGGAAATAGTCAATGGTTTTCCCCAGTCAATGACGGAGGTGTGGAATTTTGGAGGAAAAGTGAAAGATTTTCCCTTTGAGGGAAAATGAGTTAAAGGAATAAAAGGACCCAGGGTTCCATTGGGACCCACATTAGGGACTTGAAGCGGAAGGGCAGAGCTATGGGGGGAAACTTGGAAAATTTTCCTTTTTTCAAAAAGAGAGTCAAATGGTAGAATTTTTCTGTGATTCCTTTGGGACCCACCTCAGGAAACATGTCACGCCCATTTTTCAGAAGCAGAGGTGTGGAACAAAATGGGAAATTTTTCCATTTTTCCAAAAGGGTTAGAAAAGGTCAAAGGAAGCCCCCGAGCTTGTTTTTGCATTTTCCACATGCACGACCCACATTCAAAATCAAAGATCAATATCTGTTGAGCGTCTAAATTTGATTTTCCCCCTATTTTTTCTGTAAAACTCTTGGGAGTGCGAGTCTTAATGGTTTCTTTCTATTTTCTACACATCAAATAGAGGAGCAAGTTAATTTTGATATCTAGAGTTTGGTGGGAGATATCTAGAGACGTCTTTTGCCATTAAAATGTTCTGACTCTCAAGCCCGATCTTGTTTTCTGTTTTTCCTCTCCCAAGCACATAAAGAGCCAGATTTGATAGATTTTGGGTGGAAGTGGTTGGCGAATTGAAGGAAGAGTGATCTACTCGAGGAAAGAGTTGAATGTGGGAGATATTCCGAAGAGATTTTCCCTCGAGCACCTAGGAGACTTTTGTAGATCTGAATTATGTGAATCATGGCAAGCACTGGTGCATTTAAAGTTTTTGTATTTTTGGAGGAAGGGGTTCTGTTGGAAATGCTATAAAGGGCACAAATTTATTGTGTAAATGGTTGGGAGTTTTTGGAAAGATCAGGATTGATTCTCTCCAGTAGAAAAATCTTGACAGAGCCCATCCATTTTGAGAAGTCGTCCAGAGAATCCTGTATATCTCTCTTTCTATCAAATTTGATCATATCAAAGGTGGTTGAAAGTGTACATCCATTGACAAGCTTTGAGATTGTTCTAGAAACTTTCCCTTGCTGATAAATTTGATCAAACTTTGAGTTAAACCATGTTAATCATGAGTAAAGTGTATTTATTTCATCTCTGAATGCATATGAGTATTTTTTCTTGTTTCTTTTACAATCTTGTACCAAAATAAAGTCCAATCACATAGGTCTTAGTCCTTGTGATAGTTTAGTGGCATCTGCAATTTCATTTCTCATAAGATCCTTCATCTGGGAATGGGATAAATGGTTTAAAATCACTTTTCTTTCATTTTGTTGATAGAGATTATCTGTAAGCCTCTAGGTGTACCTCAGGCATGACTTGGTTTAAATATTGGTGCTTTATTGGGTCCTCTTACTTGAGCCTTCAGGATAGAATCCCATAGCTTGTGTGAAAGAGTTACGATCTGGGCCTCCATTGAAGCACATATTCTAGTTGAGGAAACAATTTAACTTTTTGTGGCATTTTGTTGATTGAATCTTTCCATTTTGCATAAGCTCTCAAGGATCTGGTGAGTCAAGTCCATCCTATATCCCCTCCCACAAAAATTTAATTTAAAAACATCCAATTCCATCCACACTACCCCTATTTTTCCCTGTATACCCACACAAGATAGAAATCCATTTGCCAAAGTATGCAGGATAAATCAGGGTCTCAAATGTCTTTAGTAACTTTTGCCTTGTTGTGAAAGTATCTCCATGATCTGGAAGTGACAACTCATGAGAGATAGATCTAGTGTGTTGATCATATTTTCCCTAAGGTATTTTCTACAAAATTTATGCAAAAGAAGGATACTTGTATCTCCTTTCTGATAACAGAGGTTAAAAAATAGGTTCTCTTACCTTGGTTGAAAGGCAAAACCTAAAATAGTTAGGATAAGATCATATCCTTTTAAGGTGCTACCAATCTCTCCATAAAACGAAGTAACAAAGGGACAATTAGATCTCCTCCCTGGCTACAAAATGACATATATTTATGATCTGGCGGCCTCTAAGCTCCATGTTGAATCAGTGTTGTTGCTTGGATTGAAAAGGAGAACAAATTTTGGTACCAACAGGATTGAGACATGATATCTTGATAGAGGCTCATCGTGAACCTTATTCAGTCCACCTAGGGGTGAAGAAGATGCACACCACCTTGAGACAACTTTACCACTATTTAGAGTGTAAGATGCAGAGGTGTACTAAGAGATGTAGCTCAGATTTTGTCACACTATTTAGAGTGTAAGATTGTGAAGGCCAAGGATCAATATCCAACTAGCCTTCTCTACCCGCATGCCCTACTGGAGTTGAAATGGGACACCATTTCCATGGATTTCATTGTAGGGATACCGACATTGAGATATCACCATGATGTCATCATGGTCACGGTGGATAAATTAATGAAAGTGGATCATTTTTATCCAGCGAACACCACCTATACAACTAGTGCACTAGTGTGGGTGTACCTTGATAATATTTTCAGACTACATTGGATTCCATAGAATATCATATACAATTGTGAACCCTTGTACACTTCTCACTTCTGGACTACCATGCAATGCGTTCTTTGTACAATTATCAATTCCAGTAGAGCTTATCATCCAGAGAGAGATGGGAAGACATATTAAGTGAATCAAATTTTGGAGGATATGTTGCAGATGAATGTCATGGACCAATAGCCTAGGTGGAAGGAGTACTTGTATTTTGTAGAGTTTTCCTACAACAACATTTTTCAGAGTTCGATTGGCATGGCTCCTTTTTCAGGAGTTCTATGGGATAGAGTGCATGAACCCTTTGAGTTGGGATAGGTTAGAGGAGAAGGTTTCTCTCAGGTAGGATTTGGTAGAGTATATTGAGCAACATATTGGTTTGATTCAGTCAGAGATTTTTAGGAGGATCAGGATAGACGGAATAAGTATGCTAATTTGAGGAGGAAAGATCATAGTTTTGAGGTGGGAAAAAAGGTTTTTCTTAATGTCAAGCCTCATAAGAGTCCGATCAGTCATGGAAAAGGATCTAAGTTAGCTCCAAGATTTTTGGGTACCTTCAATATATTGGACTATATTGGTCCCTTGGCTTATCATCTAGCCTTGCCACCCAGCTTGTCTCATGTGCATGATGTTTTTCATGTATTTTTACTTAGGATATATATTACAGATCCCTCTGGTATTTTGGATTTGAATGCATTACATGTGCAGGAGCAGGGGTAGGTGTCAGTGGATCTCCTATGCATCATAGAGTGCAATACCATGGGCCTTCAAGGCCACAAGCTTGACCAGGTGTGGGTCCACTGGGATATGTATGATGAGACTGTAGCTAGTTGGGAGGATGATTCTATTTCGCGAGCTCAATTTCCTCATCTATTGCAGTTACTTCTAGGAGGAAGTCAAGTTTAAGGGGAGGGGTGTAGTACCCACTCCTCTTTGAGACTATTTTATCTTGATATTTATGTTATTAGACTAATGTTCAAACATTTGATTATGATACATTGATCAATAGATGATAGATTATACTGATAAGTGGATTATTAAGACTATGATGTTTATGTTTTATTATGATGCACTAGATAGTGATGTTAGACAGTTAGATGCATGTTGAATTTCAGGATGTGGATTTTATACTGATAGGTTATGTGTTTGAGATGTTGGAATATAATTGTAATCTCATGCCTATTGGGGTTAGATTTTGGCATATTGATGGCTAATAGAATTGTTAAATGTTGAATTATGAATATGGAGTTTATATATACATACATACATACATACACACACACACACACACACACACACACACACACACACACACACACACACACACACACACACACACACACACACGATATCTCGATGTTGTTAATATAGCTAGAAGGGCAGATATGTATTTATTGTGTGGAGTAATTTTATCACAAACATTGAAGGGGATAGGGGACCAACCATGGAAGGATGTCAAGAGTTGAACAACGAGGCTGAAATTGACAACTTGTGTAATGTTTTTTAGTGTGTGTGTTGTGCATGTCTTGTTTAGAAGTCTCCCATGCGGGGGGTGAATCTAGATCTTTGGTCATGTGGTGAATTATGTTCGTTTCCTTAATTTTTGTATGTGTGTATTTATGTTTTGTGTATTTAAATTTGGAAAATTTGTCACTTTATTAACATGTAAAAATGTGTGTTTATTACACTTAATCCTTATTGTTTAGTTTAACCAAAGTAGAGATGTGACTAATATTGATAATTTGATCTTGTAGTCTTTGTGTAAAATGAATTTATGCTGATTTGGGAGTGTTTTACTCCACCCCAAGTTCAAAATTCGGATTTTGACTTGCGGGCACTGTTGGATACTTGTAGGATAAGCAATACTTTTCACATGCCTCTTAATTTGACCCAACAAACCTTATCTATGGGTTGGGAAGCTTAATTTTGACTTCTTTGTCCATTTTTTAGTGTAGGAGAAGGAAAATCATTGCACTTACTTTCTAATCCAATTTCTTTTTGTTCCTTGAAAGTATGTTGTGCAAGTTTTGATCCATGTGGGTTGTCATAGTCCTTTCTTGTGTATTGATTTTTCTTGGTCTTGGTGTATTTTACTTGATTGTGAGGAAGGGGGATGGATGAAGAGGCATCCTACATGGATCCACATCATCATCTAAATTTCCCAATTCAATTTATTTGTGATTTTTCATTGGAATGGGGGTTACTTTCTTTTTTTTCTTGTTGTGCTGGAGATTTTAGAGTGCTTGGAAATTTCTTGGCTTGGATTTGAAGGGGCTTGGGAGGGTTTATCCTAGATATTTATGGAGAGTTAGGATCTCCACCATTTTTCTATTATTCTTTTGTGTTTGTTGTAAGAAATATTGTGCTTGATAGAAGCATTTTGTCTTGTGATGATGTTTTGTGTGGGTTTGTTGAGTAGTTGGCCTTAGTTATGTGTGTGAGGAGGGATTATGGGACCATTGGGGATGGAAAAGGGATGTTATGTGAGGCATGAAAATTGGTGGAAGTATGAATGGGAGTATTTCCTATGGGGAGAGAAAATGGATTCATGGATTTGTTGCTTGTTGCAAGGGAGAGATAAGGAATTATGTGATTATTTTTTGTGCACTTGAAGGCTTAAGGTAAGACTCCTACTTCACTTGGGAGGCATAAGGAGGTGGTATACCATAACCCTTTCTCTACTTTGTTTGATCCTCAAACCTTTGTTTCTATGTGTATATATAAACTTGTTGGTTATGTGATCTTGGTGGATTTGTTTGTCTTGTATGTGTGTTTTGTTGAGAAGCCTCTTTTTGATAATTATCAATGTTGCTCAATTTATTTCATGGTTCCTTTGTTGGGGCTCGGGGGGGATTAAGAGAATGGATTCTTCCCTTAATGGATATAAGGTTGGGCGGAGAGCGTTGCCCTACTCAACTTTCCTTGTTTTGTGATCTCATTATGAAGTTTAAGAATGCCAAAGTTTGAAATACCTTTGTGAATAGGACATGCATTTTGAAGATTTGAAAATTAGATTTATTGGTAACCTTGTTGTTATTCATTCAAATTCTATACCTCCCACTTTGAGTGGATGCTTTGTAAAATTGTAAGTGGTCTTAAAGTTTCTGCATTCTTGGAAATCATTTTTCCTTGTCAACTCTTTAAAAGTATGG
Organism: Taxus chinensis; assembly: GCA_019776745.2. Taxonomy (NCBI): domain Eukaryota; kingdom Viridiplantae; phylum Streptophyta; class Pinopsida; order Cupressales; family Taxaceae; genus Taxus; species Taxus chinensis. The sequence continues at coordinate 769,949,368 of CM034148.1, read as the reverse complement.
ATTGAGAAAGTTAAAATTTCAAATGTGATTAGCCTTGTGAAAGGAAATTATCAAGATTGTATTATTTGGAAGAAAGGAAGATTTTAATATAGATGAAATGGATACACATTTATTAATCTGAGTTTCTTTCTATATATCCAAGTTGACATACTCTAATTTCCCAAAATATTGCAATATTGTTAGACTCCATTTCGAAAGAAACAAGAATTTTTTTAGTTACTCTTGCTTGTGAAATGAAATGAGTATTTTAGTTCCCCTAAGAGAAAGTAATTTGAAGCATTTTAACTATAAATTTGTAAATAAAATAGTTATAGGAAATAGTAGTTAGATCTATAAGATGGAATGAAATATTTCTCTTTTATTACCACCTCATTTCACAAGTTGTGTAAGGAAAACTTAGAATTAGCTTAAATTCACTCTAAGTGGATTTAACAAAACAAGGGCATATATGAACTCATAGTTCTACTAAAATACAATTGTAGTTAGGTTAATTTTATAAAATTATTTTGCAAATATTCCCTATTCACATTAGTCTAACTCTACCATCTTCAAACAATAAGGAGAATTTGAAATAAAATGGATTATTCTAATATTATTCATATAATAACATGTTAATATACAAATATTCTTATAACCCTAACAACATTGTTAGTTTGGTAGTGTTAAGAATAATTAATATATGTTAATATATAGATAAATACATATATTAATATATATTTAATATTATTTTTATTTATTATTATTACTGATTATTAGTAACATCATTATTAAGCATTATTGTTTTATTAAAAAATATTAGGATCACCTATTAATAAAGTAAATGTTTTTTTTGCAAAAAAAAGAAACTTGGATTGGTTTTATGCATCTATGTTTGTTTTAAAAATAAATGGGGTGGAGAGGGGTCACCAACCCCATCCCCACCCCATATAACTATGGGGTGAAGGGTGGTGTCGGTGACCCCTCCCCACTCGTCTACACTTTAACAATATACGGTGGGGGCGGAGCCCCCAACAACCACATTAAAACCTACACAGTGGATAATATGCCACACTTTTTACATAGTCACTGCATATGATCTGTGACTTCTATGTGGTTTTTATTTATTTACTCTCCTTCTCTCACTCTCTCCTCTCACACACACATACGTAATTTATATGTTAATATACAATCATAAGTTTGTATAAAAAAAGAACAAAAAAAATTTAAAAAGAATATGCTTATATACTCATTCACATATTGTGGGTATATATTTTTTAAAATCAGTTAGAAAAAGGAAAAAAAGAGTAGATCTATTGGATAAATTGAATTTATCTAAATGGGTATTTTATTAGAAACAAACCTTTATCAATTCATGAAATTTAGAAATCCCTTGAGTAGGGTAGATTACAGATCTAAAATCTTAAAATAAATAATATTGGGGAATATGTATATCCATCCCCAAGCTTGTAACCTTCTCATCCATGACTTCCTCATTTTCCATCTTTTATTAACCTGCAAAACAAAAAAAACAAGAACAAATGAAATGAACAGAAGAGAAATGAACAAATTCTTCCTTAAGGATTTTTGTTTTGATATCCCCTCATCCCATGGTCCATATCGGTTTCATCTAAGGGAAAATATTGTCCCCTATAATAGATAGGTGGGGCTAAGTGAGGTGATCATTTGATCACATGGGTCTCCTTTTTGAAATTCGCCACTAGTGTGTGTTGAAATTAATTAATTTATTGTCTTTTTAATCATAGAATTAAATTAAATAAACTCAATCATTATTAGTTTCGTTTTACTTTTGCAAGAGAGACTTAAATAATTAGCTTGATTTAATGAAAGGGTTATTTTAAATTGGACTTTAATTTTAAATTTTGCATGACATTAGGAAACCACTATGTTAAATTTATTTAGCATCAATTGAATGAAGTATGTTAAAACTTATCGTAGAGTAAATCAATAATTTTATTTAAATATTATTATTTAATTAATTTTTTGATGATCGTTTATTAACCTTGGGATTAGCTTAACATTGCGTTCATCCTTTAACAATAAAATTATCCCATAATTTTTCCATTATAATATTTTTTTGGCTTTGGGTTTCGTGTACAAAAATTCATGGGCATTACACATTGTCGCTCTAGTTTCCTTTATAATAATACAAAAAAGTGGAAAATGTGTCCATAAAACTATATGGGATGGTGTAATATGTGTGCATTTTTTATATTTCATGTCTCATAATTAGAATTCAATGTGTTAATAGTCCACATAACGTAACATTCACATATCAAGCACCAATTTCATACATGTAAGTAATACAAGCGAGATTGAAATAGTCCATGTGAAATATATACTATATGTTTGAGCTCATATACCGGATATTTCTTGGGGAGGAATAATTTCGTCCATGGAAAAGGTGTGGCCCATGAAGGTGTTTAATTTTCCCTATCCAATCAAAATCCACAACAACCCACAACTTCCCCTTTTTTGGTGATTGTTTAGTAATGATGCCATCATAATTTTTGATGGGGAGAACTTCACATGACGTCGCTACCTCTAGATGCCACTTACACACCACATATTGATGTCTCTAAATGATATGGATATAACTATAAATACATTTCACTTATATAATATTTTCTACCACTTATTACATTCTCATAATTTATTTATTTTAGACCTAGAATATGAATATCACTACTCATACACATCATGTATATCCTATTATAATTTTTGATACTTTTACTTACAAAATTTAACCTCGATGGACATTACCATTCATGTTGGACATAACCGTCATGTGATTATATCCCTATTTGATAGTTCTATATAAAGTTTTATCTCATTTCCATTTTCTAGTCATCCTTATAGAAAAGTCACATCCTGTAGAATAGTATAAAATCAAGTTATGGAAAATCATAAGCTAACTTGTTATTCTTAAAATATGATATAGAAAATAATTATATATTATTAATATAATATTCCCTAATCTAAATTAAATAAATAAATACATTTTAAGCATCTTCTATACAATTCTATATAACTCTAAACTAGGTTAAGAGAAAAACAATAAAACTGAAAAGAATCTCGAGGTGAAATCAAGAACTATTAAGTATCTACACACCGAATGGAACTTAATATGGGTTTTCATATACTGAACATAAGTTTGTAATAACTCTAGTCTAGAACCTTATTTATAACTCAAAATGAGTAAATATGAAGTATATATTTGTTAGACCTCAATTGGATTTTTAGAAAAATGGAAAACATAAGGTAAGGTAAATCTATAATTTCACTCACTCTTGCACTAGTAGTCATAGAAATACATGGAATATCAACCCTTATTTGGGTAATGTAGAGAATCATTTGGTTAAAATAAACAAGGGGATTGGCCACCAAGTGAATACTAACTCAACCACACACGATTATTACCATATGTTTATTTGAATGTTAGTGTACGAAAATAATGTTTGATCATTAAATGAGAATGTTGAGTATTATGGATTAATTAAAATATTAGGTTTCCATTAATGAAAAGACAAATAAATATAAATTAACACATAAGTTGTAGATAAATTGTAGCCACTAGTGTGTAGTTAGATATATGTGTTTCGAGCTAGCATCCAAATGTGATGCTACTATCTAATGTCATTTCCTAAATTTTTTCTGATAACTCAGAAGATCGAATAACATGATATGTGTATTCATGAGGGAGAAGAGTATACATACAACAAATGAATATGTTTATGTTGTTACGCTAATATAAAATGAAAATGTGTAACCAAAATGTTTGTGGAAAAATAGATAGAAAAGACAATGTAATGTGTATGTATGCTAAATTTCCCCACAATTACATTGCGTTTACAAATTTACTACCAAAACAAATCAAATTTTACCTTACCAAGAGACTTGGTTAGTACATCTACTACCTAAGAATTTGTTTGATAGTATTTGAGCTAGATATGCTTGTTCAGAAATTATTCTAAAATTTAATGACATTCAAGCTCAATGGTCTTTATTCACTAATAAAAAATGGAGTATTCACATCATTCTACACACTTTGATTATCACAATGAAGGATATGTTTATTTTGATTAGGAATTTTAATATCAACTAGAATGTAATCTAACCAAATCACAATAAAAAAATCTCCTCATATGGCATAATGTTCTGCCTTAGTGGATGAGAGAGAAATAAAAATTCAATTCTTAATAATCCACAAGTTAGGTCCATACGAGATGAACATACAATGTAGTTGAATTCTTGTCATAAAAAAATCTTGTAAATTATGAGTAGGTATATTATTGTAAGAAGAATAATGAGTTATTTTGATATTCCAGACAATAATCAACTATACCTAAAATTGATTAACTAAAATGGAAATATTATAGCATAATATAATGTTATAGGAGAAGTAAAATGTCTGAATAAATGAATTAATAAACTACTGAACAAATACTAGAGCAATATATGAAAAAAATTTTGAAACCCTAATGTGTAATAAAGGGTTAAGAAGTCCTTAGTTGATTAACATATGTCTCATGATTGTATCGCCATGCATACCAGGTGAAGAGGAGGAAACATCTTCACAAAATCCCAAAAAATCACATATCTAACATATATGACTGGATTGGAGCTCTTGAAAAGGGATAGGGGAACCCGTGGGCACCTTAGTATGAGATATGGGCACCCTGTTCTATAGAGATGGTCAAAAAACCTCCTCTAGAGTGCCACTTTACGTTCCCCTATGTTAACTTCATATCACACTAATGTCTCTAAACTGTGTCTGATTTCACTATGTATAGGAGATGGAAGAATCAACTACAAAACCCAAGACCAAGTATCAATACCCTTAAAAGTGAATATGCATATGAAGGTGTTAGACTGTCCTTTGTTACATAATTGATGGACTTATGACTGAGAATTACACTACATATCAACCCAATGTACTTCTAGTTGTGTGAATGTAAATTTTTCCCTAGGTTGCTCTTGTTCTAGTCAAACTTTGTGAGGTAGAAATCAAATAACTAGATGTAGAATGTAGAAAATGTTTGCATGGAAACAATAGACTCCCCTCATATGAAGTGTGATTCTGATGACCAAGTCTTATGTGCCTTGTGATGGAGCTAGATGGATGCAAATATAGTTTTAGGTTCCTTTGATGGATGTAAATCTAGATGGTGATAGTAGATGCTTAGTGTTTGGTCCCTCATTATGGATACATAATTGTATATTTATATGATTCTCTTGTTCTAATTTCATAATTAACCCTATAAAGTCCAACCACCAAAAATATATAAATATCATATGGATAGAAAGTGCCCGAAAGGTGAGAGTAAAGTGTAAAATGGATCAAGGAGCCCCAAAGGGAATGAGGGTTCCCATGGTGCCCTAGTCTTGACTGTGTGCCCAAGTCAAAAACAAGAAGAAAATAGCATGAAAATATAGACTGTGAAATTTTAGGTGTAAGATTGAAAATATGATAGTAAGAAATGTAAAAATGTCCAAAGACATGGCGTAATTATTACTATTTTCACTTAAGAACCATATGAATAGTAATATGAGATCGTAACTAAATAATGACTTTAAGTGTGTGATTTTATGTCTACATTTTCCCTTACTTTATGTTTGTGAGCAGAATGATCGGTAACATAAAGTAGATAGATATGCATACCTGATACTCCATGTCGAATGATGTAGTAAACATGCCAAAGGACTTAACAGAGTGTGGAGTGACAAAAAGATGGAGTGTGGAGACTAAAGATGTAAAAGTTTTAAAACTAATGAGAGTAAACCTAATGTGGAAGCACATGTGTAGATGCCAATTTTTGTAGTGTACTTGCATTTTTAGAATCATGTGTTTTTTTTTTTGAGTGCTCACTTCCCATACGTATGGACCTGCACAAGAGAAGACCATTTAATAGTCAAGTATGAATGTTTATTTGTAAAAATGCATGTATATAATAAAAAGACTGTAAATGAAAGTATGAAAATGAAAAAGGAAAATGTGTACGTGATATGTGATGAGAAAAAGGGTATAGAAAGGATATCCTATAACTATTGGTGAATTGTCAGCTTTTTGGGTGATCTCACGCCATTGTGCCTGAAGAAGTGTAGGGATAAAAATGTGTTAAATCATAACGAGGCTCAAATCTATATTTTCTAATTAAGTAGCATGTTACTGGAGGCTGTAGGATACATAAAGGTTGGAGGAAAATTATCTTCCTCCTGTTAGTCACCTATTATGGGGTTGCATCATTGCTATGGAGAGGGTTTTTTTTGCGTTTATTTTTGTTATGTGTGATGTGGTTTTGTTGTGTGATGTGTGTTGTTCAATAATATGTACAGAATGTTCTTGTTTTCTACCTCCTGAATGAATGAAATTTTGACGATAAAAAAAACTAAATTAGCCCTTGGTTCTTGTGTAAAGGTTTTATGGAATTTTGAGAAACCACTTAAGTTTACAGTTGAGACATGAGGACAGCTCTAGATTCATAGTAAACCTACAGTCAAAAAAGCATATGGGTTTGTGGTAATCTAGGGAAACTAGAAATGATTGAGGTGTTCTTAGAGATGGATGTACTTAGGTAACTTCCATGTTTGTGGAAATATTGTTGGGAAAAACCAAGTTATCACTAAGACCATGAAGCCAAAAAGATGGAAAGCCACCTTAAAAGGTGAGCAGGCTACATGGAGAGTGTAATAATTTTTTTATTGTTTTTCGAATAAGGGGTGGTCCACGATTTAGAAATATTATATTTAGAAATAATTTATTAAGGGGGGAATGTTAGTAAATTTAGGTTATTACATTTCTACAAAATTGATTTCAGTCAGTTATGATTTGGTGTAAGTTATGCATGCCCTTGTGGCATCTTCGACTAGTAGATGGTTCTCCTTCAAACCATCTCTATCGTATATATTCTCTTTTTCTATGAATATTAATTCATGGCATTGAATCATTTTCTATTCTCATTTCTACCTTAAAATTGGAGAGAATAATAGACACCACTATAGAGGAAGATAAAGAAATGGTAGTCACTAAAAATTTCACCATGATAAAGAATGGGGTGTTTACTCTCTCTTTTATTGACAAAATTGGCACACCTCAAGGTTGTGGGTAACCTATAACTGAGGTGAACCTCTAAAGATGGTTGGATCCCTTGTGAATCACCTAAAAGCTAAAAAATTTGACAAGGAAAAGGGATAATGAATGCATAAATGTAAAAATGAGGTTATACACCAATGGTTTAACACACATATGTACTACTGCATACAGAAAATATAGAGATCCACATTTTTGCACAACTCTAGGCTAATATGTGAAATTAATTCAAAGGTTTGGGTAAGGGACAAAAATATAGGGAAGAATTTCAAGAACAAAGAAATATAATAACCTGATAAAAATGATGAAAACTTAGAAAACCAGCAATATGAGAAGGCAAAAAGGAAGCATTGAATTCAGAGATGCAAGTACAAGCTAGGATTACAATAGCAAGAAAACTTGAAGTAGTGTGTGTTCTAATTTCTTCTCCAAAAATAGATTATAAGGACTTCTGCCATCTATTTTTAGACCCATTCAACATACAAAAATATTTTATTTGATTTAATTAATCCTCCTCGTGCCCTGGGAATCATGCACGAGGATTAAAAATAAGAAAATTTGCCCATCTAGGCTTGCTACGCCAATTTTGAATTTGGTGCAATATATTTATTAATTAATTTACAAAATGTCCTTCACCTATGGCGTATAACCCTTAGCAGCTACATCCAATAATTTTAATATTCAATTATCCAAACATGGCATCCAAACTAGAATTTTAATATCAGTGTGCTTTCTTTTTGTTTTTTTACAACTTTTGCTTTTCTATTTTTGGATTATTTTTCTTTTCTATCCTCTTCTGCTTTTTCTATTTTGTCTTCTTCTACTTTTTCCTTCTTATTTTGGCATCCATATTCCCTTGCTTTCGCACCAAGTTAGACTATATTTAGTTGTTACATTTAATATTAAAATTTACGCAGTCAACTGCTGCCATTTTTAACACCGTCATGCAACCTTTTGTGCCAATATTCCTCTATCTTTAGCTCTTGTGCATGTTTTTCCTTATGTTGGTGCTCAAAATAGTTTCACCCCAATTTACCTCTGAAAATTTATTGATTTATGTCCTCTGTCATTTTCCCCTTCCCCGTGTTGTGCCTGGTTAATCTTTATGGCAATTTTTAATTTGTTCTTGGGTTGTGAATCACTTAAGAGTCTGTATTTTGAGTCTCCCATGCTCTATTTCTTCAAAAACTTAGGTTCCCCATGTTTTCTGTTCTCCACGCTCGATATTTGTCCTCCTTGTCGTTTCTTCCATAAATTCTTGAAGAAAATGAATGGATGTATCCCTGAAGAACGTATTTAAGCCCTGTAACATTTCTAAATGTTCTATCCTTGAAGAAAATTTCATTCCTTAGCTCAGATAATAATTTTTCTATTTTTTATGGTTTGACGGGAATTTCTTCCAGTCAAATTTGCATCCTAGCATCAGCAGGGGACGTGGAACCTTCTAGTTAGACATGGCTCAATTGGGTACTTAAAAAAATTCATAAAAAGCCTCAGCTCAAAGTGTGTCCACATGGAGACATGACGCTCATTTAAAGATCTAATTTTGCATTTTGCCTTGGAGTAGCGATGGGAGGACACGTGGAAGCTTCTGTTGCTTGGCCCAAACTTAGACAAAATTTTAAGAAGTTGGAAGCAGTTTGGCAGAACAGGACATGTGGTGAGCTTGCGCTCATTTAGGGTCTTCATTTTGGGAACCATATTGAAGTTATGACATGGAGACACATGGAGGAACCATGCATGTTTGGGGACCGACCCCTAAGTTTCAGTCTAAAGAAGCATCAGGATGACATGTGGAGACCTCCAGTAAATTTGCATTATACTTAGACTTTTTCAATGGACAAAAGGATACTGCCTTGGGGTATGAAACGTGGAACTTTCCACTGAGCTTGAAGAATTTAGGAAAACCTTACCGGAATAGGACACGTGACACATGGCAGTTTGAAAAATTCAAAAGGGCGGGGAGGTGGAGAATTAGAGGCAACTTGGATTTTTTGCCTCGTTAAAGATTAAAATTTTAAAATGGCCCGCAAGGCTGATGAGGGAAAAGGTCAATGTTTGTCCCTGGTCAACAATGGAGGTGTGGGCTCTCAGGAGAAATTTGGAAAATTTTCCTTTCAAGAAAAATGAGTCAAAAGTAAAAAGGAAATCACGGCCCCACTTGAATCACATTTGGACATGTGTAAAGCTCAGTTCCTAAGGGTGGATATGCAAGGAAAATTTGGAAAATTTTAACTTTTCCAAAAAGAGAGTAAAATGGCATGATTTGAGCGTGGTTTCATTCCAATCATATTTGAAAATGTGTCAAGCTCATATCTAGAGGGTATAGGTGCGGACTAAAATGGAATTTTTTTCCAATTTTCCAAAAAAGGTTGTAAAAAGTCAAAGGAAGCCCCTAGGTCTATTCTAAATCTCGAATCTGCCATGTCGATGGCTCAAATTCAAAGTAAAGATCAATTATTGTTGTGAGTCTAAATCTGATTTTCTCCCCTTTTTCTCTGAAACACGTCTGGAAGTACGAGTCTCCATGATTTCTCGGTCTTTTCTACACGTGAAGAATACAAGGAATTTAATGTTGATATTTGAAGTTTGGTGGGAAGATCTGGAGGATGTCTTTCACCATTAAAATGGTCTGACTTTTGTGCCCAATTGGATTTTCCATTTTTCCTCTCTTGAGCACATAAGGGGCCATATTTGATAGATTAGGGACGGAAATGGTTGGAAAATTGAAGGAAGAGTGATCTACCAAAGAAACAAGTTGAATGCGGGAGGCATTCGATGAAATCTACCCCCTCGAGCACCTAGAGACTTTTGTAAATCTGATTCCTGTGAATCATGAAAGAATCATGGCGAGCACTAGTGCATTAAATGTCTTTATCTTTTAGGAGGAAGGGGCTCTGTTGTAAAGGATATAAATGGCACAAATTTATTGTTTAAATGGTTGGGAGTTTTTTGGAAAGGTCAGAGACTAATTTTTCCAGTAGAAAAAAGATTGATAAAGCCCATCCTTTCGTAGAAACCATTCTAGAAGCTTGTATATCTCCTTTGTATTAAAATATGATCATGTCAAGGTGGTTGCAAGTGTACAGACATTAAAAAGCTCTGAGACTATTCTAGAAACTTTCCCTTACTGATAGATTTAATCAAATTTGAGTTATTTATATGTTGTCTTGAGAAAAATGTGTTAATTTTACTTTTAACTGTATGAAAATAGTTTTGCTTGTCTCTGTTGCAATCTTGTATCAAAATTTGATTCAATCACACAGGCCTCAATCCTTGTGACGTTTTGGTGGCATCTGCAATTCCATTTCTTAGAAGAACTTTCATTTAGGATTGGAACAAACGATTTAAAATCAATTTTCTCTCATCTTTTGATAGAGATTGTCTATAAGCCTTTGGGTATACCTTAGGCATGATTTGGCTTAGACCTTGATGTTTTGTTTGGTTTTCTAACTCGAACCTTTGTGATAGAATCTCAGAGATTGTGTGAAAGAGTTCTAATCTTTGCATCCATTGAAACACATAATCTATTTGAAGAAACATTTTAGCTATTTTGTGGCATTTTGTAGGTCTGACTTTCCATTTTGTAAGGTTCCTCAAGGCTCTGGTGAATCTAGTTTCACCCTGCCCTACCCCCCCACAAAAAATTCAATCAAAAACAAATAGTCTTACCCATCCTTCCCTTGTTTGTCATGTGTGTTTGCCAATGCACAATCCTCATCACCTAAACATGTAGAAGCAAGTAGGGTCTCAAATGTATTTAGTAACCTTTGCCTTGTTGTGAAATATTTCCATGATCTGGAAGTGACAACTCATGAGAGTCAGATCTAGTGTGTTGATCATATTTTCCCCAAGGTTTTATCTACAAAACTTATACAAAAGAAAGGTACCTATGTCTCCTTTCATACAACAAAGGTTAAAAAATAGGTTCTATTACCTTGGTTGCAAGGCACAACCTAAAATAGTTAGGATCAGATCACATCCTTTTAAGGTGTTATTCATCTCTCCACAAATCCAAGTAACTAAGGGACAATTAGATTTCTCCCCAACTACAAAATGACATGTATTTGTGATCTAGCTTCCTCTAAGCCCCCTGTTGAATCTGTGTTACTTCTTGGCTTGAAAAGGAGAATGAATTTTGATACCAACACCTTACATCAAACCTTAGCCTTGAATTAATTCACCTCCACACTGCCAAGATAGACTCATTCCTCTATCTAATCATGGAGTCTAAAACTAAAAACACGTACCTTTTGGCATACATTCTATCATGCATAATTTGTTGTAACATTTTAGTGACATCACAAGATTGGTTTCCTGCTGAACAAAAATATTAGTAGCCTTATTCATCCATTAGGCTATGGCGTAACATACTCTATCAATAACTTGCATCCTCTAAAAAAAGAGCTGAATTACCCTCTTTAACCAAAGGAAAACATTTGCATGCGAACACTTTTTAGAAAGAAAAATAACTAAGAAAACTTGAAAAAAAATGTGCATGGAAGAACTTATTGAATTTAAATCCTAAAATATCCTACTCTAAGAAGACATAAAAATAACGCTAAACAAAACCACAGACTAGTTGAGAGAAATAACTCACTTTCCTTAGAAAGTACGTCCATGAGATCAGTGTTCCAATTAAATCCCATGGTATGAGTGTAGACATGGTTTGCACCATTGATTTGAACAAAATATGAGACCATAAATGAGGAAATACCTTTGTAGGATCTGAATTCTATCTTTGTAGATGTTGAGGCTGATTTTTGACAACTTGAAGCTCTTTCTTATGCACTAAAATCAGCACAACTGACGACAACTCTATTTTTGTATTTAAACTAGCCAAATACCTGATTAGACATGGTATTATTATGACTAATAAAATGATTTACATGATTTTCAACTCTTATTAGTTTGTAACTCCATCATTTGGAGTGCTTAAGGCCCTTTCCTACTCATATAGGATGTTTGTAGACTAATATGCAACATTTTTTACCTCATGTTTTGCAAACGACTTCATAGTTGATTCCTTTTCAAGATCAAAGGAATATTTAAAAAACAAGAGACTATATAAGGAATAAGATAGATTATGGAGGTGCAATAATTAAAATTTCAATTGGATTTTCTTCATCATTAGATATTTCTGAGTTTGATAAAACCTCATCCTCTAGAAGTTGGTCTGATATTGATATCGACGCAAGATTGTTGATCTAATTCTTAGAAACACTCTTATGCTCCTTCAAAACATTATCCTTAAATTTTTGCTCAAGATATCTGAGATTTTTTTTTCAAATTTTTCATGTTAGTCCCTCCTATTACTCTGTAAGTTCAACCACTTTCATGCAATCCTTCTCTATTGTAGGTTTAAGCAACTGTGGAATTTGTATGTCCTCAAACTTTAAGCTCCATTTTATTAGGTTTGGTTCATTCTATAATTGACTTGGTAATATGAGGGAGGTGGTGGGTTGGGTTGCTAACTAATATTCCAATGGTCGAGGTGATTGGAGAGGGGTGGGATCCTATAAAGGATAAAATTTAAGAAACCTAGGAATTTTGAAATTTGTCTCCAATTGAAGTGGTTGGAAATTTGAAAATAGAGGGTTACATGATGATAGTGAAGAAATACCCCATTGACAAGGTCTCTCAACACTAGATTGGTAAGATTCCAATTCTTCATCCCACTTTGATATTTGTGGTATCAACTCAGACACAAAGTTTATCTTCTCTTGAGGGTTATACTAGTATGACATAGGATCGAGCCATGGATAGGGTACCTTGAATCTAAGATTTATTTATTTAATAGTTCTTGTTGCTCTAATATGTACCATATTCAACTCCATGTGTAGCACCTACATCTGTAAATCATCATTAGGTATGGAATTATTTCTGTAATCTACACATACCTTCTCTTGAGAAACACCATGATTAGGATAATCATATAAATGGTTCAGATCATGCGTGTATTCATTGTGATAGGAATTATATTCTTGGTCTAAAGGAATATTTTGACGAGGAGGTGTAGGGGAGTAATAATTTTCATGAAAATAAGAATTCGAATGAGGAATTTAAGTCATGATTGCACAACCTCATAAAAAAATGAAAATATGATTGAAAATGGTCTGTTGATTGAGAAAATAGGATGCTTGATCTAACGGATTCCCCAGATGCTAAATATTTTTGTATGATACACTGATATTTTCTAGCAATATCATCAACGTATTTCAAAAATTTTGAAATGTCCCACCCAGCGTGCCAGGAATTATTGTCACCCAGAAGTGCACCTTGATAGAGAATGGTGTGTGTACTCTCATATGTTGAAAAAATTGGAACACCTCAAGGTTGTGGATAACCTATAACTGGGGTGAACCTCTAGAAAAGGGTCAGTTCCCATGTGAATAGCCTTAAAACTAATAAAATAGAAAAGGAAAAGGTAAAAGGAATGCCAGATATGTAAAATTGAGGTGAATACCAATTATTTGACACACACATGTACTATTGCATTTATAAAATATATAGATCCATACACCTACACAACTCTAGGCTAATCTATAAAATTAATTCAAAGGTTTGGGTAAGGGAAAAAAATATAAGGAAGAATTTCCACAATAAATAAATATAATACCCTAATAAACACGATGAAAACTTAGAAAAACCGGTGCTATGAAAAGGCAAAAAGGGGGGTTTTATTCAGAGATGCAAGTACAAGATAGGATTACAATAAAAAAATAACTTGGAGTAGTGTGTGCTCTTATTTCTTCAGAAAAATAATATTATAAGGACTACTACTGTATATTTTCAGATCCCTTCTACATGAAAAAATACTTTTTTTTGTTTAATGAATTCTCCTTGTTCCCTATGAAGCATGCATGAGGATTAAAAATAGTAACATTTTCCCATCTAGGCCTACTGTGCCAATTCTGACTTTGTTGCAGTAAATTTATTAATTAATTTCCAAAATCTCCTTCACCCATGGCATATAACCCTTGGCAGCTACATGCAATAAGTTGAATAATTAATTATCCGAACATGGCATTAAAACTAGAAGTAATAGCAACATGCTTTCTTTTTGTATTGTTTACAACTTTTCATTTCTAGTTTTGGCTTCTTTTGATTTTTTGTCCCCTTCTGATTTTTCTATTTTGGCTTCTTCTACTTTTTCCTTCTTATTTTGGCATCTAAACTTGGATTAAAAAGTTGCTAATTTAATTAATTAAAAATATCAACATTGAGCTACAATGTTTAGCTCAAACATGTATGCTCTTGGTGCCATGTTTTTCTTTCTGTTTTGGCTTCTTATGCTTTTATTAAAAAATAAATAATCAGCTGTTGCTTTGACTACTAATATTTTAGCAATAATCAGGCATGCTTTTCTCTATATTTTTGGTGCCATACAATTATCTCAACTATTTCTTTTATTAATTAAATAATAACATAACTCAACTGTTACTTAAAGCTCCCTTTTTCCTTGCTTTGGCACCAAGTTAGACTATATTTAGTTGTTGCTTTTCATATTAAAATTTAAAGAGTCAGTTTCTGCACACTTTAACTCCATCACGCAACCTTTGGCACCAATATTCCTCTATCTTTAGCTCACGTGCATGCTTTTCCTTGCATCCAACCTTAGCCTTGACTCAACTCACTTCTAAACTGCCAATATAGATTGATTTCTCTGGCTAATCATGGTGTCTAAAAACTGAAAACACCAACCTTTTGGTGGAAATTCTAGCATGCATAATTTGTGGTAACAACAACTACAAATGATGAAAACATGTTTAGTGTAAGAAAATGATCCTTCAAAAAATATATAACAAGTATTGTATCTTCTCATGATAACAATAAGGATATGATGTATTTCTGTACCACGAACTCCACCTTTAGCTTTTGATTTAAGAGTTAAGATACTGACATGAGATTTGTAATAAAACTCAGAACATAGGGCACTGTTAGTGCAAAATCACAACACCCATGAATGTCTATAACTCGATGGGTTGAGAATCTTAGCGTGATTGCATAACATTGATTGTCTGTCAAAGTGTGGGACTTTGAAATCAAGAGAGCTCTCCAGATAAGGGTCAGTTCCTATTCATTTGTTTAGGTGCACACATCAAACTGTAATAAATTAACGTAAAATAACAGAGGTGATGCACCGAAGGAATGTTGAACACCGGATTTACTATCAAACAAAGACCATTAAAATGTAATACAACCATGCACAGTTAACCAATATTGAAATGAAATATTAGTTAAGGAAAATGAACAAAAGAGAGGGTTAAAATCATCCACAAACTTGTTTTATTGCTTTACAAATTGATACAGAGCATTATAATGGCCAAATGCTGAAAAAAATGCATTACAATCTTAATAGAAGGTTCGAACTCCACAAATTCATCTGCATACCAGAGAAGAAGGGAGGGAACAAAACAAAAATGTGCAGCCCTTTACAATGAGCCAAGCTCTTACCTTTATAGATGAAGTGAAGGGAGGAGAAAAAATGAAGCAGAAAACATGATTTGGAAGCTCAACTACTAGCCATCAATGCCCCTGTAAATCCACCAATAATTTTTCAAGTCCACCTCTCTATGTATGTTTGGCGTGTTGAAGAAGGAAGAATGGCGGATAAGATATAAATTTGATCTCTTTGTTGAAGCAATCGGATCATACATTAATGGCATGAAAGACGTTTTACTATTTTTACCAACCTAACCTTGTCAAAATTAAAGTTTCAGGTTTCCATGGTGTAGATGAGGTTAATATCTTTCTAATGGTACTAAGTTTGTTGAATTTCGAGCACTGGATCAAAAGATATGCCCATTTGAATACTTGAGTCGAATCCATATAAAAATGGTGAAAAAAAAGTTTACCGAAATGGATCCGTGGGTCCACAATTCACTTTGCACATTTTTCTCAAAAATATAGAAGTGTAAAAAAATCCCTACACCCCCCGCAAGCCAAAAATTCACTTTTACCCAAAAAGCCTATGTGGGCCCGAAATTGAAATTGTGCCTTTTGCACAAAAGTTGCACATGTGTAGTAGTCTCACATAGCCCTGCAAGCTTACAGAATTCTCATTTTTGCATTTGGAAAAAAAACCTCCTTACGCTCGCGAGCCCAAACTTACAAACTGTGCTTTTATAAAATTTTCCAAAATTGTAAAAAGACTCTCATTGCCACACAACTCTACATTCCCCAAAATGCATTTCAAGGCCTGCCAACCTAATTTTGGCAAAGAATCCTTCTAAGGATCACATTCCCACTTTGACCTGAAACATGGCCACATGTCCCCTTTTATTTGGAGGGGTCATATGTCTTATCTTGGACACATGGAGGCTCAGTGCATATTTTGGACCTACCCCTAGATTTTACCTTTGAAGTAACATGGACGAGGTATGTGGAGGGTTCCGCTAAACTTTCTATACTAAGTTGATTAAACGGCCGACCTTGTCTCCCTTTTGAATCTTTGATATGTGGAGGGCATGCACCAGTTTGGGAGACCTCCTTTGGAGTTGATATTTGAAGTTGTGTTGAGTCAACACATGGCAACCCTCCACTAAATCTACCCCATCTTGACTTTCCAACTATTGACTTTGGCCCTCTTCAGACCTGGGACACGTAGAAGGCCAATGCTTGTCTAGGAGACCCACTTTTAGATTTACCTTTGAAGATGCGACGAGATAACATATGGTGACTTCTGTGAGTCTGCAATACTTACCAGATTTTTACCGATGCCTTTCTCAAACCCTGGACACATGCAAGACTCACATTCATTTGAGTCTTTGCTTTTGGTCACACCTTTTAATTTGTACGAATGAGACACATGGAGACTTATGTCAGTTCTTTATATTTAGTGTATTAAACGGTTGGCTCTGTCTCTTTTTCAGACCTAGGACATGTGGAAGCTCCATGTTTGCTTAGAGACTTGCATTTGGAATTACCTTTGAAGATGCACAGAAGAGACACGTGGCATCCTCCACAGGCTTATAGACTTTTCAACGGCCGATGCAACTTTAGTGGGCTCTAGACCTGTGGTGGCTTGGCGCTTGTTTGGGGATTGCCTTTCAGGCTAGACCCTTGGAGATGTTTCGATGTGGCTTGTGGAAGCTTTTGTCATCTCTTCCATACTTAGCCAATGTGGGCCCTCTTTGTTCCCTATTTTGACTTGGACCATATGGGGAGCCTACTCTCATTTGGGAACCTACTCTTTGAACCCAGCCTTGGTGGTGAGCTGATGAGAAATGTGGAGGCCTCCATCGACACTCTTATACTTATCTAATTGAGGGACTCAAGTGAACACTACCTCATCAAGTTTTGGGACCACGTCGAATCTCTATGCTTATTTAGGGAATCACCCTTAGCTTCGCCCCTTGATGGTGTGCCGTTGAGACACATGGCTCCTTCCACTAGTCCTTTTATACTTAACTAATTTGAGCCTGCTCTAAATAGTGTGTGAAGTCCAAAAACTTTAAGCCTTTCCCCATTTTAACCTAAAAGCCTCTAGCCTCCTTTGACATTGTTTGATCCTTCACCGACCTTACTCTCCATTATAGAGCCCACGTACCCCCTCGACTATTGGATTTGAATGTGAGATAGCATGACTCAATTGACATTTCAATTTTCTCTCATGTTGTTTCATGTTTGATCAAATTTGCTAAGGTAAAATTGAGGTAGTAGATTGGCTACTCACAGGGGACATCTTCCTGCTAGATGAGAGACTGTAGCCTGGGAAGTATCCATTGGGCATGGAGTCTACTTGGTAATTTCAAAATTGGTCTGGAACTACCTTCAATTGCATACACTCTTATCTTTGCAAGAAAATCTTGGATTCAAGATTTGTGAGACTAGAGAGTTGTGTGAGACCTAGAAACTTCTCCCTCATTTAATTTTTGGCAAACCTGATCTGTTGGAGTGCAATGAAAAAATCCAGACCTACTCCAATATGGATATTCTACAGATCTAATTTCTTATGGCCACAATTCTTTTCCATGGGCGAGATGAACTGTATACAAGCATACAATAGAAGTAATAGAGCATGTGCACCAGTACTTAGGGAAATTAAAACCTAAAATATAAAAAGACAATGTGCATACGCACTTGGAGAAATTGAAGACCTAGGCTAATATTTACAAGGATGATAAATTTTCCTTTTAGTAGCAGTTTTTGAGGTAGATCCCAGTGACTGGAATCTGCAATTCTTCACCATCCAACTTAGCCAGTCGGAAGGAATTGCTACTTTTACATCTTGTGACAATGTAGGGGCCACTCCAAATGGCCTCAAACTTGGAATGCCTTCCTGGTTTTTCCCAATCTACGTCCCACTTTAGAACTAAGTACCCCTCTTGAAAGGTCCTTGTTCTTTATTTCTTATCAAATCTCTTCTTGATCAATGCTTGATCTTTCTCCATGATCCACATTGGATGTTCTCTTTCTTCTTCTACTCCCATTATCTCTTCATACCTGATTTCCATAGGTTCAAACTACACTATTCCCAACTGTTTCATGAGATTTAAAGTGGGAAGCTCCAATGCTATGGGAAATATTGCCTCTTTTTCGTATACAATCTTGTATGGGGATCTTCCTGTAGACATTTTGGATGTGATCCTATCAGACCATAGAGCTGATTTGAGATTTTTGTGCCAAGTTCTCTGATTTTCATCAAGTGTCCTTCTAATAATTCTTAGGAGGTTCTTTTTTGTGGACTCTGCTTGGCCATTTACTTGACAGTAATAGTTTTATGAAGTATCGAGGTATACACCTTTCCTGACAACCCATTCTGTGATCCCTGTACTAAGGAATGCCAATGAATTATCTGATATGATAGTGGTAGGGACTCCAAACTTAGTGACTATCATTTCATAGAAATCCAAGATGTTGGATTCATTTACCTCCTTTAGTGCCACCAATTCAGTCCACTTGGTGAAATAATCAGTCGCTGTGTGTATCCACTTGTGGCCCTGGCTTAAATTTGGGTTGATTACTCTAATGAAGTCTAGTCCCCATTGCATGAATGGATGATCCACTGAAATTGGACGAAGTGTCAGGGCTTCTAACTTTTCCTTTCCTGTGAAGAATGCATAGTTCTTGCATTTTTTGATCCATGAGGAGCAATCCCTAAACATCGTAGGCCAATAATAACCATATTTCATGATTTTGAGAGCTTTTACTTGAGGAGAAAAGTGGCCTCCTGCTTCTCCATCATGGAACTCATGCAACACCCTCCCAATTTGGATTCTCCAAATGTACCTCAATAAGATGCCATTGATGTCCCTTTTGAACAAAATCTTGTCAACAAACACATACGGGATGGCTTGTAATCTAAAGTACCTTCTCTTTGTTTTGCTCATTTTTAGAGGGCATGAACCTGTTTGGAGAAAATTAACCAAGGCTTGAGTCCAACATGGAATTGGTGCATCATTAGTTGGTTACCCTTGATCATTATACAGTAGCAGGAAAACCTCTTCTTCATCTGCTAACTTGGTCTATTGCTTGGAAGTGAGATACTCACAAAGAAATTTTTAATGAACCAGCTTGGTCACTTTGATTTCAATATCATACTCCATTACATGAGTGATCTAACCTACTCTCTTCTCATTCAATTCCTTGTTTAGGAGAAAATCCTTAACACCAGCATGAGACACTAACAGTTGAATCTTATTTTTCGAGACCAAGTTTCTGAACTTCTTCAAACTCCTAATGACAGTAAGGACATGTGTTTCAATGAAAGAATACTTTACTTTGTAATCCTCCAAGCTCTGACTGAAGAAGGTTATGGGTTGTTCTAAACATTCCTTGTTAGGCTGAACCAAGATAGTTGATATTGTGTCTGACCCTCAAAAAGCATACAATATGAAGTCCTTTGAAAAGTCAAGGTTAATAAGATTTGGGTCCTATGATATTGCAAGTTTGATGGCCTCAAAAATATCTTTGCCTTCTGATGTCAATTTAAATGCAAGAATTTTCTTTAGTATCATTGTTAAAGGCTTCACAAGAGTGGCAAAATCAAGCACAAATCTGCAAACAAAGTTTATTCTTCCCAAGAAGCTTTGGAGATACTTCTTTTGTTTTTGCAATTGAAGTGTTTGGATGGCTTCAACTCTTTTAAGATCAATTTTTAACCCTTATCTTGAGACAATGTGGGCCAACAATTTTCCCTCATGTGCCAAGACTACAAACTTCTTTAGATTCAGTGACACTCTAAACCTTCTACACCTCTGAGATACCTACCTGAGGTGGAAGAGATGGTTTGTGACATTCTTTGAGAATATGGGGATATCATCTAGATACACCATAACCATCTCATTAATCAAGCCTTTGAATGCCATATCCATAGCTCAACGAAATGTTGCTCCAACATTCGACAACCTAAATGGCATATTCGTGTAAGCATATGTGCCCCATTTTGTGGTGAAGGTCATCTTATACTGATCTTCCTCTTTCACCATTATTTTATTATAGCCTGAGTATCCATCTAGCAATGAAAACCTCTCAGAGCCAGCTATAGCCTGCAACAGTTTCTCCATCGATGGAAGTTGGTAGTGATATTTGAGTGATGCTCTGTTTAGATCACAGAATTCTACACATAATCTGATTTCTCCATTTCTTTTCCTCACAGGCACCAGGTTTTCAACCCAACTTGAATGTTTGATATTGAAGATTATGTTTTACTCAATTAGCTTGTTCAACTCTTTTCTCATGAGGTTCAATGTGAGGGTTTACTAGCCTTTGCTTCTGTCTGAAAGGATTAGATCCTAGATCTAGCTCGATAGTATGATGTGCCAACCTGGGGTTTAAACCTCTCAAATCCTTGTAATTCCAAGAAAAGACATCTAGGAATTCTTAACAAAGTTAAATGAACTCATATTTTTCTTTTTGGGTACTTACCTTTCTGATTCGCAACATTTTTCCTTCATCTATGGAAATGGGCTCTGAATCTTCACCCTTTGCCTAAATATTTTGTTTCTCCTTCCAAAATTGATCATTTGGGTTGAAGATTGACTCCAAGTTTACAAGAATTTTTGGTAATTTGGTAGTTCTCATCTGTACCACTTGGTCACCATACTTTTGTTTCAATTTGTCTTGGTTTTTAGAGGAGAACTCAACTTCTTCATGTAGAAAATTGACAATTTTTCTGATCATTCTCAAAGACCTACTAATTTTTGTTATTATCTAAGACATATGGCCTCACAACAACCTTTATATGGGGCTGATACTTATCACTTTTTTATACTTTCTATAACATCAAACGCTGCCCCCAATCGCTTCCAATTTTTCTGCTGCATCATTCTTTTTCCTGGGTATGGACACAATGTCGAAAGCTTCAAAGTCCTCAATGAGGTCCCATACCTGATTTTTATAGCTCTTGAGTAGGTCATTCCTTGCAGCATGTTATCCTTTGACTTGGTTCACAATCAGCTCACTATCACCAAATATTTGCAGATTCTTAATCCCTCTCTTTCTTTCCCAATGTTGTCTATGCATCAAGGCTTAATAATACGCTGTGTTGTTCAAGTAAGAAAATTGGAAACATAAATTTGAGTAATATTTCATTTCTTTAGGTGAAAATAGCATAGATCCTCTAGATCCTTGTCTACTTCTTGAACCATCAAACAATAACTATCATACCTCATTATCATCCTTCTGGTTTGGCTTAGTGATGTTAGGAAGAGGATGATTCTCTTCATGCAAGCAATAGACCCCTAATGTAGATACTTCCATTTATTTTTAAGGGTCAAAAGCATGCCTCTTGTTTTCCCATTCGTCAAGAGTCAAGTCTAGAATACACCCAACCTTTATATCTGCCTCATAAGTGCTTGGGAGGTCTTCCTGTCAAGGCTGAACAATTTACATTTATTGGGCTAGGTACATGAGGATCAATATGGAAATCCGCAATGGGATCAGATTTGACCATAGCCTTAGCTCCATACTTTGTTCTAAAAAGCATGTGTGATCAATCAAAAGAAATATAGCCTCCAATTTTAGTGGCGAAGTCTCTTAAAAAACACAATGCAAAGTGTGGTGGCTATTCTATGACCGATACATTTTGCAATACAGTCACATTCAGGCATGCGTGCAATGTGAGAGTCAAATCCTTGATGAATCCAACCGTTGTTACCACTATCCTATCCAATTGCACTATGCCATTGGAGATGACTTCGTATTGAATACCCATCTGATTGATAATTTTCCTTGGCATGACTCAGCTACTCACTCTCTAATCAATCATGCAATTATGTACCAATTTCTCCCCAATCATCAATGAAACATAGAATAGAGGGGGCTTCATATTCTTACCTTGTTGTCCTCCATGCTTTCTTTCGAGCTTAGCTGCATTGGTACGAACTTTATCTTGTTGGTTGGGGGTCTGATTTGAGGTTCACCAATTGGCCATAGCAGGTTGTAATAGGTCTCTCTATCCTGGGATAGCCAACAACTCCCACATTGAGATGTTTACATTTATTTTCTTCATTTTTTCAATGATGTTAAATGGGGAGGAGCTATATTTTTGTTTCCCCTTTCCTTGCACATGGGTCATTACAACTGTTGCCTAAGCAGGTCTATAAAGTGGCTTGGGCTAACTCTACACATTGGGAGTTGCATTTTGTGGGTAAACAAAGGGTTTTTGACCATTTTAATTGGAGGATTTCCCCACTCCAATATTCCTCTTCTTGGACCGTGTATTTGCTACCACACTATGAGGAGGTGCTTGATTCATACCACATAAATCTTTAGTTTGCCAATTAACAAGTATGGTCTCACTTGGAGGTGCCTCTTTCTGGGTTTCTTGCTGCTGATTTTCCTCTTTATTGGGTTCTTGGGACACATCAATGGTCTGTACCATCAAGGCATGGTTTAGCGCACCATTGAAACACATTGATTGGTTATGGGGATGATTGCTTGGGAAACACAAATCATATTCTTTTTCCATGTTGTTTTTTGTTGAAACCAAGGCCCTCAATGTTGAAGTTGTGCTTGGATCATATGGTTAGAAAGGCCTAAAAGCTTGAGGTTGTCCTTGGTTTTTATTTTGATTTGTACCCTGAGCCAGTGGTCTATTTTACTGGTATGGGGGATTCGGTTGATACTGAGTTTGAGGATGATATGGCCTAGAAATTTGAGCTTATTACATCTTAATAGTCACTAGCTTGTTTCCTAGGTTCTGCAGTTATTTCATAACCTCTTGTAGCTCTTTTGAAGTTCTAGAAGATGAGGTGGAACTTTCAGCTAAACACTAATTCCTTAGAGTAGGTATGGGAGCTAATGTGGGTGTTTGACTAGTGCTTGGAGCTCTAATTTTTGGATGTAGAGCCATAGGTGGCCTAGGTGCAAGTTACTAGCATGAATTAAACAATTTTTTAGCTCTAATGGAAATGTTATAGGCTTGAGGTAAGGTTACACCTGACATGGATTGAATCATTAAGGTAATATTATAATTTAAATATCTAAGGAAGTATAGAAAATCACATTCTTCTTTTGGTCTTACAACCACCAGAATCATACCCCACGTCTACTGGAATCTGAAATTGATGTCATTCAACTACTCATTACGATCCCTCTTGATTATTGTCAATTGTTCTAACAAGGATAGATTATCTCCCTTCTCTCCAAATTTATTATGAATAGCTCTACATAGATGGTCCCAATTCTGAATAGAGTCTGTTGTTAGACTCTTGAACCATTGAAAAGCTTTACCCTTGAATGAAGAGGCTAACAATTTGATTGCAATTTCCATCTCAATGATTTCATGAATTGCATAGACATTTGTAATGTCTTAAATGTGGTAACTAGGAGTAGTCTAATTCTCTCTAGTGAAATATGGCATGCTCTTCAATGCTATAATTGGAACTAGATTTTGTATATTGAGAGTGAGTGAGATGCTCTCAGTGAAGTGGAACTAGGGATTGGGTTGTGGATGTGCCATTATGATTGGCCTAAGAACCCTTGTTGTTTGAATGAAAGGTCTACGAGGGGAGGTTTTGAAAAGGTCCTATTTGGTGGAGATGGAGACCTTTGAACTCTTCTTCCCCTTCTCCCTCTGTCTGGGGACAAGTGTAGAAGGAAAAACAATCCTTCTTCTCTAGTTCTTGATCTTGTCTGAATTCTTCTCATGAATCTGCCAAGCCTGGGATGCTGAAACAAGTGGATTCTACCTCTTTTGGAGTCACCAGATGTGTAATTTCAAAGCTTCTTACAAGTTGAAAACTTACAACAAGTGCACTTCAATATTGTTGCAATAAAAATGGATACCTCTTAGTCCCATCGAGCATGCCGAAATTGTTAGTGCAAAACCAAAACACCCTTGGATGTCTGCAACTCGATGGGTTGAGACTCTTAGTGTGATTACATAACATGGAGCTTCTTTCAAAGTGTGGGACTTTGAAATTGAGAGAGATCTCTAGATAGAGGACGATTCCTATTCCTCTGTTCAAGTCCAGACATAAAATTTGCATAAGATCTATTCTAAAATATATTCTAAGCTGCCAAGGAGATAGGGTTAAGAAGAAACAAGAAATTAAACATAAACTAATAGAGGTGAGTCACCAAAGGAATGCTGAACACCAGATTTACTCTCAAACACCTACCATTAAAGTGTAATACAAAAACCAATCACAGATAACCAATATTTCAATGAAATATTAGATAAGGGACATAAACACAAGAGAGGGTTAAAATCATCAACAGATATGTATCATTACTTCACAAATTGATACAGAGCATTACAATGGCCAAAAGGTGAAAAACTTGCATTAAGTCTTAATAGAAGGTTCAGACTCCACGAATTCATCTGCAGAAAAGAGAAGAAGGAAGGGCACAAAACCAGAATGTCTAACCCTTTATAATGATCCAAGATCTTACCTTTATAGATGAAGTGAAGGGAGAAGAAGAAAAGATGTTGGAAAATTGACTTGGAAGCTCAACTACTAGCCATCAATGCCCCTGCAAATCCACCAACAATATGTCAAGTCCACTTCTTTATGTCTATTTGGCGTGTTGAACAAGGAAGAATGGCGGATCAAATAAATTTGATCTCATTGTTGAAGTAATCGGATCATACATTAATGGCATGAAAGATGATTTTCTATTTTTCACACACTTAACATTGTCAAAATTAAAGTTTCAAGTTTCCATGGCATAGAGAGGTTGATACCTTTCAAATGGTACCAAATTTGTTGAATTTCGAGCACTGGATCAAAAGATATACCCATTTGAATACTTGAGTCAAATCTATACAAAAATGGCTAAAAACCATTTTAGAAAAATCGATCTGTGGGCACGTGATTCATTTTATGCCTTTTACACAAAAATATAGAAGTGTAAAAAACTCCCCGCAGCCCCGCAATCCCGAAATTCACTTTTTCCCAGAAAGCCTCCTCGGGCCTGAAATTGAAATTGTGTATTTTGCAAAAAAGTTACAAAATTACAAAAGTCTCACACAACCCCGCAACCTTCTCCTTTTATCCATTTGGTGAACAAACCTCCTCGGGCTCATCGGCCCGCACTTACAAACTGCACTTTTATGAAAGTTACAAAATTACAAAAAGACTCCCGTGGCCTCACATCTCTACATTCAAAAAAAGTCATGTTCAAGCCCACCGGCCCCAAATTTTCCACTTGGGACAAAAGTCTTCCCCAAGCCCATCAGCTGCTTTTGGAAAATAATCCTTCCAAGGCCCTGCTTATGCTTTGACCTGAAACATGGCCATGTGTCCCTTTTGTTTGGCGGGGTCATATGTTTGATCCTGAACATGTGGAAGCTCAACACATATTTGGTAGTTGCCACCATATTTTACCTTTGAAGTTGTGTAGATGAGGCACGTAGAGGGTTTTTCTAAACTTTCTACACTTAGTTGATTAAATGTACGGATCTATCCCCCTTTTAACTCTTGGACACGTAGAGGGCCTGCGGTAGTTTGGTGGACCGCCTTTAGAGTTGATCTTTAAAGTTGCATCGAATAAACACGTAGTACCCTCTATTGTCTCTGCCCCATCTTGAATTTGAAACTATTGACTCTATCCCTTTTCAGACTTGGGACACGTGGAAGGACTAGTGCTTATC
This sequence comes from Taxus chinensis, assembly GCA_019776745.2. Lineage (NCBI taxonomy): Eukaryota > Viridiplantae > Streptophyta > Pinopsida > Cupressales > Taxaceae > Taxus > Taxus chinensis. Next base: position 769,923,236 of record CM034148.1, on the reverse strand, counting down.
TGGGAGACCCCACTTTTAGATTTACCCTTTTAAAGATGCGTTGAGCTGGACGCGTTGCGCCTTCCACAATTCTATGATACTTAGCTGATTCGTGTAGATGTCTTTCTTGAACCCTAGACACGTGGAAGCCTCACACTCATTTTGCCTCTCTTCTTTGGGTTGTGCCTTTGAATTTGTGTTGATGAGACACAATGGAGAATTCCACCAGTTATTTTTACTTAGCCAGTTAAATGCCAGGCTCTATCCCTTTTTCATACATGGGACACGTGGAATCTCTATGCTCATTTAGAGACCCACTTTTGGATTTACCTTTGAAGATGCGTGGAAAAGAAACATGGAATATCTCACTGGCTCGTAGACTTTTGAAGAGCTGGTGAAACTTTTGGGGGCTCTTGACACATGGAGGCTTGGTTCTTGTTTGGGCTCACTCTATCCCTCTTTTTAACTTGGACCATGTGGCATGCCTATGCTCATTTGAGAACCCACTCTTTGGACCTTGCCTTGGTGGTGCACCGATGAGACACTTGGAGGCCTTCGGTGACACTATTATGCTTAACCGATTTAGGGCTTCAAGTGAACAATTCCTCGTCAAGTTCTGGGACATGTGGAATCTCTGTGCTCATTTAGGGAACCACCCTTGGCTTTAAGCCTTGAAGGTGCACTATTGAGACACGTGGCTCCTTCCGTTGGTCCTTTTATACTTAATAGATTTGGGCCCGCTCTAAATAGTATGTGAAGTCTAAAAACTTTGAGCCTCTCCTCATTTTGACCTGAAAGCCTCTGTCCTCCTTTGACATTGTTTGATCCTTCGCCGACCCTACTCCTCCATTGTAGAGCCCACCTACCCCCTTGACTATTGGATTTTAATGTGAGCCTGTATGACTGAATTGACCTTTTAATTTTCTCTCGTGTAGGCTCATGTTTAATCAAGTTTTCTATGGAAAAATTGCATTAACATGAACCTTTGTAAGGGTACAACTTATCACCCCAAGAGAAATCGTGACATTTCCTATTCCTTTTGTAGCATAGTCCTTTTTTTCTAAATTTCGAACAAGATTTCTAGTGGATTGATCACTTAATGAATGAAAAATATTCCTATCATTTTTAATATTCCTGCTACCACCATATTTATTGATCTGAACATTCGACGAGGGATACCAAGTTTGGGAGACTAGAAAAATGTTTTTGCATGTGCCATAATTAGATTATTCGTGTACTTCCTCATCATATTCATAATAGAATTAGACCATGACATGTGCTTTCTTCTTCCTTTGGCAAGGATGTCATTTAGATCACAAAGAATCACTATGACCATAGGTTATCTCTCCATTGGAATTATGGTGTGTGAAGAAATTATACTAATAGTTGGAACTATCGTGCATATTCATTAAGAGTATATGAAAACATCAACTAAATTTCTATGACTTCTACTATTTTGGTTTCTTCTGTGACAACTTCTGTGAATTCTTCTATCATTTTCCCTTTCGAGACAAGTGACTATTGTGTTTTCCTAATATTAGTTCCTTGTATTGAAAATCATCATGTCCTATTTTGATGGCTTATTCCTATTGAGGAAAATTCAATAATTCTTCAATAGACACCTGTTGTTTGATAATTTTCATTATTGTGACAAACATACAAAACTGGAAAGAAATATCTCGTAATGTGATAGAGACTAGAAGCTTATCCTCCATCTTCTCTCCTAGAGCCACAAGCTCTGCTCCTAGTTCTTCCAAACAATACAAGTATTCCTCTACTTTCTTGATATATTTCATATTGATTATATGAAGCTTCTACTAGAGATGGAGGATCTCCAGTAGGTTCCACTCCGTACATGGTGGATAGAGCATCCAAGGACACTTTTTATTTTTTCACATCCTATACATGTGGTTGAACCTTGTGGAAAATGCTTATTTTGATCAATATCGAGGCTTTAGCATCAACCTTATCATAAGTTTTCTTCTCGTCTACACCATTTGAATATGCTACTTTTCAAATGATGATTCCTCAAAGATACTTGAAGTGAAGAACTGTGCACATCTTCATCTTCCAGGAAGTAAAGTTATTATTTTTGAGAAACCGAGCATCAGATAACAAATTTCTTTGAACTAACAAGACTTATGATTCTACTCTTCAATGTCCATTTGTTCTCCCAGATGTGAGGGATAGATTGTAACCTTCAACTTAGGTAGTTCTAATTCCATATGATTATTAGACTAGTCTTTACAACATGTCAAACACCTCTCTTCCATGCTAGACATCATAACAATAAGTGCTAAAAGATAAAACTATGTCTAAAAATTGTTTCCAAGCTAGGTTGTTCACTCCTTTCATGAAAACATCTTACATGTATATCTTGCCAATACACTTCTACATGCCAAGGGTCTTGTCTTGATGTCACATCCTCCATGTTTATGGTTCTAAAGCTTTTGCGAACTGGATCTTACACTCCATGTTTCAATGCTACTTTGATTTCCTTGTTTAGCAAAAGGTTTTAAAAAAAATGAAAGGAATAGAATTTCATGCATATATTGGACACCCCACACAAATTCCAACGTAGCTCTACACAATAACATCAAGACAAAAAAGAAGAAGTATTTGATCAACTACTAGTGGTTTCCATGTTCACATAGGTTTTGAAATAGTAATCAAGAAAATTATCAAACAACAAAGGATTTTTAAAGGGCCACCCAATGAAAAATTTCATGCATGGAAAGAAGAAAAACTTGTTACGCAAAGGTTTCACATATTTAACGCTCTGATACCAATGATAACTGAGAAGAGAACTTAACTTTATATGCTTATTCATAAGGGAGGGTAGCATATATAATACAAATGAAGATGATTAGGAGGTCGTGTGGAAATAAACTGATAATGTGTAACAACTGTGTCACTAGAACAACCGAAAACAAAAAAAGGTTGTAACACATGCTAAAAACGCCCACACGAGACCCGAGAACAACCTAAACAAGCTAGAAAATTATGGAATAATTTTGTTTGAAAACCATGCCCACAAAAGGTTTTGAAAACAACAATTACTTCATTAACATTTCTAAGATATTATATTTAATAGATAAAATTTTCTTGTTAGAATAAATCTTAAACCCACATTAAAAATCTAATGGGTATAATTAGTTTAACCATGGTTAAATTCTCTCTCTAAGTGTTAATTTAATAAACAAATAAATTTCTACTATAGTTAAATATTCCATATTTAAATTTAGAGGGTTAAAGGGGCCGAAATAATTAAATACCCAAGGTATTTAATTCCACAAGTTTTAAACAATTAACATGGTCCCCATTTTACATGGGGTTAGAATAAACATTCCCTTACCCCATAAAGTGACCCCTTAAAAAATCAACTCATGTTTTAAAATTAAAACATTTAAATTAAAAAGGTAAGTTCCACTCACCCACTCTCAACCTAGTTTTTGTAGGGATGAAAATCATCCCTTGGATGAATTCAATTAGGAACCTTGATGAGGAAAAAGGGAAAATAACCATAAAACATTCTTAGGAAGGCTTCTTCTCTTTTTCATTTGGCTCATTATTTTCCATTTGTTTTACAGGTTGTTGGAGGAGGATGGGAAGCCAATGGAGGCCATTCCAAGCTTTTGGAGAGGCTTAAAAACATTTTATTATTATTTTTCTTATTTTGTACACACGCTCTTGTAGGGTTTTAAAATCATTTGTATATTTTATTTAACTCATTCTCGTGGGGTTTTCCCAAATGGGTTTGTGGGTTTTTCCCAATTTCATTTAAATAGTTATAATTGATAACTACTTTCATTTTGAGAAATTATATATATATATATAGTGTAATCATATTTATATCGGGTTTTCTACTCATTGTTTAAATATATATATATATATATATATATATATATATATATAATGTTATTAGCTGCAAATAATAGTTGGGCTGCAGATCAAGCATTTTTCACAGTCCGTAAGTGAAATGCGTGGGTTTTATAAAAGATGTGGGTTTAAACAGTGGTAAGATTTGATATTGGATTGGGGGGAGGGTAATCGATCCCACTCCTATCCCGTTTACTAATGGGGTGGGGGTGGGGGTGGGGCCAGTGAACCTCCCCCCAATCCCCATTCTCTTATATTCCCTAAAGAGTAGGGCACGACCACTTAAACTAGTCTTATTTCTTTAAAAAAGATTTTTAACCTTAATAACAAAAGTATATATATATATATATATATATTTATATATTTATATATTAATATTACAATTGAATTAATGTTGACATATTTTGATATTTAATAATTTCACCATTTATCATTAATAATTTCAACAAAATATTAACCCTACTAAATTTTAAAGAATCTTATTATTAATAATATTCAAGAGTATCAATATTTCTATCAAAAGTATATATATATATATATATATATATATATATATATATATATATTACAATTGAATTAATGTTGACATATTTTGATATTTAATAATTTCACCATTTTATCATTAATAATTTCAACAAAATACTTAACCCTACTAAATTTTAAAGTATCTTATTATTAATAATATTCAAGAGTATCAATATTTGTATCAAAAGTAACAATAAAACATTAGATAGTAACATTGGTGATTTTGAATGCTTGCACTAATACTTTCTTCTCTAACCATTTCATAAATGTTATATAAGAGGTAAAAATAGGTTGCATTTCTTTTCCCTCAATAATTTTTAATGGATTTACAATACATTCTTTTTACAAGAGGGTAACATACTAGGGTTAGAACCTAGGTCACTTCATTGGCCTAATTCAAGACTAGTTAAAACCTAAGTAATTTCCATCTATGTGAATAAATTTTAACTTTCTTTCAACTACTATGAGAGAATAAACAAATTGTAACTTTTCACATATTTATAAATTTCATGGAATAAAAATAAGTAATCATCCTTTTTCTTTTCAAACTACTAATTTCCAACCTTTCACACTAACAATTACAACCACGTTTTTCAATAAATCTCAAGATGACAACTACTAACTTTGCAAAGTTTTTTTTTAATAAGAACACATAATTTTGTGGGAATAAATCAACTTCAATGGAATTAATTATTTCCTCTTTAAAATATTCTTTTATATCTAAACAACTAGCTTTACAACCACAATTCTTTCCTTCCCTTTTAACATATAATAAAACTTAATATCTAACAATCATAACATTTTTTTTCTTCAAAAATGCTAATACAATGTTTTCCCACTTAAAGAGGGAAAGTTTTACAAGAATGAAAGTTAAAATGAACTTCAATTTTTCTACAAGGATAGCTCCAAGATCAACTCTCCAACCAAGCACCATCTTCTCATCACTTGTCCACAAAAAATAAGGGGGATAGGCAACACTCTCCACCCAATAAAGAATTCCAATGAGGAGAATTCACCGTCCTCATTGTCCTTCGATCCCCCAACCACATTGCAATAAAAACTGGATTCGACTCATTGCAACAAAAAAAATCTTCCACATCACAATACAAGATTTTAAAACCATGCCAAAATCCAAAAACTACATGAGGCTTCAACATGCAAAAGCCAAAGGAATAAGATCTATGGGGAGGGTCACTCTTTCCTCCAAATGGAAAATTTTTGCCCACCTACAAACCCTCCAATAAACATCTAAAAACCCCCTATACAATATTTATTCCTCCCTCAAGTAGCTCTTATACCTCCCACATTCTCTTATTACCTCCCTACAATCTCTATATGGCTCCCTCATAAAAATAGACCAAGTAAGAAATGAAAGAAATTTCGTATCCAAGGTGGGGCACCAAACCCAAATCCCTCAAAAAAAAATGAAAATAACTCTTATCCCCTCCCCACATGTAAAATCCCCATAGTCCCGTCCTACACCATACTTAAGAAATCTACCCGATCAACTAACAAACATACCAAAACACTCAAAAACATACACATTTACACATTATCAAAAGGATAAATGTTTTACAAGAGTATAGCTCCTCCATTTCCATGGTATAAATTGATCCAAGAGTCCTACACCAAGATTGTTCAAGCCCAAACAATAACCAAAAGCTCCAATAAATCCACATGCATTCTAAAATCTTATAACTCCCAAAAATGCAAGAGCACAAAGAAATGAAGTAACCCATAAAACAAGCAAAAGAACTTGAATAAATATAAAAGGGAGAGAGGAGGATGATGTGGCTCCGAGTAGGATGCCACATCATTTCCGCTCCACTCCACATCACCCTAGTCAACCCCATACACCAAATAATAATTAATAAGTGGTTGAAGAAATGACATTTTACTTACACACACAGTCTAAGCGCACACCCCTTAAGGACTAAAAAAATAAATACATGTAAGAAAGTGCAATGAAAACTTACAATTTGTTTTTAAAAACACTTAATAGGGTATATTTTTTATCCCCACAACCCATAGGTAGGGTTGGTATAGCAATTTAATAGGTGTGGAAAAATTTTGAATTGTCCCACAAGCCTTCAAAATTTGCCCCTTAAGGCCAAATTTGAATTTCCATGAAGGGGTAAAGTGTACAACACTTGAAGGTCCCAAGCACTCAACTTACAACACAAAACCCAAGATCTATCAAATCTAATAAATGAATTATTTTTACCCATTATTAATTAATTTAGTAAAATAATTAATTTACTAATCTACACATAAATCAAGTGATTAAAAAAAGGAGAACACATCACTATACTTTCACATACTAAAACTAAATAAAGGAAAATAAATGAAAGAAAAAAACTTAACCCCTTGGTCACAATTTGAGGTAATCCCCGCTCCAATGGCAGCCCCCTAACTATAATTTAAACACACACACATAACAAAATACATTTTCTCATGGTGACCTTTGTTGAATTCATCTAACATTCTAACGTGGTTGGTATCCAATCCCCCCGATGTTTGTTGTGTCATGTTTACCTGCAAAACACATAACACCTCCTTCGGCCTTGTGGCCACATCAAAATATCAAAAATAAATATACAATATAACTCTAGAATCATCTATATATGAATCAAAATATCATCAAGGCAAGTAACGATATCATTTACAATTTCTAACAACATCTCATTTTACATATCATCAACATCCATATGATCATAAGATTAGTTCAATTTTTCTAGGTCCACTCAATATGATGAAATATCACATGTATGAAATATATAAATATAAGCATCTCAACAACATATCAACATCAATAAAAATGTCTCTACTATATCCACATGCATCATATATGAATCAAAATCAACAACAATCAAGTATTTCTAACATGTAACATAATGCTAAATCAAAATCTATAATAATATCCATACGTTTAGTCGACAAATATATAAATCAATAACAAAAAGGTGTCGAAGGGAAGTGGGCACTACATACCCCTCCCCTTAGACTCGACTTCCTCCTGAATGTCCCCTAGAATAGGTGTGGAAACTGAACTTGTAGCAATATAGCATCCTCCCATGTGGCCATAGTCTCTACATATCTGCCCCACTGGAATCAAACATGGTCAATATCTCTGCCTCAAAGGCCTAGGGTCCTGCACTCTAAAATGCAGACGGACTCCACCATCACCTTCCCCCTGATCCTTCACCTGTAAGGAGGTCCAATATAGTAACATGATAAGTGTCTGCAATACATCTCCTAAGTACAAAAACATGAAACACATCGTGGACGTGAGACAAGTTGGGTGAAAATGCTAGACGATAAGCCAAAGGGCTGATACGCTTCAAGATACCAAAGAGGACCCACAAATCTAGGAGAAAGCTTAGAAACTTTTTCATAATAGATAGGGCTATTATGTGGTCTAACAAAAATAATCAGCTTTGTTCCCACCTCATAACTACGATTTTTTCTATGTTAATCCGCATACTTCTTCTTCCTATCGTGTGCCTCATGTAATCTCTACATGATCATAACAACCTACTGCTCCATGTCCTATAGTAACGATGTCCCAAGAAGAAACCTTGTCCTCTAACATGTCCCAACTAAGAGGTGTCCTATACTCTCTATCATAAAGTTCCCAAAAAAAGGAGTCATGCCTATCGAACTATGAAAACTATTATTGTATGCAAAATCCACAAAGTACATATACTCCTCCCTTCTCAAATGATGATCCTTGACGTACATCCTAAGCATGTCCTCTAACATATGATCCACCCTCTTAGTTTTTCCATCCATCTCAGGGTGATAAGCTATGCTGAAATTGATCTTCGTCCGAAGGGCATACTGCATGGTAGTACAGAAGTGAGAAGTGTACAAAGGATTGCGGTCACAAATGATCTTCCATGGAATCTCGTGTGACCTAATGATCTCATCAAGATATACCCATGCCACTCCACTAGTTGTGTAGGTGGTCTTCACTAGAAACAAATGAGCCACTTTCATCAATTTATCCACCGTGACCATGATGGCATCATGGTGATATCTTGACGTCGGTATCCCAACAATCAAATCCATGGAAATGGTGTCCCACTTCCACTCCAGTATAACATGAGGAAAGATAAGGCCAGTTGGATACTGAAGCTTGGCCTTTACTTTCTGACACTCTAAATAGTGTGACACAAACTTACCGACATCTCTCTAAAGTCTCTTCCAATGGTACAACTTCTTCAACGTCATGTGCATCTTCTTCAACATGGGATGGGTTGAATAAGGAGCACGATGAGGCTTTGTCAAAATTTCCTATCTCAAGGATCCCTCTCTGGGAACATATATCTGGCCTATGTTCCTGAGAAGGCCATCTACCTCTAATGAAAAACCATCAAACATCCCATTAAGGGGTCTCTGAGACTCAATCTCTTCTCTAGTTACAATGTAGAAGTTGCATGAGGAAGTTGCTATAATATCCTGCTCTACAAGTATGTTCCCACTGAAGTGGCCATAACCACATATCTCCATCTACTCAAGGAATCTACAACCATGTTCTCCTTCCCCTTCACATGATCTATATCCATGTCGTAATGACATATAAACTCCATCTAATGCCATTGACAAGCATTGAGATTGGGTTATGTGAAGAGGTGGCGAAGACTCAAGTGATCAGTCCTGAGTGTGAATCTCCGACCAAGAAGCAAGTGTCTCCATAAAACCAAGGCATGCAAAATTTCTGCAAGCTCAAGATCATGTATCGGATAATTGAGCTTATAATATTTGAGTTTGAGAGACTCAAAAGAAACTACTCAACCCTCCTACATCAACACACCTCCAAGTCCTACCAAATATGCATCTGTACAAACAAAGAACTCACCCTAAGCATCTGGCACTTCAAGAATAGGCGTTGTCATGAGGCATTCCTTTAGTGTCTTGAAGGCCTACTCACATCTTTCTGACCATAAAAACTTCTTCCCTTTCCGGTGAAGGGAAGTCATGGGATGCACAACTCGAGAGAAGTATTGTAAAAATATCATGCAATATCCTAGTAATCCCATGAAGTTGTGCACCTCAGTCACACTAGTGGGTGTTGGAAAATCCATAATAGCTTGAATCTTGGAAGGATCAACTGTGATAACTTCCCAAAAAATTATGTGGCCGAAATACAGCACCTCTGTCTGAAAGAATGCACACTTCTCTAGGTTCCCATAAAGATGTTGCTCACGAAGACAATGAAGAACCTAGCGAGGGTGCTCCTCATGATCCTCATGAAAACATGATTAAATCAGAATTTCATCAAGGAAAATGAGCACGAAGTGATCCAAGAATGTCCTGAACACCCCACTCATCAAGATCATGAGAATTTCGGGGGCATTCATCAAACCAAAAGGCACTACTGAGAACTCGTAGTGGCCATATCTCGTACGGAAGGCGGTCTTATGAATATCTTCCTCTGTGATCCTCAGTTGATGATATCTCGACTTAAGATCTAATTCGGAGAAAACTTTGGCCCCCTTCATCTGATCAAATAAATCATTAATGTGTGGAAGGGGGTAATGATTCTTAATTATTAATTTGTTCAGCTGGCAGTAATCAATACACAACCACTAAGATCCATCCTTCTTCTTTACAAAAATCACTGGTGCTCCCCAAGGGGATACACGAGGATGGATTAGGAATTTCTCCAAAAGGACCTCAAGCTATAACTTGAGCTCATAGGGCTTAGGGGTAGTCATCTAATAATGTGCTCATGAGATAGGATCTGCACCTAGAACCAAATCTATGTGGAAATCTATCTAACATGGGGAAGGTAACCCCTATAGTTATGTTGGAAAGACATCACAAAGCTCTCTGAATATGGGATGATCATCAAGGAATGGCCCACTAGACTCATCTTTCAATCTATTACTAACCCTAATATCATACATCTGACATAGTCATTGCACACACTACTTAAGCTGTATAGCAGAGATGGTGCGAATAGTAATGGGCCTCCTAACTCCCACTAGCACTAACTCCAATCCTAGATCATCTATACATGATATAGTCTTATGGTAACAGTCCACTCTGACTCCATGTGTAGACAACAATTCCATGCCAAAGATGACTCCATATGAACCCAATAGAAGGATAAGAAGATCCGAGGTAGTGGTGAAGGGTCCCAAATCAACTACACACTCCTTAACTAAGGAGTCTATACAAATTTTGGCTCCAAAACCCATTTCAATGTCCCGCATAAGGTCCTTCCTAACTGACACCATCCTAAAATGCTCTACTAAGGATGGTGTAATAAAATAAATTGGTGAACACAAATCAAACAAAATGGAGGTAGGAACACCACCAATACTACATGTTGTCTCTATGATGGTACTCTAGTGTTCAGCTTGGTAGTTCTCGACCGCTGCATAGATCTGATGGTTGTGCCCCATGTCACCAATAGTAGGCTCTGAATTCTATGCCTTACTCTTGTTACTATGGCTATGTGGGAACTCTCTCCAATGATGTCCAACAATGCCACAACCATAATAGCTATCTAGTCCTCTCCAATGAGATGTAGCTCCAACTAGTATCCTAGAGGCATGTTTTATGTATCCTGATGATCTTGCTATGGAATAATAAGTCTCTACTGATGAGATCTTGCTGACTGAGCTCTTTGTGCACACTTTGTCCTAATTGGACCCCTAGGAGGAGGCCCCATGCTTTGTCCTCTCTGTGCGTAAAACCTTTGAGTAGGTCTGAATGGTCGACACGTCTGTTACTACTACTACTGAGGTGGCTGTTGTTGTGACATGAAAGACAACTACAATTAACCTTTTTCCATCACAAAGATGAGGATATCCCTCTTTATCTTCTATCCTGCATCTACTGGATGTGGCTCTGAACTCTGTCCCTGGCCTGTTACATCTTTCTGCATGTCTCCTTTGTAATATAGGCCTTCTCGATGGCCTTTGCTAAGGTATATGGGCATTGAATGCACACTACACCACCCAAATCAAAATTCAAGAAGCTAATGAACCTGTGAATCTATACCTGCTAATCCTGCATGTAGCCAATATACTAGAGTAGGTCCAAAAATGGACTCTCATAATCAGCTACAGTCATAGATGCCTGACGGAGGTCATAGAACTCACCTAACCACTACAGAATAAACCTCCAGGATAAGTACTTGCTCCTGAACCACTCCTGAAAGAGCTCCTAGGTAGCCATCTCTGAATCAATGAGGAGATTCTACTCCTTGGTCCTCCACCAGACACCTACTCCATCCCTCAGAAGATGGCTCTCAACATGAGCTTTCATTTTTCTAATATAAGGGAAGATCTTGAAGCACTCGCTCAAGCTCACCAACCAAGCCTCTTCCTGAAATCCACATGTATCTCCATAATAGTGATATGGTCATAGCTTCAAGATCTCCCTGATATGGTCTAAACCTGTCGACTTCTCTATATGCTCATCTCTAGGTCTAGGGTTCTAAGACCTATCCTTGTGTCCTGAAATCATATCTCTTTTTCCTTTCTATGCCGACTCTAATCTGGCTGGCTCCACATGGGAGTTCCTTTCCCTTTTCTCCTCAATGTGTTAAGGAGATGCACGAGCCTCAACAGAGGTCTCCCTATCATGTCTGGCTGATCATCCTCCCAAGGACTCTCCACGCATAGTGGCATTGATGTCCTACATCATCTGTAAAATCCACTATGACACGCTCTGGAGGTGTCAAGTCTAGGTCTATGTGAAAGGACCCCCCTTCTAGTCTGCACCTCCTTCACAGACCAAGGCAAGAGTTATTTCATTACTCTAGGTTTTATTAAGTTTTCCATGTTTACTAAAATATACAAGTTTTAAACAAATTTATTTTCTAGTTTAAAAATTGTACTAGGTTTAATGTTCATGTCTCAAGTTTTCTATTATTTCCAACGGTCAAATATTTCAACCCATGGGTATGATACCAAGTGTAAAGCCTCATAAAATACACCCGCACGAGACCCAAGAACAACCTAGGACAAGCCAGAAAACTATGCGATATTTTCTTTAAAAAGCGTGCCCATAAAAGGTTTGAAAAACAATGATTACTTCATTAATGTTTCTAGGTAATTATATTTAATAGATAAAATTTTCCTGTTATAATAAATATTACACCCACATTAAAAATCTAATGAGTATAATTAGTCCAAGCATGGTTAAATTCTCTCTCTAAGTGTTGATTTAATAAACAAATAAATTCCTACTATAGTTAAATATTCTATATTTAAATTTAGAGGGTTAAAGGGTCCAAAATAATTAAATACCCAAGGTATTTAATTCCACAAGGTTTAAACAATTAACATTGTTCACATTTTACATGGGGTTAGAATAAACATTCCCTTACCCCATAAAGTGACCCCTTAAAAACTTAACTGATGTTTTGAAATTAAAACATTTATATGAAAAAGGTAATTTCCACTCACTCACTCTCCACCTAGTTTTAATAGGGATGAATCTCATCCCTTGGATGGATTAAATTACGATACTTGATGAGAAAAAAGGGCAACCAACTCTAAAGAATGATAGGAGCTTCTTAATGATTATTCTTTTTTTCATTTGGCTCATTATTGTTCGTTTGCTTTGCAGGTTATTGGAGGAGGATGGGAAGCCAATGGAGGCCATTCCAAGCTTTGGAGAGCTGCAAATTTTATTATTATTTTTGCTTATTTTGTTCACAAACCCTCTCCTATGGTTTTAAAAGCATTTTATATTCGATGTGCTGTGGCAGCTCTAACAAGAAGGTTTATGAACACGAATATATTACGAGGTGAGGGTGGATCTAGTTCTAAGGACTAGACAGCCGGATCGAAAAGAAGACCGGCGAAAAGGAAGGAAATTCCGGTCCAATGGTTGGGCCCCATACTGAGTCTAGGAAGGACTATGGAAATGTGCATACCTTATGCATGCTAGAAGGTGCGGAATTGTGAAACAGTCAATTCCCTGCACCTCAAGCGTTTATACGATAAGCAGCCGAGCACTGCCTATATAAATATCTATTTGCATCTTCATTAGATTTAGATCATTTTTCAACTTGTTCTTACACAAATTGGGATCAAGGAATCTATTCTCAAACGTAATCATTACAAACTCATGATGATGTTGGCACAAAAATTGTAATCATATCTCTCCTTCGCGGATACTCATCACTTCAGAATCTTTTATCAAATAAAATCAAACATGACGAAGTCTTAAAGGTAACCTACAAGATATGCAAGGTTGATTCTCGCTTGATTTCGTCTAGGATTGGTGTTCCTTGCCTATGTTGTTCTAGAAGCTTCATGGTCTGTCACATCTATCCATATAGACATCTCTTTGGAAACAAGCATTATATATGACATTTTACTCAAAAAGACAAGGTCAAAAAGTGGTATTTTTTTAAAACAGAAAATTTTAGTTTTACACATTTCCTTGCCTACCACCTCGTGTGGTGATGAGCTTGCGTCTCTATAGTGCCGTAGGTGGGAACGGATGGAAATGCCCTTAATCGCCTAGCTTGCCCACGGTGATAAACCCAACTCTTACTAGTAGCATATGGTGCAAAGTGTAGGGGTCATCTAGACAATGCAAACATTAAAAGGGCATACACCAACACTATTCAACTTTGAGTCCAAAAATGAATGAATCAGAGGCTCAAAATTCCAAGCGAGATTAAACATCCTAACAAACAGATTTGTATACTATGTGCCATCTACGGGTTAAAGTCTGGATAAACGGCAAAGACAAGTGCAACCAAAACTATGAAGTAAACGGGTGAGGAAGCTTGTAGGTTTCAATTTGGTTCCCACAAAGCTTCAACTATCTTTATCAATATCATTTAACATTATTTCATACACTTGTGACCTTACTTGATCTTGGTGATGAGCCCTCGAATTCTACTAGTTGCGTGGAGTTAGGGGTGGGCAAGTTAAATCTTATTCACTAATACTGTATTTTAAAATCATTTGCCACAAACAATGTGAGGTATCCAAAGTTGCTCAAGAAAAGCAAGATTAAGATCACAATATATCTACATATCATTGTATCAGCATCATGAAAACAAAACAGAAAAAAGGCAAGCATTTGCATCATCTTTCTCCATTGCATACATTACTAGAAAGCATATAAAACATAATCGTAGAACCACACAAAAGCAGGGGCTGGAAATAGAAAGGACAAACGAGTGACAAGTTTGATCCAAAAACAAAATGCATATATATAAATAATCAATGTTTATATACAATGCCATCATGCTCTAGGCATGCTCAAAAAGCTCAAAGAGCCGTGATATACAAACGGAACAATCCTAGAAAAAATATATAAGGGCCAGTTGCCTCTTAAACCCTTAAGTGACCCCTCCAAGGGTGCGCACCTTCCTAGGACTCCGGTACGCAGGGGCTCTGAATGCACGGGGGATCACAGGTCTTCGAGGGAGCAGCCGTGGTCATCACCACGAGAATGGCTCCTCATAAGACAACTGGCTTGTCCTATAGCCTTCCACTATGTATGGAGGGTCGACACCATCCTGGCCACGTGCCAAACGGGGCGAAGCTGTCAGTAGCCTACCGTATGCTGAAGGGCTCCCCGGCATCAAGATAGCCTCGCACGGTTTATCCATAGGGATCATCAGAGAATAATTGATACCCTTCAGGATAGATCCTGCCCACTCGTCAACCGTTCTCTGAAAACACACAAGAAGAAAATGAATTAGCAGCTAGGACAAGAGACTAAATATACAAGGATACAAACACCAAAGAGAACAAAAATTAAAACAAATCCTAAATTAGACAACATTGAAAGGAGGAGCGGATCACTACTCGGGTCACCAGGCCTCCAAGGATGGGTCACTCGGCCAGCGCTTGCTGCAGATGCCACTGCCGACTGTAGGGGCTGCTCTGTAGTAGGGGCAACATGACGTTCTGCAACGGACTCATCCTCTCCACCATGGACCTGAGAGAGTGGCTCTCAGAAACTAGAGCTCTCTATCTGCACTCTGCTGCCTCCCCTCTTGCCTGTATATATCCTGAGGTCATGCCAATCAGGACAAGTCATCCGTCTTGATCCTCGACCCTCCTGTTGGCTCATCAGAACAGAGTTCAATATAATAGGGTCATGATATATGAGCAGGACCGCAGTAATCCGAAGTAAAGGTGCCCAAGGCGATACAAGCTCCCTCTGGCCCGAACAATCACCTGGCTGTAATAGGAATACAGGGTGACACTGTCCAACCACGGCTCTATCTCGGCACGGACCTTCGGGACGGTCGGGGGGTACGCGGAAGAGTCACTTGTAGATTCCCACGCTTGCTTGTTGCTTTTACCGGAGCAACTCTTTTCTCGCTAGTATTTGGGGCAGAAGCAGTTCTCCTGCTTGAGGTCGAAATACCCAGTCTCCGCATTTCACTACAAGGGATTCTGGATGAAGACGCTTACAGAGAAGTACGTCTTTCCCAATTAGAAAGACTAGATGAAATTAGGTTAGATGTTGAACAACGGCATAGAGATTATGCTGACCGAATGTGCTGGCAGTATAACAAGAAGGTTTATGAACACGATATATACGAAGGTGATCTAGTTCTAAGACTAGACAGCCGGATCGACAAGAAGACCGGCGAAGGAAGGAAATTCCGGTCCAAATGGTTGGGCCCATACTGAGTCATGAAGGACTATGGAAATGGTGCATACCTCTTATGCATGCTAGAAGGTGAGGAATTTGGTGAAACAGTCAATTCCCTGCACCTCAAGCGTTTCTACGCATAAGCAGCTAGCACTGCCTATATAACTATCTACTTTGCATCTTCATATAGATTTAGATCATTTTTTCCACTTGTTCTTACACAAATTGTGATCAAGGAATCTATTCTCAAAGTAATTCATTACAAACTCATGATGTTGTTGGCACAAAACTTTCTAATCATATCTCTCCATTTTCGCGATATCATCAATCACTTCAGAATCTTTTATCAAATAAAATCAAACATGACGAAGTCTTAACGGTAACCATACCAAGATCTGCAAGTTTGTTCTCGCTTTGATTTCTTCTTAGGATTGGTGTCTTGCCTATGGTCTGTTCTAGAAGCTTCATGGTGTCACATCTATCCCATATATACATCTCTTTGGAAACAAGCATATACTGACATTTTACTCAAAAAGACAAGTCAAAAAGTGATTAAACAGAAAATTTTATTTTTACACATTTCCTTGCCCTACCAACCTTCGGTGATGAGCTTGCGTCTCTTACTAGTGACGTAGGGTTGGGAAAGGATGGAAATGCCCTTACTCGCCTATGCCTTGCCCACGGTGATAAACCCACACTTCTTACTAGTAGCATGGGGCAAAGTGTAGGGGGTCCTCTAGACAATGCAAACATTAAAAGGTCATAAACAAACTATTCAAACTTTGAGTCAAAAATGAATGAATCAGATGCTCAAAATTCCAAGAGAGTTAAAAATCCTAAAAACCAGATTTTGTCTACTATGTGGCCATCTACGGGTCTAAGTCTGGATAAACTGCAAAGCAAGTTGCACCCAAAACTATGAAGTCATTCGGGTGGAGTAAGCTTGTAGTTTTCAATTTGGTTCCACCAAAGCTTCATCTATCTTTCATCACTATCATTTCACCATATTTCATACACTTGTGCCCTTCTTGACTCTTGGTGATGAGCCCTCGCATCCTACTAGTTGCGTGGAGTTAGGAGTGGGGCAAGTTAATCTGTTCATCATACTGGTTATTTTCATCACTTTGCCAAAACAAATGTGAGGTATCCAAATTGCTCACAGAAGCTAAGATTTAAGATCACAATATATCTACAATATCATGTATCAGCATCATGAAACACAAAAAGAAAGCAAGCATTTGCATCATCTTTTCTCCATTGCATACATTCTAGAAAGCATATAAAACATACATCGTAGTACACACAAAGCAGTTGGAAATAGAAAGGACAAACGAGAGTGACAAGTTTTGATCCAAAAACAAATGCATATATATAAATAATCAATGTTTATATACAATGCCATCATGCTCTAGGCATGCTCAAAACGCTCAAAGAGCCCGTGATATACAAAAGAATCCATGATACAAAATATATAAGGGCCAAGTTGCCTCTTAACCCTTACGTGACCCCTCCAAGGGTGCGCACCCTTTCCTAGGACTCCGGCTACGCCGGCGCTCTGAATGCACGGAGGGCTCAAGGTCTCGAGGAGCAGCCGTGGTCTCACCACGAGAATGGCTCCTCATAAGACACTCGGCTGTCCTATAGCCTTCCAACTCTGTATGGAGGGTCGACACCATCCTGGCCACGTGCCAAACGGGAGCGAAGACGTCAGTATGCCTACCGGATGCTGAAGGCTCCCCGGCATCTACAGATAGCTCCGCACGGGTCTTATCCATAGGGATCATCAGAGAATCATTGCATACCCTGCGGATTAGATCCTGCCACTCGTCAACAGTCTCTGCAAAACAAAGAAGAAAAATGAATTAGAAGCTAGGCAAGAGACTAAAATATACAAGATACAAACACAAAGAGAGACAACAATTAAAACAAATCCTAAATTAGACAAACATTGAAAGGAGGAGAGGATAACTTACTCGGGTCACCAGGCCTCCAAGATGGGTCACTAGGGCCAGCGCCTGCTGCAGATGCCACTGCCGACTGAGGGGCTGCTCCTGTAGTAGGGGCAACATGACGTTCTGCAACGGACTCATCCTCTCCACCATGGCCCTGAGAGAGTGGCTCCTCAGAAACTAGAGTCTCTCTCTCTGCACTCTGCTCCTCCCTCTCTGCCTGTATAATATCCTGAGTGTCATGCCACTCAGGATCACTGTCATCCGTCTGCTCCTCTGACCCTCCCTCTGTGGACTCCTCAGAATCAGAGTCAATATCTATAGGGTCATCGCTACTATGAGCAGGACCCGCAGTAATCCGAAGTAAAGGTGCCCAAGGCGCACCAGCTCTCCCTCTGGCCCGAACAATCCCCCTGGCTGTAATAGGAATACCAGGAGTGACCACTGTCCAACCACGGCCTCTAGGCCGCCCTCTAGCCTCCCAGACTGATCTATAGACTGGTGCCACTGGAGGAAGCATGCCCACATATGGGAGGCCGAACTGCTGAGGAACCCTACCAAAAGGATGTACCTCCACCCGTCCCACACGGTCAATAAGCTGCCCTGTGGTGGAGCAAGAGATCAATGTGAGAGTCTCCTCTCCCCATATACCAGCCATAAGCTTGTATGGTGTGGCCTCCATGTCTTCTCTAGTAAGCGAGGCAACTGGCTGGTGAGGTGCTCTAAGCACTGACATATCTGACCATCTAGCTGCCCTCACAGCCCCTGGGTCTTCCACCTCTACCCCTCTGTCGTAAGGAATAAAATGCTCATACACCCAACTCATGACTAGAGTCGGGTGGCTCAATGACTGTCCCTACAAAAGGACCACCCTGTATAAGTCATGGTAGGTGGTCCCCAGAATATCTGTGACCCAAGCATATATCCGGCCATGCCCCTCTATCTGAGCAATGATGGGGGCCCAGCAGTATAGTAAAGTATCTCCTCCCCTGTCCCCGATAAGTCTCGAGGCAAGGATCCCCATGATAGCCTGTCGAAATACAGGGATGGGCAGAGCAGGAATGGATCGAACTCTCACTCCCTTCTTCGACCCCGTGGAGATGGCTGCATCCCCCATGTAGCTTTCCTACTGTGCAATCTGTACGCGGGACCCTGCTGTCTCGAGTGTGAGTCTCCTCCCGATGATCGGGACCCCAAGATACAGTAAACATCCTCCAAAGTAATCGTCCACTCACCGCGGACCCCTTGCAGTTGGAAAGTGTTCCGATCTGCATCCCAATAAGAAAACAAGTCACAAAGGATGTGACTAGATGGCGTGACATGGGGCACGCACGATATACGCAATATGCCGGCCCTCTGCAATGTGTCCTCCTCATCTGGTGAGAGGGCATCTAATACCCCGGGCAACCAATCACACTCCCTCTCTCGACTCCATCTAATGTACTCCTCCCTCTCCTGCATACACCCAAAAACACACAAAACAGAGCAAGTTAGTATCTAATCAATGCCGAGGGAGTCATAAAAACATACAGAAGTGATAAAAATACAAGTGCAATCTCAAAAGTTAAGCTCTTTTGCATTCTGTGTAAAACCGCCACCCTGAGCAGGGGGGTGGTTTTGTAACCACCGCCTTAAGGGGGGCATTCGTGTAACCGCCGCCCTAAACAGGGAGGCGATCATGTAATCGCCGCCCTGACCAGGGCGGCGGTCGCGGTCCGAAAACCCGCGCGGGTTTTTAAACCTAAAAAGCCCAAAAAAATGCAAAAATTGACCATTTTGGCTAAAAGCAAAGCCTACCCAGTAGGCGCCCCCCCCTAGGTGGACCTTTTGAACTTAGCATTTTCAAAAATACCCCCTCCATTGCAAAGAATTTACCATTTCAAATTTGAAGGGGGAAAAATGCAAAATTAAAGAAAACCAACATGTGATCTCGCGGGGTGGCGTTCCGCACATGGGGGCATGATCACTATCTCACTCTGGATGTTTCGACTCTATTCGCGCAAGAAACCGTCACCGTGGATCCCAGAGCTCAAAATCTATCAAATCGACTCGCGCAAATGAATAGGAAAATGGGCCCACTTTTATATATATATTGTTCTATTTCGTTTTAAAATGACTTTTTCACAGGTTCGGAGCACCGATGGAGGTAAGTTCCTATCCCCGCACAAATGGTACGTCCTCTTTCCCTGTTATTTTAGTGTTTGTTTTCCAAATTGTTGTATCTATTTGCACTTGAGTTCTCTTTTGATTTTGCAGGTAGCGGGAATTTTGGAATGGTGTCATTTCAACACACAAACGTGTAAGGTATAACTTCTAACTCCCCATTTCGGGACGGCCATACTCAGACCCACCGTTTTATGCCTCTTCATGGCTAAAACGCTTCTCCGAGGGGGTAATATATACGTACCCAAAATTGTAAGGTATTGTACCACCAGAACAGTGTAACAAGTGCCCCAATGATGATACAGGTCTCCTCGCAAGGTGTTCGAGATCCGGAAAAGCCTTCGGAGTATGTGTTAACATCCCACATGCCTCGCTTAGCCCCCGCGCCCTTTGTTTTCCCCTTTTTTCCCTCTTTCCTTGGCCTCTTGACCTTTAGTGACGAAACCGCTGCCCTGCAGGGTGGCGGTCTCATGACCGCCACCCTGAACAGGGCGGTGGTCCTGTAACCGCCGCCCTGCTCAGAGTGGCGGTCCTGTGCGCATTTTCCAAAACACTCTTTTGACGTGACTCGCATGAAATATCACATTTCACCATCTTTTCCTTGCCGACTTGAGCATGCATTAATGTTTTTGGTCCCCTAGAACAGTGTTTTTCATTTGTTTGTTGTTTAGGAGTTCAATTTGGTTTTGGTTTTTGAATGTTTGAATTCCTATAAATGCATGGTTTGTGCACATGCAAATGGTCTGGATTTGGAAGTTTGATCTTTGCTTTCATTCCCTCATTTTAGTGTTTTAGTTAGTTAGCTTGTTTAGAAGCCATAGCTTGAATTCACTTGCATCTTTTGTTAAATTGCTCAGCTGTTGGTAAGCCACAGACCCATCTTGTGCAGGCAGTGCTGTTGTTCCACCCAATCCAGTTAGAAGCTTGCCTCTGAATTCCTCTTTCCTGTAGATTTGTTTTACTGTGACTTAGAGTTCTTAGTTCAATTCATTATATACCTGGTTAGTATTATTCAGCTGTTAGTAAGCCACATATCCAACTTGTGCAAGCAGTGTCTTTATTTTGGAACGGAATAGCTTAGGAAGCCATTAAAGTTGCAGGTTTTTCTCTTCGTATAGGATAGTCAAAGGTTCTGGTCAGTTCACGTTGCATGACTCGCAGTAAAATCCCGCTAGGAATCGCATAAGCCAAGCTCTATACTCTTGCGCTATCCCTCTCCTACTCGCATTCTTGGTCTACATTCTGAGTTGTCCTTGTCCCAAAATATACTCCTATCGGTGCTAGCATTACAAGCTTTTTTGGATCCAAGTGAACACGAAATAACGAGAAGATCATACTGAGGGGACGAAATCACATACACCATCGGATTCGCCACTGTTCTGCGGAATCCAGGTTTTAAATTTCAAAGTTCTAGTCAGATTCATATCAAATAGAGTAGTTAATCGCTTTATTTCATTTCATTCTATTCTCGACATTGCCAAGGAAGCTGTGGGGATTGATAGTTTTTGAGAAACTATGATTCACTCCTCACTTCTGAGGTAGGATCGAGAATCTTGCCGGTAGATTAGACAAACTGTTTTATTTAGAATAATTCTATAAATCGCACAGGCAAATAACCACACTCGGTTATCTTGTCTATTTTAAATTATTGCTTAGCTATTATTTCTAGATACGCTTAAAATAGTTTGCTTTCCTTAAAATTGTTAGAATATTTCATAGAAAAATAAAATTTATATGTAGTTATATTTATTTCACTTAGTTAGAATTTGTTTCATCATAGTTAGATTGCATTTTGTTTCGTATGACCATAACAGGACCGCAACAACCAAGAGTCTACGGTTGTGATCCACAGATCCCACAACCCAACGAATCCACAAGTCAGTTAGATATAGATACTGGCCTACGCACACTAGTGTTTCAATCCACTCCAATTCCACCTATCATCATCCAACAGTTATCCCTACTGGACACAACAGCTAACGAAGCTAGAGAATTCTGGACTAGGCCAGAAAATCATCCATAGAGTTGATTATATTCACCATATGACCCTATCAGGAGAAATACACGAAACAATCCCGGGTCATTTCCCACGCATTCCACAACCCATAGATCGAATCATGCCAAAGCTCGATATTGATTAGAGCCTTCAAGTAGTCATCCTTGTTGATCGATCTATCACACCGGTCCAGGTTAGAAGGGCCTTCTTTGCCTTAGATTCACAGATTCCATTAGTGCGTGTCGAAGATATTAGACTGCCTAACTAGTCTATCCGTATACTACCTGTATTCCATCCCCACCGGCTATCTCGACACGACCTCGGGAGGTCGGGTATGCGGAAGAGTCACTTGTAGATTCCCACGCTCGCTTGTCGCTTTTCCGGCGTACAGTACCCCCTAACTAAAATTCAAACACATACACATAATGAAATACATGTTTCCATGGTGACCTGTGTTGAATTCATCTAGCATTCTAATGTGATTGGTCTCCAATCCCCCTGATGTTTGTTTTGACATGTTTACCTGCAAAACACATAACACCTCCTTTGGCCTCGTGGCTGCATCAAAATGTCCAAAATAAATATATAATATAACTCCACAATCAACTATATATGAATCAAAACATCATCTACGGAAGTAATGATATCATTTACAATTTCAAACAACATCTCATTTTAAATATCATCAACATCCATATGATCATAAGATTAGTTCAATTTTCTAGGTCCACTCAATATGATGAAATATCACATGTATTAAATATATAAATATAAGCATGTCAACAACATATCAACATCAATAAAAATTTCTCTACTAATCCACACGTATCATATATGAATTGAAATCAACAACAGTCAAGTATCTGTAACATGTAACATCATGCTAAATAAAAAGCTACAACAATATCCATAAGTATAGTCAACAATATCGAAATCAATAACAAAAAGGTGTCGAAGGGAAGTGGGCACTACAGAAGTAATATGTATTTTTCATAACAGTTTTAGAGGAAAAGAAACTTTAACCTTGGCATAACTTATTTAAACTAGTTTCAAATTTAGATAATTTTGTAAAGTAGTAGAAAAGTTAACTACACCTTTCCACTTACTTTATATTATATTTAACATGTTCCCTGATAAAATGAAATTCTAGATATTATTTTAGATGTACTTTCATAAATGAATGGTTATATTATTAATATATTAAACTCATTTCACATTAGATTCTGTTATTTCAAACCTAATTAGAGTAAATCTCTTGAATTTCAAATTAAATAATACGACAATAATAATTTTTTTTATAAATATTTGACTAATAGTGTTATTATATTTTGTAACATTAATTTATCCTGTAAAGATAATAAGTACCAATATCAATCATTCCTTATTACAAATTCTATGAAAATTTTCTTAAACAAAATGATATTATTTAGTTATAGATCTAGAGTAACTATGTGATCACATTCCTTATCCTAATAAATTACTTTATCCATAATATATGTTGGATAATTAATTTTTACTTCATATATCTTTTACAATTATCCTTACAGTACAATGGTGTAATGCCATTTTTTTATTTTTTATTTTTTTCTAATGCAAGCACACTAAAATTTAAAATTCAATATGTAATGCATGTACATTGCATAACTATATTTTACAAATTTCAAACCAAACAATCATTACAAATGAAGAGAAGTAAAATAAAGAACTCATGAGATCTTATGTGGTAATCTTTTTCTTTTTAATAGAGGTAGGTTACAAGACAAAAGATGCATGTTATAACAAGACTTTCAAATCACAATAGGATGAGTTTACAAGAAGACACTATCTACAATCTACCATATAACATGGTTACAATGAGGTGTAATCTTTAATATGAATTTTTTTTTTAGGGTAAAAGAACAAGTCACCACTTCAACAAAACTTCATCCTTGAGTCTCCAACCTTGAATGTGTTCCTAAGAATGCTGCAACAAGAGACACGACTTGTTTACCACCCAACCAATAGGCATCATCACATGCCTTTCCATGGTTCGAAGTCATGCTAGCCTTCCCCAAGCCCATGGGAAAGAGGAACTAGCTTCCACAATGTGCACAAGTATAAAGGGGATTACACACAACAAGAAAACATAAGACCATTTAACCACTTACTACACATGAAAACAACATGAGGATAACAATGGCAACCTCACAAGGGGGAAGAGAGGAAGAAAGATGCCCAAATCAAGGTGTCCAACCATAGGAGCACCAATAAATATATATATACAAAACTCCTTATACCTCCTAATCATTCATCCTCCTTATTCCTCCTTATGCTATAGAAATCCTTCTTGGGAGGATTTTCAAACCCAAAAGGGTTTCCTCACCAAGAATGGGGAAAGGTTCAAGCCATATGAACCTTTCTCCCACCTCGAACCATATGAGGGGATGAGAAGGGACCTTCATGGCTTGACCTACAACCCTGAGGTTTGAGAAGGAAATACCTCTGTCTTCCCCTACATTCTCGAAAAACCATCATTCCAAATGATGGTGGAGAGAAAACAAAGAAAATAACAAGAACAAGCAAACAACCACATTCACCATACAACTTCACAACACATCATTTCACACACTATTTTATTGAACAAACATAGTTTACAAGACAAACAAAACTAATAAGAAAAAGGTTAAGAACCCTACCTCTATAATGCTTTCCAAGACTCTAAGCTTTTCGCCTTTGTCCAAGCTCCCCTCCAAGCTCCCAAAATTCTCCAAGTGCTCCAAAAAAAAATAAACCCAGAAGACCCATTCCTTCCCCATGAGGAAGAATAAGAAGAGGATCTCAAAAGTTTCCTCACCAATAGGAAAGTGACAAGTGTCACCCCGTCCTCTCAAGAATCAAAGATTCCAAAAACCAAATAAGTAAGAGTAAACTCACCTTTTATCCCTTTTCACCCAAAATACTAAAAACTAAAATAAAACAAAGTGGAGCAACTTTTAACAATTTCACACAACCCAACCATCTTACATGGATGGTGACTAAAGAGGGCTAAATGGGAGGGAAAACTCCCTCCAAACCTTGGAAATAGGCCCCCCTACCTATTAGGTAGGGTCCAAGGGCCCATTTTCATGCTAAGGGAACCCCCAAACTCAAAAGGGGTCCCTAAAAATGTCCAAAATAACCCAATTTCGGGTTTGGCATGCTTGGGCACAAGGGTAGAGGGTGTGGGGTCCACCCAAGGTTCACATGTGGTCCCCAATCCCTTCTACCAATACACACACACTTTCCCAAAACCAACACTTAACTTAAGATAAAATCATTAAACCCCTAAGCTAGTTTACTTAATAAAACACACCCTAAACATAATTAATTTTACAAGACATAATTACATTACAAATTGAGGGTTCACTCATGGTGCCCAATTAAATACATCTAATCTAAGGCCTGAAACATTTAGCATGGTTAGGATCAACCCGTGGGCCGCTTGTGCACAATTGCGTAGTTACGCTAAAACCCATGCTCTCCTATACCTGTCACCTACACACTCATTGCACACATTAACTGCATCTGTCCAATATACTAAACATCATCTATACATCACAATCTCAATCAAACTTATAATGTCTGAACATAATTTACAATTGATAGTGCAATGCATACAATTATCCACATATTTTTCCATGAATCATCCACAAATAAAATTGCAACGACATACACTTAGGTTAGCATGAAAATTACCATCATTAAATCTAAAACACTATATCATTAATCAAATCAACCACAAGAGACTAAGATCTAACCAGTAAGTCTATCATATAACCCTGTTAGTGTCATCAACATCATAAGAAATATATCAGTATACGAGTCTAGTCCAATTGGCGCTACGCGCCCAAAATGCCATAATGTCCAAGAGGATAAAATATCATAGTAAAATGTCCAAAGTCTATCAGAGTCTCAATCAAAACATGTCTAGGAATAAAGGAACCAACAGATTACTGGAGCTATAAAAATGTGGGCACTACATCCCCCTCTCCTAGAATTAGACTTCCTCCTGGAAGTCATTGGAAGAGATAGGAATATCTAGCCCTCAGTTGTGTAACATCCTCCCAGGTAGCTGATGACTCATCATATCGATCCCACTGCACTCTAACTTGGTCCAAATATCAACCCCGAAGGGCCAACCTCTGGTGCTCCAGTATGCGTACGGGCTTCAATCTCCACTGCCCTCCATCCTCTACCTGTAATGCCGACCAATCCAAAACATGAGAAACATCTGGTACATATCTACATAGTACAGAAACATGAAAAACATTGTGGGCCCGTGCAAGGTGCGGTGGCAAAGCTAGGTGATAGGCAACTGGACCGATGACCTCAAGAATATCAAAAGGCCCCACAAAATGAGGCGATAGCTTAGAACCCTTTCCATAATGGATCGGACTCTTATGAGGACAAACCCTCAAGAAGAATTTGTCACCCACTGAGAAGTGACGATCGATCCTCTTGGTGTCCGCATACGCCTTCTGGCGTGCTCTAGCCTGCTCAAGACGCTGCCAAATCAGAACAACTTGCTGTTCTAAATCATGAAGGTAAGCTGGCCCCAAAATAATCCTATCATCTAGCCTATCCCAGCTCAAAGGTTTCCTGCAAGGTCGTCCATACAAAACCTGATAGGGAGCCATGCCAATGGAGCTGTGATAATTGTTATTGTAGGAAAACTCAACTAAATGCAAATAGTCTTCCCACTTCTTCTGCTGGTCCATCACGTACATCCTCAACATGTCCTCAAGAACCTGATTAACCCTCTCTGTCTACCCATCTGTCTCTGGATGATATGCCGAACTGAGATTAATCTATGTACCCAAGGCCTCCTGAAAAGAAGTCCAGAAAATTGATGATTGTCTTCAGAATACCATGCAATCTGACAATATCCTTCATAAAAACTTTGGCGATGGCCTGTGCATTATAGGTAACCTTGGTTGGCAAGAAATCTACAACCTTGGTCAACTTATCCACAGTGACCATAATGGCATCATGACGATAAGAGGACATAGGATGTCCTACTATGAAATCCATGGAGATCACATCCCATTTCCACTCGGGGATGTCATGAGGGTATAAGAGTCATGCGGGATGAGAATGCTCTGCCTTGACTCTCTTACACTCAAGACAATGTGCTACAAAATCTGCTATGTCTCTGCGAAGACCTGACCAATAATATAACTCTCTCAAATCAGCATGCATCTGCTTCACTCCCGGATGTGCTACATATGGGGCTCGATGAGCCTCAGTAAGGATGAAACTATGCAGATCACCTGCCTTAGGCACACAAATGTGCCTATGGAACTGAAGCAAACCATCTGACTCTAACATGCATCCTGAATATCTGCCCTCAAAAGAACCCTGAGAATCCAACATCTGCCTAGCACCCTCATAAAACCTGTCCTCTGGAAGATGCTCAAGTATCCTACCTCTCAAATCTGACTGCAGTGTCAAAGAAGCAAGCATATGTCGTCGTCTACTAAGTGCATATGTAACAATATTTTCCTTTCCTTTGATGTACTGCACCTCCATGTCATACTCACAAAGGAACTCCATCCAACGCCGTTGACGAGCGTTGAGGTTTGGCTGAGAGAAAATATGTTGTAAGCTACAATGATCTGTCCTCAAGATGAAATGTCTACCCAAAAGGAAATGTCGCCAACGCACAAGTGCATGAACAACTGCTGCAAGCTCTAAATCGTGAGTGGGATAGTTAAGCTCGTAGTCCTTGAGCTTACGAGACTCAAAAGCAATAACCCGACGCTCCTGCATAAGAACTGCTCCCAAACCCTCTAGTGATGCATCAGTGAAAACAACAAAATCCTCTGTTGGGTCTGGAACTGCTAAGATGGGCACTGTGGTTAGCCTTTCCTTAAGCAACTGAAAGGCCTGCTCACATTTCTATGACCAATCAAACTTCTTCCCTTTCCTCTAAAGAGAAGTAATAGGGTGAGCAATCCTAGAAAAGCCCTGCACAAACCTGTGGTAATACCCTGCTAAACCCATGAAGCTCCTCACCTCAGTGACTGATGTGGGTGCTGGCCAATCCAAGATAACCTAAATCTTAGAGGGATCTACGGAGATACCCTCGCCTGATATGATATGACCCAAGTACTGAATCTCTGTATGAAAGAAGCTACATTTTTCCAAGTTCCCATACAACTTCTACTCTCTCAAAACCTGAAGTGCCTGCCTCAAATGCTCCTCATGTTCCTCCTAGGAACGAGAATAAATCAATATGTCATCAAGGAACACTAAAACAAAGCAATCTAGAAATGTCCTGAACACTCCATTCATGAGGCTCATGAAGACAACTGGGGCATTGGTCAAACCAAATGGAACCACTGTGAACTCATAATGCCCGTAACGTGTGCGAAACGCTATCTTATGAATGTCTGCATCTGAAATGTGCAACTAATGATACCCTGACTTGAGATCGATTTCAGAGAACACTCTAGCTCCCCGCATTTGATCAAACAAGTCATCAATCCTAGGGAGTGGATAACGGTTATTTATTGTGACCTTATTGAGCTATCTGAAGTCTACACAAAGCCTGAGAGAACCGTCCTTCTTCTTCACAAATATCATTGGCGCTCCCTAAGGAGATACACTAGGGCGAATGAGACCCTTCTCTAACAACTCCTCTAATTGAATCTTGAGCTCATGAAGCTCTGAAGCCGTCATCCGATAGGGTGCCCTAGAAACTGGTGCAGATCCAGGCATTAAGTCAATGGTGAAATCCACCTCTCTACTAGGTGTTAAACCTGGAAGCTCTCCTGGAAACACATCTGCATACTCCCTCAAAACTACGTGATCATCAAGGGGTGAGTGCTCTGGAGTACTGTCCAAATGATCACTGATGGTGATAGAAAACAACTGGAAACCCTTACGTATGCTCTGCTTGAGTTTCTTAGCCGAGATCATAAGCAAGGAAATGGGTCTCTACATCCCTGAAATCACAACTGCACTACCCAAATCATCCTGACACTCAATGACCTTCTCTCTATAATTCACCTTAGCTCGATGAGCCTCGAGCCAATCCATACCCAACACTACCTGATAGGATCCTAAAGGAATAACTCGGAGGTTAAGCGTAGTGGAGAAGACTCCCAAATCGAGTACACAACTCTCCACATACGAGTCCACGGTGAGTTTAGCCCCAGAGGCCAACTCAACCTGCCAACTATCTGGCTACCTAACCACCACTAGCCCACACTGGTCCACTATAGAAGGTGATATAAAAGAATCAGAAGCACCTGAATAAAAAAGTACTGAGATAGAAATACCCGTGATAGTACCTGTTGTCTCAATGACTGTGGCCTGATGCTCATCCTGGAGGTTTTCAACCGCTGCATACACACAATGGGCGCATCTCACATCACCCACCCTCTGCTCGGATCTAGGAGCTCTCTGCATATCCATAGTAGTGGGCTTGTGCGGACACATACGCACATAATGGTCTGGAGCCCCACAAATAAAATATCCTCCTGTACCCCGCTGAGATGGGGTCCCTCCTGTACTCTGGCGAACTGAACCTGCTTGTCCAACCCTAGCAGACTGCTGCGAGTGGGCTAGCTGAGAGTGATGAGTAACCAGCCTCCTATCTCTAGACCCACCTCGCTAAAAACTCTGAGTCTTTCTACCCCTCTGATGCTAGTGTCCCTGATGTTGTGTCTGCTGTGATGGGTGTGGAGGAGCTCTCGATGCTGCTGGAGAAGACCAGAATCCTCCTCTAGGGGGTGGTACTGCTCCCCGTGCTCTCTGACTCTGGAATGCCTGAATCCTATCCTAGAACTTACTCTTGTTCCTTTCTCTATGCTCTTGAGCCTTGGTCTTATTCTCCTCAGCCAAGTAGGCCTTCTCAACGGCCTTCTCGAGCATGGGAGAAGATAACATCCTAACAACTCCTGCTATATCTGCATTCAGGCCCCGAATGAACCTATTTACCTGTAACTTCTCATCTTGCAGGTAGTCTACATACTACAAGAGATCCAAAAACCTGCTCTCATAGTGTACCACTGAGCCAGAACCCTGTCGTAAGTCATGAAACTCATCGATCCTCTTCTGTAAAAAATGCTCTGACATATACCGGGCCCTGAATCACTCCTCGAACAACTCCCATGTCACTGTATCCCAAGTCAAATGGAGCTTCCGCTCCTCATTCCTCCACCAAACACCTACTGCGTCTCAGAGGAGGTGTATGGTGAACCTAGCCTTGACGTTTCTCTCTTGAGAGTGCAAACCAAAGAAGCTATCCAAGCTAAGGAGCCAGGACTCTACCCTAAAGCCATCTGTCGAACCAGTAAATGTAGGCGGTTGAAGGCGAAGAAGGTCTCGAATCACACTGCCTGTGTCTCGATCCTGGTGATGTGGTCTAATAGGTGAAAGAGGTCACCTATCTCCAAATGGTCCCTTGAAGATGTGTGATCGGCTATGATGAAACGAGGCCACCCTCTCGCCAAGGATGGAATGGTTGCATGACCTCTTTCATCTCGGAATGTCATGCTCTGGTGGCTCTGGATGTGCATCCTCGCCAAACAACTCCTTGTCTCCTAATTGAATGTCCTCCTCTATCGGCACCTGCGGTGGTGGAAGGCGCTCCTGTATGACACCTATCAGCTGCTGCAGGGTCTCCAATATCTGAGGCCTAAAATCGGGGGCTGGTGGCTCTCGCGTAGGTGCACTACATCCCAAACCTCGAGCCGATTGTCCCCTCTTGGGTGCCATCCTGAACCCGAGATAAAAAAAAATTGATAAACTTCCTAAACGTTTGTTGGAAGTGTTATATTATTATTTCTTTTATTATTATTATTATTATTATTGTTATTATCATTATAACACCAAATGCAATGCCCCTTTTATTAATAATTAATTTATAATACTAATTAGTTTTCCCAAAATAAATTAATACCATCCCACAATAATTTAATTATTTTAATCTATTAAGCTCCCTAGGGTTTTAAACAAAATTTTACACCCCTTGCATAAATTAGTCTTCCCCCTTTTATTAATTAGTTTACACCTCTTTAAATTTATCTCCCATTCCCATAAAATATCATGACCTAAAGAGTGTAGGGATTAATTAGAGCTCTTGGATAAAACAAATCTTGGCCTGAGATTTTGAATCTGCCCTAAGTTTTTCCCTAAATCTCTCTATGTTTTCTTTTCCTTTCCATTACTTATCTCATTTGTTTTTTTTTTTCATTTGCAGGTAGAGGAGGAGCTATGGAAGCTTGTTGTATTTATTTATTTATTTTTCTTTGTGAACTCCACCCTTCCAAACCATTTTAGTTTTGATACATATACAAAAAAATCTGGTGTGGCCGCAGGTTGGGAGAGAGAGGCGGCGGTTTTTTTTTTGGTTTTTTTTAGGGTCTATGTGGTGTTTGGTAGCGGCGGCCAGACAGGGTAATGGCCGCAGGGAAAGGGAACTGCACAGACATGGGTGCAGAAGGGTGGGTGGCGGAAGGACAATGGTGATTGAGGAGAGGGGGACGGTCAGCGGTGGAGACAGCAGGCGGGTGTGGCAGCGGGGGGAAATAGTAGACCTGTGTGCGGGAGTGGAGGGGTTGCAGACTGGTGCACAGGGTGGGGACAGATGGCATGGGGGACAGGCGGCGTGGGGACTACAGTGAGGGCAGGGTTGGAGGGGAAACGGTGGGTGAGTGGAAGTGGGCAGCAGGGTCCGCAGAGGGCGGCAGGGTGCAGGTGGACAGCGGCGGCAGTGTTTTGTGCAGGCGTGGGGAGGGGTCGGCCCTCACCAAAACCTGCGCTTTTTTTTTGTTTTTTTTTTTTTAAACTATAACATATATTATATATATATATATATATATATATATATATATATATATATGAAATATATAATATATATAATATATAATAAGTGATATATTATATAGTATAATACATTTATTTATTTTTTTTATTTTTTTTTGTAATTTTAAAACAATAAAATTTATTTTAACCAACTTTTATATATATATATATATATGTATGTATTTATATAAAATGTAATAGATATTATGATATATTCTAGATTATTATATTATGACACATAACTGTGTTAATATAATATATAACATCTACACTATGTTATTTAATATATATAATAGTTATAAATTATAAAATATGAAGTATATTTTAATATATTTATATTATACCCTATGCCCAACAATTATTAAATGTTGCTAAAGATACAGTTATGTTTTTGAATATATATAGTTATATCTTATTTTAATTATAACAAGCCTATTTTAATATTATTATTTCACATGCAAAACAAAACTATTATAAATTATAAATTGAAGGGTTTTGTTTTGTAGGTCTTGTGGAAGATACACTCCATGTTTTAATAAATCAAAATTGTTAAAAAATCAATTTTTTCTCATTTGTATAAGTAAGGGAAATATGAATTTTTCTTTCAAATTAGTAAGAGAGAACTTGGAAACCAATTTAAACTTAGTGAAGGAGGAGGTATAATCACATTAGTTCACTTATAAATCCATCTTGCTGAGTTAACAAGGAAGAGAGTAAAACTGATTTTGTTGTGTTCACTATGTTTCAAAACTTACAAGAAAGAATGTATTTGAAGAATGGAAAAAGGAAAACATTTTCAATACAATAATGTTAAAATATTTGACAAGAAGGAGATCAATACAAGAATAATAAGATAGATTCAATAAATCAACTTTCCTTCCAACACTAATATCAAACTCCATATAACAACTAAATTTCCTTCAAATGAAATGACTAAATAGTATTTCAAATTTCTGCAACATTTATTACTTTTCCTCCCCCCCCCCCTTTTTAACCAAACAATAAAAATTAAATAAAACATAAATTACCCAAAGAGTCCGTGTGTTTGAACCACGGCTCTGATACCAAAATGTAATGCCATATTTTTTTATTTTTTTATTTTTTTTCTAATGCAAGCACACTAAAATTTAAGATTCAATATGTAATGCATGTACATTGCAAAACTATATTTTACAAATTTCAAACCAAACAATCATTACAAATGAAGAGAAGTAAAATAAAGAACTCATGATCTTATCTGGTAATCTTTTTTTTTTTAATAGAGGTAGGTTACAAGACAAAAGATGCATGTTATAACAAGACTTTCAAATCACAATAGGATGAGTTTACAAGAAGATACTATCTACAATCTACCATATAACATGGTTTAAATGAGGTGTAATCTTTACAATGAATTTTTTTTTTTAGGGTAAAAGAACAAGTCACCACTTCAAAGAAATTTCATCCTTGAGTCTCCAACCTTGAATGTGCTCCTAAGAATGCTGCAACAAGAGACATGGCTTGTTTACCACCCAACCAATAGGCATCATCACATGCCTTTCCATGGTTGGAGGTCATGCTATCCTCCCCCAAGCCCATGGGAGAGAGGAACTAGCTTCCACAATGTGCACAAGTATAAAGGGGATTACACACAACAAGAAAACATAAGACCATTTAACCACTTACTACACATGAAAACAACAACATGAGGATAACAATGGCAACCTCACAAGGGGGAAGAGAAGAAGAAAGATTCCCAAATCAAGGTATCCAACCATAGGAGCACCAATGAATATATATATACAAAACTCCTTATACCTCCTAATCATTCATCCTCCTTATTCCTCCTTATGCTATAGAAAACCTTCTTGGGAGGATTTTCAAACCCAAAAGGGTTTCCTCACTAAGAATGGGGAAAGGTTCAAGCCATATGAACCTTTCTCCCACCTCAAACCATATGTGGGGATGAGAAAGTACCTTCATGGCTTGACCTACAACCATCAGGTTTGAGAAGGAAATCCCTCTCTCTTCCCCTACATTCTCCAAAAATCATCATTCCAAATGATGGTGAAGAGAAAACAAAGAAAATAACAAGAAAAAGCAAACAACCACATTCACCATACAACTTCACAACACATCATTTCACACACTATTTTATTGATCAAACATAGTTTACAAGACAAACAAAACTAAGAAGAAAAAGGTTAAGAACCCTACCTCTATAATGCTTTCCAAGACTCTAAGCTTTTCCCCTTTGTCCAAGCTCCCCTTCAAGCTCCCAAAATTCTCCAAGTGCTCCAAAAAAAAATAAACCCAGAAGACCCATTCCTTCCCCATGAGGAAGAATAAGAAGAGGATCTCAAAATTTTCCACACCAATAGGAAAGTGACAAGTGTCACCCCCCTCTGAAGAGTCAAATATTCCAAAAACCAAATAAGTAAGAGTAAACTCACCTTTTATCCCTTTTCACCCAAAATACTAAAAACTAAAATAAAACAAAGTGGAGCAACTTTTAACAATTTCACACAACCCAACCATCTTACATGGATGGTGACTAAAGAGGGCTAAATGGGAGGGAAAACTCCCTCCAAACCTTGGAAATAGGCCCCCCTACCTATTAGGTAGGGTCCAAGGGCCCATTTTCATGCTAAGGGAACCCCCAAACTCAAAAGGGGTCCCTAAAAATGTCCAAAATAACCCAATTTCGGGTTTGGCATGCTTGGGCACAAGGGTAGAGGGTGTGCGGTCCACCCAAGGTTCACATGTGGTCCCCAATCCCTTCTACTAATACACACACACTTTCCCAAAACTAACACTTAACTAAAGATAAAATCATTAAACCCCTAATCTTCTTTACTTAATAAAACAAACCCTAAACATAATTAATTTTACAAGACATAATTACATTACAAATTGAGGGTTCACTCATGGTGCCCAATTAAATACATCTAATCTAAGGCCTCAAACATTTAGCATGGTTAGGACTCAACCCGTGGGCCGCTTGTGCACAATTACGTAGCTTCCCTGAAACCCATGCTCTCTTATACCTATCACCTGCACACTCATTGCACACATTAACCGCATCTGTCTAATATAATAAACATCATCTATACATCACAATCTCAATTAAACTTATAATGTCCGAACATAATTTACAATTGATAGTGCAATGCATACAATTATCCACATAGTTTGCCATGAATCATCCACAAATAAAATTGCAACAACATACACTTAGGTTAGCATGAAAATTACCATCATTAAATCTAAAACACTATATCATTAATCAAATCAACCACAAGAGACTAACATCTAACTAGTAAGTCTATCATATCACCCTGTTAGTGTCATCAACATCATAAGAAATATATCAGTATACGAGTCTAGTCCAATTGGCGCTACGCGCCCAAAATGCCATAATGTCCAAGAGGATAAAATATCATAGTAAAATATCCAAAGTATATCAGAGTATCAATCAAAACATGTCTAGGAATAAAGGAACCAACAGATAATTGGAGCTATAAAAATGTGGGAACTACAAATGGGCACAGTCACATTTGAAACATTATTTATACCTATAATGATACTTACTACATTTCACATCCTAGATGCTCATTTATTTACAAAGTTTTATTGGGAATATGAAGGATTCGAGACATGAAAAATGTACCATATACATTACATTGATGTATGAAATTTATTCCTAAGCGATATGAGTATATTATGCCACCTAATGATGATCCATTTACATCTTGTTAATTTATCATATGGATTTCTCATAGACACTCTATTCTGCACCTTAAGTGCATTTACCAAGTGGTTAATGTTGATAATTTTATCACTTGTGAAAAAATGGGAAACTCAAAACTTTGTTTTCGATGGAAGGAATTGATGAATGAACCTAATCAGCGGGTATATACAGTTTAATTATGTTTTTCAGTAAGGGGATAAACAAAGAAAAATTCACCTATGTGTGTTGTTGAAGAATGAAACACCTCACGTATGCTGGTATTTCATTCTCACCTTCATCAAAGTTGCACAAAGATCTGAAGAGATAAAGAAAAAACTTGAGGAAGGAACAGATGCAAACCTGAGGAGTTGGACTCAAAAATAAAAGACATAGTTGTTGTTTGTATTGTAGATGTTCATTATTAAGTTACAAGTATTTTTAATTTGATCATTTCCTATGATTAAGTGTTATTAAGTATGTTATTGAGTTACTTAATTCATTGTGCCATCGTTACATATCATAAGAGATAAAAGTAAAAGGAAGTACACAAATCAATTAAGGAAATTCAATCTTTCCTACACAAGCCATGGGATGTAACTTATGATTATCAAAATAAATGTTACATTTGCATGAAACTAAAAGGAACAGAGTATAGAAGAAACCTATCATTGCCTTGGGAATTATTTTATTCTTCATTTCTATAGTTCCAGCTCCTTCATTTTCATTTTTTGTAACCTCCAACAGCTACAATTGACCTGAAAGCCAAAAGAGAAAGGATACTAGTTTCGAGCTCAGGGTTTAATCTGTACTCATGTGTTATCTAGTTTCAGGAAAATAAACCATTTGAAATAAAAAAGAATAAGGTACATTAATGCAGATGGTTCAGATTCAAAAAGTACTATCTGGCCAAATCACATGGTATTCACATGAATCATGAAAAGGTAGAAAAGAGAGAGAAAGAAAGTCACTATAGAACATAAGAGAGCCAAAAAATCCTAATGTTTTCTAACTAGTTTTCTTAAGTGTACATGTATAGGTTGTAGCAAAAGAAATAAATTTTATGATTTAAATTCTTCACAAATAGTAATTCAAGGATATAAGAGAAAAATCAATTCATCTCATTACACAATGATTAAAGTACAAAAGTACAAGTATTCAACCTGCAACCACTCAACTATAAAAGTAAACTACATAATTCAAATGAAAGATCCTAATTCAGTGTTGAGGAATGATTAAAAAATAGAAAAATATTAACACAATTTGATTTGAAAAGAGGGTACTTTAAGAAAGAAATAAAAACCAAGCAGAAACAAAAACAGTTTTAAAGCACTAAGTTATCAAACCTTAGTATGCATCAAGATGGAACAAAATAAAGGGATAGCATAAGAAAACATATTTCATGCATTACACCATGATCATAGTCTTGAAATAAATCATCAAATGAAGGTACAATACATCATGAAATATAAAGTACAAAGAAATTGCAGGTTCAGTTTATAAGTATTCTCATTCATAAAATTCTTACAAGAAAAAAACTTCATTGTATCATGAAATTAAGCAAGGTTTTCAGTTATAACGACTCAACAAGAAATCTTTCAGGTCAAAAAACATAGATCAGGGTAAATGTATTTATATAGAGCTCAATAGAGTGTACTTTCTCTTCAGACCACACCTAATGTCAAAAACCTTAGTTGGGGCAATGATTCCAAAATAAAGCCGAGAATACTAAAACATAACTCAACTATTCAAAATAATGATCCAGGATGGAGAAAAACCCAAATATGTAAATCCTAGAAATGGTGAATTGTGCTAAGAACTTAGAATGGAAGCTAATAATCCAATTAAAACACCAATGTTTCAATATTTGAATGAAAAAGTAGTCGCAATTACAAATTTTCATAGCTCACAAAGTAGAATATCAAATTTTGAACATCAAACGAATGTAAAATAACTATATTTTCCAAAGCCTGACAAGAACACAACACGAAATATGGCCATGAATAGAAATACAATAGCAATGGTTTATAGTGAAAGTAAGAAAAAATTGAACTAAAATATGAAAAAGAACTACAAGCCAAATGGTTCAGGGCTTGAGATAATTTTTCAAAATTTACAGACATAGAAGGAGTAATACTTTCATGTCTATGACCATAATTTTTCCCAAAAATTTTATAGAAAAATCAAAGTAAGGAGGCCAAAGTCACCTTTTTTCAAGCAATTTTTTCGAACTTCTGGAGTTACATATAAATTATTAGAATCTAAAAAGTGATTTTAGCTCAAGGTTACCAAAAGCACAAAAGAAGTGATGAAAATACAAGTATAATGAAATAAATAGTCACAGAGAAATGAAACCCATTAACGGTCCAAGCATTTATAAATGCATTATCACAAATCTTAAAGAACATATGGAATATTTAAAATATATCAAAAACAATATGATTTTGGTGCTCGTAAAGGAGGAGTTTACCATTTATTTCAAGCAGAAGCTTGAGAATATAATTAATGGTGGTTTCCTCTCCAAAATTATTTATCAGAATCTTGAAAAGATGAAAAATTTCAGATTTATGCAAATACATAAAATCACAGAGCATCATAGGCTAGAAAATTCCACAAATCGAGCTCTAAATCACAAATTCATGGCGATTGAGTGGAATTTTTTTCATGAATTTTCCATTCAAAATTAGAAAGTGTAAATGACTAAAATGATTTAGATGAGTTCATTTTAGCCCACTTACTCAACCATAGTTAAACATAACTCACTCGGTAAGTCGAGATCGATGTTTTAGATCGAAGAGGAAAAGTATCAATGGTTTAGATCAAAGTTACCTTTTCCAAAACCTAACTCACCATGCCCACTAGACTACAATATACATGACCTACATTATCAATGGTACAAAGATGAACGACCGATAACAAATTCATTTTATTGAATGTGATCCAAGTCACCATGATAAATGATTGACAGTGCAAATCAAAAAAGGACATCAATCAACAGATTAGAATGCAAATAACTACAAACTACCCTATTAATAATAGTTCACAAAGAAATGGACCAGATACATTAGTACAAATATCATGGTTCAATAAATGAGTCCAAAATGAATGCAACCCCAAGAAGAATGTGCACAATCCAAACCCCTATCTCAACCAAATTTGTAGCATGTGCACGTGTCAAACATTGGTGGAACACTAATTATGTTTGAATCAAATTCCACCGAAAAAGGATCTAAAGGGTGTATTCATCATATGGAGGGGGACCAACCCCATATATTAAACAATGATTTGTACATTAGACCATATCTAAGGTCAAAAGAACATGATAACATTGAAAAAAGGCCTGACACTATGATGTGTTTCATACAATTAATTAAAAAGGGGCCCAAAAACATTATTATATGTTACATGACCAACAAAACTGCAGTCTATGCCAATTAGTTAAAAGGTGCCCAAGTATGACTAACAAAGGTGTATACGATAATGTAAAGAAGCCAATGATTTATATGCTAAGGTCAAGAATTTTCTTACCTTAAATTTTTCAAAATATACCTTAATCTTACCAAAAGAACATTGTTCAAAGGGAAAGGAGAATATTATTACTACATGTGCAAAGTGGTCCCTAGTAGTGGGTAAAGTGGAGTTGGATAAATTTTTTTGAAGTGGTGGAGATTAAAGGCCTTATTTTTATATAGTATGTAAATTTTTACATGGCATCATTAGATGACGGATCATAAGTAAAGCCAAATTTATCATTGCAAGTGGATGAATGCACAGGTGTCACATCATGCACAAAAATACAAATAACATGCACTTGCATTGGAGGAGACTTGCACAACAAGCAAGAGCTATTGTTAGCTAATTTATTCACCCAAGTTTATTCATTGTATTAAAAATAGAGCAGTCAACCACACTTTTACTAAAATGTATTTTTGTAACTAAGGTTTTTAATGCCTCATTGTAAACTCCATGGTTATTTTATCCCTTTATTTATTCATGATAAAGGCTAAAATTAATATGCATGGGCCAGTATAGACTGTAGTTTATTTTTTACGCGGGCTTGGGTGAAGTATGTTTTATATATATTGTGTTCATTAGCAAGGTAAACAAGGAAATTTTTTGATATAGGACACCTAATGCAATTGTTTTCCAGTTTTTCCCTTAAATGAGAACCATTTATTGGCTTTCCAATTATTTGCAATGGTGTGTATCTTTCTCTTAGCTCTTGTGAATTTTAATTCCCTTATTAATTATATTACCTTGCTATAAATTTGGTTTTTTCTACATAGTATAAGTATTCATGTTATTTTTTTTTGTTGTTGTGATTTATCTTTCAACACATAAGTGTTTTTCCTTTATGATTTAGCTAAAATCCATTGGTTCGTGCATTTGCAATTTATTCTCAATTTTATTATGCATGTTTTCATTCAAATCCCTAACTCAATTTGGTTCATTACCCCATTGTAATTTAAGTTATGACCATCTTTTACCCTTAAAAATTCAAAAAAAATATTTTAGGATGCATCAATAAGGAACGACCTTTATACTAGAGAATCACCTCAACAATATGTATACCTACAGACCTGAGGTGTTTCCATTGTATCTACATAAGTGAGGGAATAAATAATTCTTAGAACCCTTATTTTGATCCCTCAACAAGGGTACACTTATGAGATATAACAATTTTTGGCACGCTCGTAGGACACATCACAAGATTAAAGATTTACTTTTTAATGGTGTTTCGTCATTCAAGCAGATCAGCCACCATGCATACTAGGTCTTGGGACAAACTACTATTGATGTGTTTTGAAGACTGAATATATAAAGCAGAACTCATCTGGAGATGCCATAAATTTGGTTTTAGACTAGTGCAGTGTTTTACGTCATAAATGTTTTCAACTGCAGTTTTTCACGTATTTTTGAAGAAAATTAGATCTATTATTTTCTTGTTTTTAGTTTATTTTAATGACCATCAGACCTATTTTTCCATTTTCACATATTTTATGAGGTCATGTAATCAGGACAACAATTCCTCAGTGGAATTCTTCTATTTAAGAGTTATATCCAACATATTCACAATTTTATCATCGAGATTCCCAGTCAGATCAACACTATGATCACTATCAAGATGAATATCCCCATAACCCAAACCCTACACATCAATATGTTTATCAATATGATGGTTATGGTGTTCAATAGCAGGATTATGCAGAAGGTTATGCAGATTTCGATGGCGACAATCATAAAATAGAGAAAATCATGGAATTACTAAAAGAAAAGATACAAATATTGCCTAGTTTTAAGTAGCCCTATCCATGGGGAGGTCATACACCTAGATCACGTATTCCGCAACAAAGGATTGGTGTAATTATAGAATCTATTAAAAAAATGTTACAAGCATTTGAAAATTATAGGCATCAGGTTGAGGAACACCATCAACTATATGTCCCAACTTAACTTCCTAATCATAATCGAATGACCACATATTTTCCTTACATCCAATGCATCCCATTCAACAATTTCAAAATTTTTAGGTTGCTGCAAATTCTATTTTTTCTATTCCACAATCATATAATGAATCTAATTTAAGTGTCTAAGCTTCCATTCTGTTGTTGTTCTAAATACAATCCTTCTATCCTATTCATTTGTTAATTTTTTTTAATTCAAGATGAAAACAACCCACTCATCCTCATTCATCCATAGTATTAGTTCATGAAGGAGAAAATCAAAAAATTATCAAGGAGGGGCAATAAATAGAAGAAAACAGTAGGCTGGAATTCTCACAAAATTTGCGAGGATGGGTGTCAAAGTTTTAATTCAAGATCATATTCCATAGTTAGAGAAATAACCCATGAAAAAGGTATAGTCTGATTTTGAAAAAAATCAAAAATAGGAAGAATATGATCAACAGTCTTCATATTCTGAGTGCAATATACATGAAGGAACCATACTCACAATAGTCACTGATTCATCACAATTTTTTAAATTTGAAGTGGAGAAAGAACCAATTAGTGGTGAAGAGGATTTGCATATCTTTTTTTATAATAAATCAACAGTTTTAGGGGATGAAAAACATGTTTTTATCCTATAAGATTCCACGATTGATGAGGAAAATGAGAAAGAACAGTTTTAGGATGACCATGACCAATCAGTAGAGTGTGAAGAGCCTCATTGTGCCACATGTATGGATATTACTGCATTATTAGAGACATGCAGCTATGAACAAATATCATCAAATGATCCTTTTTGTAGTAATAAGTGGCAATCTTTCATTGAGGATTAAACTGGATTGGAAAGAAGAATAATGAATTTGAATGAAGTGGAAGAATTCAATAGTACTGCTGAAAAATTAGTCATAACAGTCATATTAGAACAACTTGAGGAGGATGAAATGACTCTAAATCAGTTTTAAAAGGTACAAAGATTATATGAACCAGATCAATTTCAAAATAATTTTCATAATGTATCCAAAGGTGAACAACAGAGTACAAACCAAAAAAAACCTTCGTATTTTTCTCAAAATGAGCTCAAAGATAGAAAAAGAGTCATTGAAATAGATCAAATCATAAAAATAAGTTTTCCAACTTCTAGGAGGCCATGTCCTATTTGGTACTTGGTTGGTTCACAACAAATTACAAAAACACCAGTGTTCATGCTTGTATCAGGGCCTAAAAATAAGAATCAGATCCTCAAAAATCCATTCCAAAGGCCCTCAGAATAGTTTGCAGATTAGTTAGAAATAATCTTCATGTATTGGGCTGATTTTTGGAAAAAATTAAAGGTACACATCTAATTTTTAGTTCTATCTTGTTACTTATTTTGTAACTTGAATTCATTTCCTTAATTTTTGAGAAATGGAAGCTATTTTTCACTTCCTATTTCAGGGTTCGTTTAACTTCAATTTCCAAGCAGTTAGAGTAGGGTTGATTAGAATTTCCCCTTTCAATAAGTGAAGTTCACATAAATCGGTGCTTTTCATTTCAATAAGTGCATTCATGCATGTCATGTGGTTCACCAGATCCTTACCCAGCTTTAGTTTTATTTTCAGAAGGGTCAATTTTTTAGAAAAGGAAGATTTTTGTTATATGCTTTGATTCCACACCTGGACTAGAGAAAAGAACTAGTCTTATAAGCTAGCAAGAAGCTTTCCCCATAGGATCATGAGAATTGTTGAAAATTTTTACACTTGTACAAAAATGGGTAACTTGAAACTTTGTTTTCAATGGAATGAATTGATAAATGAACATAACTAGGGGGTACATATAGTTTTATTGTGTTTTTAGTAAGGGGATCAACAAAGCAAAATGTAACTATGTGTGTTATTGTAGAATGCAACAACTCAGGTATGCTACTATTCCATGTCCACCTTTATCAAATTTGCACAAAAGATTCAAATAACTAAAGTACAACCTTGAGGAAGGCGGGAATAGATGTAGAGCCAAAAATTTGGACTAAAAACAACAAACAGAGTTGGTGTTTGCATTACATATGTTCATTGTCAAGTTACATGTATTTTAAATTTTATCATTTCCTATGATTAAGTGTTATTAAGTATGTTATTGAGTTGTTTAATTCATTGTACCATCATTACATATCATAAGAGATGAAAGTAAAAGGAAGAAAATAACTCAATTATAGAAATAATATTATCTATTCATTAAGGAAATTCAATGTTTATCACACAAGCCGTGGGATTGAACTTATGATTATCAAAATAAATGGTACATATACATGAAACTAAAATAAAAAGTGCATAGAAGAAACCCATCATTGCCTTGGGTTATCATCTATTCTTCATTGCTCCAATTTCAACTCCTTCATCTTCATTTTTTTCTTTCTCCAACAGAAATAGTATACTTGAAAGAATTAAGAGAAATGATATCAATTTCAAGCTCAGGGTTTAATTTGTATTCATGTGTTATCTAGTTTCTGGAAAATGAACCATTTGAGATTAAAAAAAACATAAGGTACATCAATGCAACAGATTCAGATTTGAAAAGTACTATCTGGAAGAATCTCATGGTATTCACATGAATCATGATATAGGAAAAAATTAAAAGAACTAAAGTCATTATGGCACATAACAGAGGTCAAAAATCCTAATGTTTTCTTACTAGTTTGTTTAAGTGTGAAGGTACAGGTTGCAACAAAAGAAATAAAATTCATTATTTAAATTTTACATAAACAATATTCAATGCTACAAGAGAAAACTCCATTCATTACATTACAC
The DNA here is from genome assembly GCA_019776745.2 of Taxus chinensis. Taxonomy (NCBI): domain Eukaryota; kingdom Viridiplantae; phylum Streptophyta; class Pinopsida; order Cupressales; family Taxaceae; genus Taxus; species Taxus chinensis. Next base: position 769,879,386 of record CM034148.1, on the reverse strand, counting down.
AATGATCAAAGTACAGTATAAGTGTTCAAGATGCTACCACTCAACTACAAAAGTAAAGTATAACATTCAAATGGAATATTTTGATTCGGTACTAAGGCATCATTGAAAACAGAAATAGGATAAAATAATTTTCTTCGAAAAGAAGGTACTTTCAGAAAGGAACTATAACCAAGGAGAAACAAAACCAATTTTATAGTACTAAGTTATCAAAGCTTGTTATGTATCAAGATGGAACAAAACAAAGGGATAAGATAAGAAAACATCTTTCATGCATTACACCATGATAAAAGACTTGAAATGCATCATCAAATGAAGGTACACTACATCATGAAATATAAAGTGAAAAAAAATTTCTAGTACAGTGTATAAGTATTCTCATTGATAAAATTATTACAAGAAAACAAATTCACTATATCATGAAATCAATAATTTTTTTCATTTAATAAGATCTATTGATGAATAAGAAATTCAGACTAAACAATCAGTAAGAAGGATTTCAGGTCGAATAACATAAATCAAGTTAAATCTATTGTTACGGAGTTTAATAGAGGCAAATTTCTCTTTGGACAAAATAGAGTGTCCAAACATTAGCTTGGGTAATGATTCCGAAACAGAATCAAGACGACTTAAACAAAATTCAAGTATTCAAAACAATGACCTCGAATTGGGAAAAACCCAAATATGTAAATCTTAGAAATGGAAAACCATGCAAAGAAATCATAATGGAAGCTCAGAATCTAAGTAAAACACCAAGGTTTCAATATTAGAATGAAAACGTATTCCCAATTGCAAAGTTTCAGTGCTCAAAAAGAAAAATGTCATAGTTCGAACATCAAAGGAATGTAAAATACCTATATTTTTTGAAGCCCATCAAAAAACAACATGAAATATGAAACCACTAGTTTATAGTGAAAGAAAACAAAATTTTAACAAGAAGATGAAACAAAATTACAATCCAAATGGTTCAGGGGTTGAGATAAATTTTCAAAATTTAGAAACATAGAAGGTGTTGGCGCTCAGTTTTTTCTCGCCCCATTTTTCATTGAAATTATTCAGTTTGCAGGCTTTGTAGTATTTTCTATCTCCATGTATTGATGTACGAAAACTCTGTTCTCCATTTGGTTGCCATGATTAGTCCCTTATTTTGGTCAAGGATCACTTTAAATCCAGATTTATTTTTTCGTTCCTCTGTCCATGTGAAAAGATCTGTAACTTGGGTGAAAATTCAGGTTTTTCCCTTCCTTCCATTTTCCATAGTCACGTTTTTTTTTCCCTGTCATTTTTGTCCCAAATATCTGTGGAAACATGATTCGATGAAACTTGTAGGATCATATTTGGGCCTTATAACATTTATAAATTCTATGTCCTTGAAGAAGGATTCATTTATGGGTGTAAATGGTAATTTTCCTACATTTTATAGTTTGACAGATGTATTTTTCCCTATCAAATTCATATCTCAAAATCTATGGAAACATGGCCCTTTCTTGTTAGATGTGGTTTGGTGGAGCACTTTGAAAAATATAAAACTCACTTCAACTCAAAACTTGTCCATGTGGAGGGTTTCTGCTCATATGAAAAATCACATTTTGGTTTGGCCTTAGAGTTACACCAGGGGTCCACATGGAGGTTTCTGCTGCCTTTCCCAGACTTAGACAAATTTTTCATGCGGCTGGTACAATTTTTTTTAACCATGGAAACGTGAAGGTGGGTGCTCATTTGAGGATTTGCCTCAGTGTCCCACCTTAACAATTGTGACAAGGAGACATGTGGAGGCTTTTACTGGCTCCGCTCTATACTTAAAATTTTCAAAGAAATTTTGAAAGGCCTGGAACATGTGGAGGGAGTGCGCCTGTTTAGGGACCCAGCCCCTAAATTTTTTTTTGAATAAATGCCAAGAGGACACATGAAGGCTTCTACTCATTTTTGCCCTTGCTTGTAATTTTCAACGGCTAAGGAAAATTGTCTTGGACCCTAGACACATGGCGTCTTCTATTGATCCTTCCATATTTTTAACAATTATACCAGACTGAGACACGTGGTGAGCCCATGCTTGTTCTGGGTCTATGCATTTAGGGACCATCTCAAAGTGTGCCAAGTTGACATGTGGAGGATCCCAAAAGCTCCATTTTTGTTGATACTTTTCAAAGGCCAAATTTTATTTTTTTCGGCCCAGAGCATGTTGAAGGCCCATGCTTATTTGGAGACTTTCCTTTGTGCCTCACCTTTGTGGTTGTGCCAAGGAAACACATGGAAGACCATCAAATAAAGTGGAGAAGGGAAAAAATAAACAGTTTTTGTGCATTGCATCTACCTTTCCACAAGTTTTGCTCCAAGACTCCTGGAGATGTGAATACGCACTATTTTTTATAATTTTTTGATGAAATTTCTTATTGTCTCTGTCTGTAAAGTGCGATTAAATGGATTCAGAACTTAATTTGTAAGTCCAAGGATTGTTAAGGTAAATATTGTGAAGTTGGGATTTCTTAGGCACTTGGAAAAGTGGGAATTACTAGAGAAGCTAGATGCCGGATAGTGTTGCAGAGGAAAGAAAGGGAAAAGGATGAAAAAGGTGTTGCCTCGAGGGAATAAAGGATTACCTGTTAGATCCAGCTGTGCAGAACCTCCTAAAAATTATTAAAAATGGAATTTCTTGTATAACACAATCAGAATTATTATGACTCCCAAAACATTGTATCATGTCATCCTAGTCATTAGTCGAGGGCCTGAGAAATGTGATTAGTTCATAATTGGTCCACCTGGCAGATTTCGGATGTAAAATTGTTAAACGTCACTTTCTGAGGAAAATTTGTAACAAGCAAAGGTCCGTCAAATATTCTTCTCTTTTAGGGGGAAAAATGAATGAGGGAATTGTATAAATGCAATGAGAATACTCTTGCAAAAGTTCAGGGGTTGAATTCTTTAGAGAGAAAATTTTAGAAAGTCATCTTCATGAAAGACCAATCCAAGATAACCTGCTAATACTTTATGTGTTAGATTTTCTATCATTTCAAGTGGTTTACAGATGTATAGCCATTCACAAGCACTGAGACTACTCTAGAAGCTTTCCCTTGTTGATGAATCTAAGTAATTTAGAAGTTAATTTGTGTAAAATCTCTAGAAATTTGTGTTTGCTTTGTTTCTGAATATTTTAAAATCATTTATTTTGGTCCTATTACACTCTTACATTGAATTTTTTTTGAAATCACACAGGATATCTTCCCTATGAAAACTTAGTGGCATTTTCAATTTCATTTCAGGAACAACCTTCATCCTGTGATGAGATAAACAAATTTAAAATCACTCCGCTTTCATTTGTTGATAAAGATTGTGTGTAAGACTTTGGGTTTACCTTAGGTGTGATTGATCAGAGATTTTGGTGTTTAATTAAGTCTTTTAACTCGAGCCTTTGTGTTAGAGTCTCAACGATTGTGTGAAAATGTGTTGATCTAGACTCCATTGAAGCACACCTTCTGGTTGAAGGAACATCTTAACTATTTTAAAGCTTTCTGTTTTTGAGTTGTCCATTATTGTGATGTTTCTCATAGATCTCATATAATCAAATTTATCCTACTTAATCTCCCACAAAAATCATTTTAAAACCATGAATTCATTTTAAACTAACCTTGTTTTCCCTTTATATCCACAAAGGAACAAAATCTATTTACCAAAATATGCAGAGCAATCAGGATTCCATAATGTCTTCAGTAACCTTAGCCTTGTTTTGTAATTATCTCCATATTTTATAAGTGACAACTCTTGAGAGTTAAATTATGGAGTATTGACCATATTTTCCCAAGGATTTCTTCATAATATTTGTGTAAAAGAAGGATATCTCCATCTCCTTCATCAAACAGAGGTTACACTACGGGTCCTCTCACGCTAGTCAAAAGGCACAACCTAAAGTAGTAGCTTTGTCGGGGACCTAATTTATGTTTTTGAGGAAGATTTGTTGATTTTTTACCAGTAAATATCAATTTGGCCCATCAACAACACTCGTGGCGCCATTCCCGGGGTCTCTTTGAAGTATTTTAACAAAGGTGTATACATATAGACCCTGGTAATAATTCATACACGTGTTGTGTGCTAATACATTGCTGAAACGTCATTATTTTTTTAGATCTGTAAGAATTGTTCAAAGTTGTAAGTTATGAGTGCAATATTTTCATCTTATACAGTTATTACAATAAAGTTTGTATCATCATTGATAAATTTGGGTAGAATAAGAGAAGATTTTTTAAGATTTGCATGAATCTGGTATTGACATACATTTGATAGGTCTTTCATAGTGCATTTACATAAACTACGGTGAAAATCCTTAGTGGTGACTCCATGTTGTTTAAATTCTTAATAAATATAGGTGTCTTAACATATATCAACTAATATTTGTCACTAATATCTGTAAAGCTGTAAGGAAGAAGATATTTCTTCACCAAGGACCCTAGCAGAAGGTTGTTTCAAGAGCTGGGACAGGCTAATTTAGAAGGAAGAATAATTTGGAAAGTTATTGGAGATCAAGCATCAAGAAAAGAGATCTCAATTGGTGAAATTGATTAGCCTGTGATTGAAGATTGCAATACTTCCTCAAGTGCTTCTAAATCGGGTAGTCTCTTTGTTGAATTGAATTCTCCATCTAGAGAGGATCCTTCATCTGTATTTGAAACATTTACTTCTCAATCTACCCTTGTAATTTCAAAATCTGATAGAGTCTTCCAAGAAATAGAGTCGTTAGAGGGTAGTCATTTTGAGAATTACATCCCTATACCACACAGAATTATCACTCCTCGTGAGTTTGCATCTCCTCCAAGGTCACCTCCTTAAAATAATATCTCTCAACCTCCACCCAAACCTCCATTTTTATTTAATACTTTTGGTCCCATCAATTTTAGATGTATGACTGGCTATCCAAATGTTGTGCCACAAGATGTAAGAAATATATTTCCTATGTTTTAGGGAAATAATGCAATCAGTAGTGATCAACACTTGAAGCTCTTTGTCAATATAATGGAGGATTTCGAAATAGAATCTGAGGATGTATACATTAAAATATTTATCCATACTCTAGAAGAAGATGCAAGGGAATGTTATAAATCTTTGCTAGATAATTCCATTGACTCGTGGACAGAGATGAAGAATGCTTTTAGAATGAAGTATGGTGATAAAACAGACCCTAGGTTTATTTTATTAGAGTTTGAAAATATAAAAAAGAATCCTAATAAATCGGTGCATGATTTCAATACAAGATTTAACAAAACATTGAGAAGAATGCCTATTAATATGACGCCATGTGATGAATCATGTCTGATAAAGTATTTAGATGCATTTGATTGAAAAAATTGCTTACTATTTGAGGGATAAGAACCCTGGAACTTTAAGGCAGGCCTTTACCATGACTCTACAAATTAAGAACAACATTAAAGAAGTTCGAAAACTACCTAAGAGAGAGGGTGTTAAATTGATTAGCATAGATAAGCCTCAATCAAGTAAGGTTGTGGATCTTGAGGAAGTTGTAAAGACTTTGGTCAGAGTTGTTAAAGAAATATCTTACAAGCTAGCTAGGGAAGAGAATGGAATTTGACAAGGTTCTTAAGGTCAATATAGGAAAAAAAGGACAGGACAGATTTACAAATCATCCTAGAAATGATCAGAGCTCTGATGACAGAGGTAAAGGAACCATGGGAGCTAGACAACCCCAAGCTAGGGAAAATAGACTAGTGCTTGATCCTCTAAATGCAAGATTTGTTGTTGAAGAGACAAACCAAATTAATTGGTGTGACAAGTGTTTCTTACCCCACCTTCCATGTGAAGTAGATCATCAAGTTGAAGAAGTTGATGATGATGATAACACTGGTGATGATGCATGCATGGTGGAATCCTCTACAAGCTCATAGGAAGGAGAAAATTCAACTAAAGTAATAAGTGCAAGAACTGTTGCAAGTTTTCGGGATTGCATTCACCGGGTACCTCTTCTTCCTCCCTCTCATACTTTAAAAATAGATATGGTACAAGATTTTAAACTTCCTAATAATGATTTTGAGTACCTAAGAGCTTTAATGATGAAGAAGTATGATGAAGGAATCCCATCAGAAGAGGATAGCCAGTTGTTAATGAATATTGTTGTTGCCCAAGAAAAGGATTATAACACAAGAAGTAAAGCTGTCAAAGGGGTAGGGCCTCAAGCCAAACCAAAGACTCCATTTCTCACCAATGTCTTAAAATAAACTCTAAATAGAGATGAATTCAGAAAAGGCCTTATTCTCTCAGTAGAACTAGTGTTCCTACCCATGCCTAAAATATGAAAAATCTTGTGTCATCCAATGAATTTGTCAATCATTCTCCAAATGTTGCTTTTCCCAAATACATTCCCTTTGACATTGTGCAAGTATCAAGTCAGATCAAGATTTCTATCCCAGTTGTGGAACTGCTTAGGATTCCTGAGCACAAGAAGAGGGATTTTGAGTATTTGGGATTGGAAGAACATAAGAGTACCCAAGGAAGAAATATAAATAATGTAAACACTCCTCCTCCAACCATTACAAACATAGAAAAACCACCAGCATTGGAGGAGATAGGTGAACCACCTGAAGTTTACTTGGGAACATCTTTGGTTGAGTCTCAATTAAATGTTGATCCATTTTTTACAACGCTGATTATTACGGAAAGACTATTGCACAATTGTATGTTTGATTTCAGAGCATCATGCAATGTTATGCCTCTAGAAGTCATGAATGAATTAAACATTAAAGTGACAGAAGCTTATGGAAAGTGTACTGCAATTGATTCTAGAGAGGTCCCAGTTGTAGGATGTATAAAAGGTTTGGTGGTACAACTTGCAGCTTATCCAGGTAAGAACTTGAAACTTGATGTTGTTGTTGATTTCCGTGCCAAGTGGGGAATGATGTTATCAAGAAAGTGGGCTGCAAGTGTTGGTGGAAGTGTTCAGATGGACATGTCTTACACCACCATAACAATTGAGGGAAGCGTTGTGATGTTACCTCATGAAAATAAAATTTTATATCTTATTAAGGACCCCAAAAATGATTCTTATGAAGTATTGCATGCAGATATTGATATTGATAACTCTATGAGCTATGTTGCTTTCAAGGAATATGAAATTGATCAACGCAGGTATCATGAGCAGGATGATTTTCCTAATACTTTGATGTTTGATGTATCCCCGAAAAATGTTAAAAAACTTAATCCAAAAATAAAGGATAAGCCTGAAAAAAATGTGGTCAGTTAGTGACTTGGATGGAAAAGAGAGACAATCATGCGACCAAATGTTAAAGACATATCAAAACTGCTTAGCATGGTCATATCAAGAATAACAGGTACTTGAACATTTTACTTGATTGTTTTATTTGAATGAGGATGCTCGCCATTGTACAATGTGTAGTATTCTAGTTTGTTTCTACTTTCATGTTTTCCTATTTTGTTTCATCTTGGTCCTTGGCGGCCGTTTTATTGGTTTCTCGTTTCGTCCTTGGGGGAGTTATTATTTCTCTTCTCTTAAAACTTATTCTTTGAATCCATTTCCCAATGTTTTATTTTTGGCACTTAGTCTACTATTTGTGCTTATGAAACTTGCGAGTTTCCATCCTCGAGTCAGAGCCAATGTTGGTGCTCAATTTGGTCTCGCCACGTTTGTCATTGAAATTCTTTAATTTATGAGCTCTGTCATGTTTTCTATCTCCCCATATTGATGCATGAAAAATCTATTCTCCATTTGATTTCCATGATAAGTCCATTCTTTTGGTTGAGTATCAATTTAAATCCAATTTTTTTTATTCATTCCTCTGTCCATGTGGAAAGATCTGTAACTTGGGTGAAAACTCAGGTTTTTCCCTTCCTTCCATTTTCCATAGTCATGTTTTTTTATCCCTGCCATTTTTGTCCTGGATATCTATGGAAACATGATTGGATAAAGCTCAGAGAATCATATTTGGGCCTTATAAAATTTCCAAATTCTCTGTCCTTGAAGAAGGATTCATTTCCGGGTAGAAATGGTGATTTTCCTACATTTTACGGTTTGATGGGCATATTTTTCCTGGTCAAATTTATATCTTAGCATCTGTGGAAACATGGAATTTTCTGGTTAGATGCGGCTTGGTAGGGCACTTTAAAACTCTAAAACTCACTTCAAATAAAAACTTTTGCACATGGAGGGCCACCGCTAATTTTAAAAATAACCTTTTGGTTTGGCCTTCAAGTTGCGCTGAGGGGACAGGTGGATGTTTCTGCTGCATTGCCTAGACTTAGAAATTTTTTGCATGCAACCGGTATAGTTTTTACAAACCATGGACACGTGGAGGGGAGGTGCCCATTTGAGGATTTACCATAGGGTTCCACCTTAATAATTTCGACATGGAGACATGTGTAGGCTTTCGCCGGCTTCGCTCTATACTTAAACTTTCCAAAACAATTTTCAAAGGCTTAGGACACGTTGAGGGAGTGTGCATGTTTGGGGACCGGCCCATAAATTTTATTTTGAAGAAGCCTCAGGAGGACACTTGGTGGCTTCCGCTCACTTTTTCGCTTGCTCAGACTTTTCAACGGCCTAGGAAAACTGTCTTGGACCCTAGACACATGACACCTTTTGTTGATCCTTCAAATTTCTTAACAACTCTGTCGGACTGAGACACGTGGTGAGCTCATGCTTGTTTTAGGTCTCTTCTTTTGGGGACCATCTCAAAGTGTGCTGAGGTGACACGTGGAGGCTCCCGCTAGCTCCTTTTTTGTTGAGACTTTTCAAAGGCAAAAACATAATTTTCTTGGGCCCAGGGCATGTAGAATGCCTGAGCTTGTTTTGATACTTGCCTTTGTGCCTCACTTTGAAGTTGTGCCAAGAAAACAAATGGACGGCTATAAAATAAAGTGGAGAAGGGGCAGAATAAATGGTTGTTGTGCATTGCATATGTTTTTCCACCATTTTTGCTCCAAGACTCCTAGATATGTGAATACACAATGTTTTTCATCATTTTTTGATTTAATTCCTTGTCATCTCTATCTTTAAAGCACCATTGAATGGATTCAGAACTTAATTTTTAAGTCCAAGGTCGATATTTTGAAGTTGAGATTACTTCGGAACTTGTAAAAATGGGAATTACTAGAGAAACTAGATGTGGGACAAAGTTGTAGAGGAAAGAAAGGGAAATGATGAAATGATGAAGCTTGTAGGTGCAAGGATGAAAAAGGTGTTTCCTCGACGGTGAAAAGGATTACCTGTCAGATCCAGCTGTGTAGAGCCTATGGAAAATGATTAAAAGGGGAATTTGTTGTATAACAAAATCAGAATGATTAGAAGGAATCCCAAAATGTTGCAGCATGACAGCCTAGTCATTAGTCGAGGTCATGAAAAATGTGATCAATTCAAAATTGGTCCACCTGGCAGCTTTCAGATGTAAATTTGTTAAACATCACTTTCTAAGGAAAATTGGTAACAAGAAAAGGTCCCTTAAATATTCTTCTCTTTTGGGGGGAAATTTGAGTGAGTGAAACATATAAATGCAATGAGAATGCTCTTACACAAGGTTAGGGGTTGAATTCTTCAGAGAGAAAATTTGAGAAAGCCGTCTTCCTGAGAGACCAATCTAAGATAACCTGTTAATTCTTTCTCTATTAGATTTTCTGGCATGTCAAGTTGGTTGCAGATATATAGCCACTGACAAGCACTAAGACTACTCTGGAAGCTTTCTCGAGCTGATGAATCTAAGAAATTTAGAAATTAATTTGTGTTAAATCTCTAGCAATTTGTGTTTTCTTTATTTCAGAATGTCTAAAAATGGTTTATTTTGTTCATATTTAAATATTACATTGAAATAATTATGAAATCACACAAGATCTCATCACTATGACAATTTAGTGGAATTTTCTAGTTCATTTTAGGAAGATCCTTCATCCTGTGACGAGATAAACAAATTTAAAATCACTCCACTATCATTTGTTGATAAATATTGTGTGTAAGTCTTTGGGTCTACCTTAGGAATGATTGATCAGAGATTTTGGTGTTTAATTGAGTCTTTCAAATCATGCCTTCCTGTTAGAGTCTCAAATATTGTGTGAAAATGTGTTGATTTGGGCCTCCATTGAAGCACACCTTCTGGTTGAAGGAATGTCTTAACTATTTTGAATCTTTTCTGTTGTTGAGTTACCCATTGTTATGAAGTTTCTCAGATATTTGGTAGAATAAACTTTATCCTTCTTAATCTCCCACCAAAATCATTTAAAAACCATGAATCTGTCATGAAATACCCCTGTTTACCCTATATATCCATAAAGGAACAAAATCTATTTACCAAAATATGTAGAGTAATCAAGATTCCATAATGTCTTCAGTAACCTTAGCCTTGTTTTGAAAGTATCTCCATCTTTTAGAAGTTACAACTCTTGAGAGTAAAATTATGGAGTATTGAATGTATTTTCCCAAGGCTTTCTTCATAAAATTTATGCAAAAGAAAGATATCGCCATCTTCATCATCAAATAAAGGTTACACTATGGGTCCTCTCACCCTGGTCAAAAGGCATGGCTTAAATTATTGAGGATATGTCAAATCCTCTTAAAGGTGGTATCCATCTCTCCACAAATATGGGTGGCAAAGGGCTACTTAGATCTCATCCTCAGCTACAAAAAGACACACACTATGATCTATCTGTCTCTAAGATCCATGTCTAATCTATGTTGTTGCTCATCTTGAAAAGGAGAACAAATTTCGATACCAAAAAGAGGAATAATAATTTCACGTCTACGGCCATCAATTTTCCCAAAAAATTTACATAAGACTCAAAGTAAGGAGGCCAAATTCACCTTTTTCAAGCCATTTTTTGAGCTTTGGGAGTTTAAGAGAAAGTATTAGAATCCAAATTGAGATTCAAGCTCAAGGTTACTAGAAGCACAAAATAAGTGAGGAAAAGAAAAGTATCAGTGAAATAATAGTCACAGAGAAGTGAAACCCATCAAAAATTCAAACATTTACAAATAGATTATCATAGATCTTAAAGAGTGGAAGGAATATTTGAACTACAGTGAAAATGAAATGATTTTAGTGCTAAAAAATATGGAGCTTACCATCCATTTAAAAAGAAGCTTGAGAATATCAATAATGGTGGACACCTCTCCAAAAGTCTTTCTTAGAAGCTCAAAAAGAGAAAACATGTTAGAATTATGTAAATACTTGGAATCACAGAGCCTCAAAGGCTATAAAATTCCCAAAATTGAGCTTCAAAGTGCAAAAACTGAGCTCTAAATCAAATATTCATCCCGATCAAGTAGAAAATTTGGCATGGCTTTACCGCTCAAAACAAGAAAGTGTCAATGACCAAAATGATTTGGTTGATTTTTTTTAGCCCGCTTACTCAACCACAGTTAGACCTAACTCAGTGGGTAAGTCGATATCAATGTTTTAGATAAAAGTGGACAATTATACATGGTTAAGATCAAAGTTACCTTTTCCAAAACCTAACTCACCATGCCAACTAGACTACAAAATCAATGACATGCATTATCAATGGTACAAAGATCAACAACCGATAACAAAGTGATTGAATCTAATGCGATCTAGGTCACCATGGTAAAACACTGATGGTGGAGATCAACAATGGACATTAAACAACGGATCAGAATGCAAGTTACTACCAACTATCTTGTTAACCATAGTTCCCAAAGCAATGGCCCAGATTTACTAGTACAAATATCAAGTGTTGATAATTGATTAAAAAATCAATGCAACCCCAAGAATAACAAGTAATACAAGATCAACGGGTAAAAATCAAAAGGATGAATATTGACAATGCCTAATTCAAACCCCTAACTTAACAAAAATTTTAGCATGTGCATGTGTCAAACATTTATGAAAACCCAATTAGGGTTGAATAAAATTCCACCGACAAAGGATCTGAAGGGTCTAGTCATCATATGGAGGGGGACCACCCTATATATTAAACAATTATTTGCACATTATACCATATCCAAGGTCAAAACATCATGATAACATTCACAAAAGTCCCAACACTATGATGTGTGTAATATGTTTAATCAAAAAGGGGCCCGACAACATTATTATATGTGACATGGTTAACAAAACTATAGTCTGTGCTAATTATTTAAAATGTGCCCAAGTATGATTAACAAAGTTGTATACCATAATGTAAAGAATCCAATGATTTATATGCTAAGGTCATAATTTTTCTTACCTTACCATTTACAAAATATACCTTAATCTTACGAAAAGAACCTTGTTCACAGGGAAAGGGAAATATATATGCATGTGCACAGTGGTCCCCACTAGTAGGTAAAGTGGAGTTGGATATTTTTTTGTAATTGGAAGAGATTAAAGGAATTAGTTTTCCACATTATGTAAAATTTTACATGTCATCGTTAGATGACAGATGAGAGATAAAGATAAAATTATCATTGTAAGTGGATGAATGTACAGGTGTCACATTATGCAAAAAAAGACAAAGAACATGAACTTTCATTGAAGGAGACTTGAGAAATAACCAAGAGCTGTTTTTAGCTAATTTATTTACCCAAGTTTATTCATTGTATTAAAAATAGAGCAGTCAACCGCACTTTGACTAAATTGTATTTTTGTAGCTAAGGCTTGTTCACCCCCAGGGTAATTTTGATAACATGCATCAGATTATTCAGTCCCGAGCAAATAGATTGATTCAAGGCCCAAAATCATGTTTCTGGGGTCCCCTCGGCTTTTTCTAACTCTCCCATCCAAGAAGGAATCCCAACAGGTTGATAAAATGGAAGAAATGCAAAAAAAATAAGGTTGCAAACTGTGTTAAGGCATTTCGGGTCTGAAGGGTTCGGGTCATACTGAGGTTCGTTGTACCAAGCTTGGGGCCGAAAAAATGAAGAAAATCGGCTAAGTCCTAGTCCGCACAGCAGTTGGGACAGTTGGAACGTTGGGGCACGAATCGGCAGAAAAGCTGCCAGGTGGTTGGGCACAGTTGGGACGTCGACGACGTGAGGGACGCAAAAGGCCGAACCGGCCGAAAGGGGAAAAAATTCGCCTAAGTCTTGTTTCGTGCGGTCTGGGACATCCGGGCCAAAAGTATGCGCGGGACGCGGATCGGCCGGTTTGGCGCAAGTCGGACCATTTCGGGCGGTTCAGGAGAAATTTGTCCCAGATATTCTGGGACATCCGGGCCAAAAGTACGCGGAGGACGCGAAACCAGCCGATTCGGCCGAAATAGGGGACTTCCACCTCTGGGACAGGTTAGTTCGGGAGCTGGCCAAAGTTACACGAGGGATGCGCAAGGGAAAAATCCGAAGGAGCTGCCAACGAATCAAATCTCGCCACGTGTCTTCACCTCAAATAGGAACAATTAAGACCGAATCGGGAAAATTTTGAGATATTTGTCCAAAGACATTTTGGGACATGGTCAGGCCAAAAGCCCGCGCGGAGGACGTGAAATCGTGAAGTGGCACGAAAAGAGACAAGGAGGCGCCGCGGACGAATGGGAAAATTTGCCACGTGTCAGAAGTGAAAAGTACCAAATTTTTGGCGCATAGTAAAAAGTGCGCCCCTCAGGCCCGAACCAATAAAATAGTGCCACGTGTCCAAGTGGCAAGAAATTAAGGGCCCAAAAGAAATTTTCATAGGATGAGCCCGCAGACGAATCAGAGCCTGACACGTGTCATCCAAGTGGCAGAGCGGAAAAAAAATTCAAATATTTTCCCGCCGATCCGTTTTGGCCTTTTTTTGCCCTAAATCTTCAGATCGCCATAACTTTCGATCCAGAGCTCAGATTTTCACGTTCTTTATATCAATGGAAAGATGGTGAAATTATCTACACGATTCAAGGGTCAATCTTGCATTTTGGTTCATTTTGGAGAGATAAAATCAAGAAATGTCTCTGGCACGTGGTAATGGCTAGAACTGACATTTCAACAACCAGCTTTAATGCAAATATGGTTCGCCACTTTGCTAGGGTTCTCACCCACTGCCATAATGAGATGAATTAAATGCATCTACCTAGAATGTGGAATGGGGTATATTTGGTTTTCCTCTCTCTTTCCTGGGCTCGTCTCATTCTTCCTATAAATTGTAAGGAGGGGCTTTTTTCTAAAAAGAGGGTTGTTCATCTTTTCAGCTCTGCCCTCCCTTCTTTTCTTCTCCAGGGTTGAAAATGGAGTTTGAACCTCCTCCCCTTCTCTGTAATGGCATTTTTTCCTTTTACCATTAAAATGATGTTCTGTGTAAACTTCTGAAGCAACAAAAACATGTTTCGTGATGCATCTGTCCATCCTTGCTCGTTCTTTGCTTGTCTTTCTTCTTGCCTCTCTTCATTGAAAGTATTTGTGCATGTTTTAATACTCATTACAGGTTTGGAGCTGTGTTCATGGAGTTTTGGGACATTTTCTGTGTGAAATCTATCCTTGGGCCTGTGATGCATCTGTCCATCCTTCCCATTGCTCACCTCTCCTTGTTCCATGGCAGTTTTGATAGATGTTCAACATTTTCCTTCTCTGGTGTATCACCGTTTTAGTGTAGGCTCTGTTTTTCCCTTTTCTCTCTCTCTCTGTCTCCTTGGCATGGTTAGATTAGGATTAAATTAGCTTGCCTTGCAATGGAATAGCTTGTGGCAGGTAGTTTAGGAATAGGAACCAGCCTTCTCTGGAGATTCCTTTCTCATTTTTGCAAGTCCCACACTTGGAGAAAGGATTCCATGTTATCCAATCACACCGTAATGCTAGTATGATCAAACTAGAAATCTGATCAACATCCAGGGGTGCTGTGATTCGGTGACTAACAGTTCTGGCACGCCCGGTGGGACCTTAGAGGTCTTCCACTTCATCTTTTGCAGGTTGGTGTGTTCCTGTGAAGATTTCAGCCTTTGGAGGCACTTGCAAACACATCTGGCGACTCCATCTGATCAGCAACCCATTTCTGAAGTTGCAGACCCATTTTCCATCCATTTCCATCCATATTTCTTTCCATCTCTTTCATTCTTTTCCATTCCATGAAGTTGTGCAATCATGACTTCATTTCCATCATGGAATTCACATTTTCACAACAGCAGCAATGTTTCCCACCTCCAACATGTTTTTTAAATCCTCCAAATCAGCATTTTGAACAAATTCAAAATCAGCATGCATACCCATATGAGCAGCAATGCCAAAATCATTTTGGCTATGGAGCTTTCCAAGAGCAAGAGTATGCATATAATGAAGACAATCAGATGCAAGATGCTGGTCTGTTGGAGAAAATCCAAAAGATGGAGGTAAAGATGGTGCAGTCCAGAGCAACAGCTCAAATGAGAGCTTTCAGAATTGGTTGCAGGACTCCTTGTCCATGGGGAGGCCCTTTTCCAAGACACTTCAGCCCTCAGGAGAAGCTGGACTTCATGATGAAGATGCTGCCCCAACTTACACAATGGACAGCAAAATAGAGGCCTATACACTTGTTGTTGAACAACCTTGTCAATGGGTAAGTTATACACCATCATCTGGTTTTTCTCTTCCCATTACTCAAGCAACATCATCTCATTTGGAATTGCAAATTCTAAACTCCCCATCTGCTATCCCAAATGTTGATCCCATGTCTCCACCTCTCAGTCTTCCACCACACCTCAATTCTTCTTTCCTTTTTCCTTCCAAACAGTCATCCCCTCCACAAGAGCTAAAAGAAATACGCTCTCCCCCAAAGAAACAAGAGGTTTCACCTCCTCTACCACCACAAAAAATTTCCAAATCAATTGAGTTACAACCCATCCCTCCTCTTGCATTCCCAATTCCATGTGGGGAAGAAGAAATTGCAAAAATCGGCCATGAAGGACAGCAAGAAGAGGATCCCAACAGAAAAGAAATGACAGACAACTTGAGGGTTTGGGCTGCCAAATTTGGGATGACAAAGATCCCCTTGATGGTTAAACCTTTAGAAGAGGCTAAGGTTGAACAAATGGTGGTTAAGACTGATTTTGTTGCAGCAGGAGAAGAGCAAAAAGAAGAAGCAGATCAGCAGTCAGTTTGCTCAGAAAGTAGTGTCCATGTTGCCACTCTATTTGAAGGGAATACTGATTCAATTCAAGTTGCACAATCAGCCATAAAGGAAGAAAGCTCAGAAGAAGATCTTGCAGTCCCAACTTGTCCTCTAGAGCAGCAGATTGAAGAGTTTGACTTGACAAACTTCATGCTAGAAGAAGAGTTCTATCAAGAGCAAGATTGTCTTCAAGTAGTAGAGAAAGGAGAAGCTGCTCCAAATCCAAAAGAAGAGGAGCACATTCTAGTTGTGGAGGAGAAAATTGCAGATCCAAGGGCTTTGAGCACAAAGCAGGCTACAGGAGAACCTTCAGTTCTTCTTTCTACTTCACCTCTCTCAAGTTCTAGTACTGAAGAGGAGTTTGATCTCTCAAACTCAATGTTGGAGGGTGAAAGAAACCATGGTGGTCAAGTTACAGATCAAGAAGACACCATGGAGGAAGTGGAGCATTTGCAGCAGGACAGCCATGAGGCAGTTTATCTGTCAGATTTGGAGGACTGTTTTGATGGAGAAGAGCCGGTTGAGTTTCCACCATTCTCTCTTTCATCATCCACATTCCAAATATTTTGAGCCTGTTGTCATGAAGGAGAGCATTCATTTGCAGCAGCCTGCATCTTATAGTAGCTCTTTGGAACCAAGATTGGAAGATTTTAATCTTTCATGTCTCTTCATTGGAGGAAGAGAAAGGGCAGAAAGATTCTACCATTGCTTCCACACCATCCATTCAAGAGGGTCTACAAGAAGAACTCCATTTTTGGAGTTGAAAATCAGAGCTATGGGCATATCAAACGGATCATACCTTGCCCAATCAGGTATTTGGCTTCATTGGAGCCAAAGGAGAAGTCACAACTAGTCATGCTTGCTTCTAAGCATGAGGATGAGCTACAAAGTACCAAGGATCAGCTGTCATACCTCTTCAATCCAAATGCAGAGCAACTAAAAGAGGTATTGAATTTTCCTTCAGCTGATACCTTGATGATTTGGGTGGAAGACTAGCTTCTTGTTGATTTTCCATTCATCCAACCAGCCATGTTCAATGCCAAATCAATTGCATGGTTGCCAATTTTGAAGAAAGGGAAGCTATTTCTGCACAACCAGTTGAAGGGTTTGTTTAGCTTGCCTTTGCTTCCAGTTAGAGTAGAGTAGGTAGGTTTGCTTTTAGTAGAAGAAGTGCTTGTGCACACTCTGCATGTTCCATTTGGAGCATGTATGATTTTCAGTTCTGTACATAGTTTTTGTGGTGCTGGTTTTGCTCTTGCACAGTCCATTTCAGTGGCATTTTGGTGAGAATGACTCCATTTCAGTGGGTTTCCAAGTGGCTCAGAGAGGAGGTTTTCAAAGTTCAGATCAGTTTCCAGGTTACAACTCATGACTCCATGCCCAATGGATGCTTCAGGAAACTGGTAACTTCATCTAGCAGGCAGATGACCCCGCTGAGTCGCCAAATTGTTATCCAAAATTCACCCCCCCAGGGTAATTTTGATAACATGCATCAGATTATTCAGTCCCGAGAAAGTAGATTGATTCAAGGCCCAAAATCATGTTTCTGGGGTCCCCCTCAGCTTCTTTCTAACTCTCCCATCCAAGAAGAAAACCCAACAAGTTGATAAAATGGAAGAAATGCAAAAAATATAAAGTTGTGTGTTAAGGCATTTCGGATC
The DNA here is from genome assembly GCA_019776745.2 of Taxus chinensis. NCBI lineage: Eukaryota > Viridiplantae > Streptophyta > Pinopsida > Cupressales > Taxaceae > Taxus > Taxus chinensis. The sequence goes on along the minus strand of CM034148.1, from coordinate 769,861,736 downwards.
TGAAGGGTTCGGGTCAACTGAGGTTCGTTGTACCAAGCTTGGGGCCGAAAAAATGAAGAAAATTGGCTAAGTCCTAGTCCAGGCGCAGTCTGCGGGACAGTTGGGACGTCGGGACGCGAAAATCCGCCAAGGGTCCATGCAGCAGCAGTTGGGACGTCGGGACGTGAGGGGACGCGAAAGGCCGAATCGGCCGAAAGAGGGAAAAAAATTGCCTAAGTCTTGTTTCGCGCGGTCTGGGACAGCTGGGCCAAAAGTACGCGTGGGACGCGGATCGGCCGGTTTGGCGCAAGTCGGTCCATTTCGGGTGGTTCGGAGAAATTTGTCCCAGACATTCTGGGACATCCGGGCCAAAAGTACGTGGAGGAAACGCGAACCGGCCGATTCGGCAGTCGAAAACAGGAACAGGGGACTTTCTGTCCGGGGACAGTTGGGCTGAGGGCCAAAAGTACGTGAGGGACGCGAAAAGCTGAAAGAGCCGCCAACGAATCAAATCTCGCCACGTGTCTTCACCTCATCAAGGCCCGGCGGGAAAATTTTGAAAATTTGTTCCAAAGGAAAAAAATTTTGGGAAATGGTCCAGGAAGGGCCCGGAGGACGTGAAATCGTGCCATGTGGCACTTGAGTGGAGGAGGCCCGGGAGAAATGGGAAAATTTTCCCAAAGTGAAAAATACCAAATTTTTGAAGGAAAAAGTGCGCCCCTCAGGCCCGAGCCAATAAAATAGTGCCACGTGTCCAAGTGGCAAGAAATTAAGGAAGGGCCCAAAAGAAATTTTCAGAGGATGAGCCTGCAGATGAATCAGAGCCTGACACGTGTCATCCAAGTGGCAGAGCGGGAAAAAATTCAAATATTTTCCCGCCGATCCGTTTTGGCCTGTTTTTGCCCTAAATCTTCAGATCGCCATAACTTTCGATCCAGAGCTCAGATTTTCACGTTCTTTATATCAATGGAAATCTGGTGAAATTCTCTACACGATTCTATGGTCAATATTGCATTTTGGTTCATTTTGGAGAGAGAAAATCAAGAAATGTCTCTGGCATGTGGTAATGGCCAGAACTGACGTTTCAACAACCAGTTTTAATGCGAATACAGTTCACATTCTTCTTGCTAGGGCCAAAAATCTCAGGGCATGGGTCATAAGGAGATGAATTTTAATGCATCTAGCATGGTCAATGGGGTAATGGCTCCCACGTTTTCCTCATCTTTCCCTCTCCTGGGCTCTTCCCATAAATTGTAAAAAAGCCAGATTTGGCTTCTTTCTAAAAAGGGGTTGTTCATCTTTTCAGCTCTGCCCTCCCTTCTTTTCTTCTCCAGGGTTGAAAAATGGAGTTCGAACCTCCTCCCCTTCTCTGTAATGGCAATTTTTTCCTTTTACCATTAAAATGATGTTCTGTACAAACTTCTGAAGCAACAAAAACGTGTTTCGTGATGCATTTGTCCATCCTTGCTCGTTCTTTGCTTGTCTTTCTTCTTGCCTCTCTTCATTGAAAGTATTTGTGCATGTTTTAATACTCATTACAGGTTTGGAGCTGTGTTCATGGAGTTTTGGGACATTTTCTGTGTGAAATCTATCCTTGGGCCTATGATGCATCTATCCATCCTTCCCATTGCTCACCTCTCCTTGTTCCATGGCAGTTTTGATAGATGTTCAACATTTTCCTTCTCTGGTGTATCACTGTTTTAGTGTAGGCTCTATTTTTCCCTTTTCTCTCTCTCTCTCTCTCTGTCTCCTTGGCATGGTTAGATTAGGATTAGATTAGCTTGCTTGCAATGGAATAGCTTGTGGCAGGTAGTTTAGGAATAGGAACCAGCCTTCTCTGGAGGTTCCTATCTCAAGTTTGCAAGTCCCACAACTTGGAGATAGTATTCCATGTTATCCAATCACACTGGATGCTAGTTTGATCAAACTATGCACTTGATGGAACATATAAGGGTGTTGTGATTCGGTGCACTAACAGGAAGCTAAGATATTCCTTTAACCAGGATATGTGGTTTAATGGAGGCCCAAATCAACACTTTTCACACAAACTTCAAGGATCCAAAATAAAGGCTCAAATTTGAAAACTTAACTAAACATTATCAATCTCTATTTTGTCACATTTAAGATACTCTTAAAGGCTAATAGATAATCTTATAGTCATGCTAGGAGTCACACAAATTTTAAATTTTTTTATTTCACTATCAAATGAAAGCTCTTTTGATAAATGAAATTGCAAATGCCACCAAACTATCATAAGGATTATACCTTATGTGATTCAAACAAATTTCAATGTAAGATTGCAATAGGAACAAGAAAAACTACTTGTAGACATTTAGAAACGAAGAAAACACAAATTTTTCCCAATAATAACACAAATTAACTCAAGTTTGATTAAATTTATCAGTAGAGAAAATTTTAGCTTGCTATGTTGTTGTGATTTATCCCTCAACACATAAGTGTTTTTCCTTGGGATTTAGCTTAAAACCATTGTTTCGTGTATCTAAAATATGTTCTTAGTTTTATCGTGCATGTACTCAGTCAAATACCTCAATCAATTTGGTGTATCACCCCATTTTAATTTGGGTTATAACCATATTTTACCCTTCAAACTCAACAAGAAATTAGTTTAGGATACATCAATAAGGAACTGGCCTTGATACCAAAGACTCAACTCAACAATAGGTATACCGATAGACCTAAGGTGTTTCCATTATATCTATAGAAGTGAGGGAATAAAGAAATCTGAGAACCCCTATTATTATGCCTCAACTAAGGTGTGCTTCTGAGAGATAACAAATAATACTCCTCCTAGGAATCTTCTAGAAAATTCCATCGTGGGTGTTTTAAATGAGAAATGAATCAATAAATTATCAACCCTTGTCATGAATATCATGTATTTAATAAAGATGATGAACATGATTTGTAATATTTTGTTAATCGTTATTATGATTAATTTTTCTCTCTTTTTTACACAGTTACATATGAATTCAAGAACATGTTTACTTCTATTCAACATATGTCTCTTATGGAATTTCTTTGGCAATCTCTCCAACCTAAATTTATTGTGCTTACATCTACCCATTATATAGGGGAACCATTGGTGATTTAACACATTCCATCATCTTTTCAAGATAATTCAATCACTCTTCGAACATATCTTTTGAAAATGCATTGAGTCTTAAGAACTTCATTGATTGCACATTCCCTCATGTATATGTTTCATTATTTTCAATCTATAATGTTGCACTTAGAAAAACGTGAGCCAAGAAATTTTTTATGCAAGTTATTCGCAAACGTTATTTCATAATCCATTATGTATATCATTTTCCTATAGGCTTTCTTTCTTCTAAAATATAAATTTAACTAGGTAAAGGGGATCTAGGAACATATATTTATTCCTTTCATGAAGCATGCTTAGATTATTTGTAAATCGAAAACCTCCTTTATAAGATATTAACACTAATCCATAAATATTATTCATGTTATACACATTAATTCTTACATATTGTTCACTATAAGGGTTCTATGACCTCCATGTTCTTTCATTTAAAGAATATAAATGTTTATTTTGAGTAATTGTTTTCAAACCTCTTATTCCTTTTTTTTATAAAGTAGTCTACACTCAAATGTAATAACTTCAATAAGATTATAAAAAATATTTTAGTGTATATATTTTAACATAAAAAATATGTTCAATAAAATAAATAATTCACTTGTAGATAATGAACTTAAGGATCTATTCATATATAGAGTTTAATTTCTCCATTAGTAGAATCTATAATATTTTAAAACTTCTAATCATTTAGTGAATTACGTCATACAATTTAAAGGATTGAGACATAAATATTCTACTTATAAAATATATTAAATATCTTGCCAATGTACAATAATTCTGATTGAATGTTTCATTATAAACATAGTTTAAAATCTAACTTTAACAATTACAAGAACGGAGCAATGCTAACAAACAGTTACATGTCTCCACTAAGTAAGTTTTAATTTCAAGTCCCTCCTAGGAGGCTATTCAGAAAATTACTTTTATAGACCCATTTTGTACTTGAGTGAGTAATTGATTTTAACCTCAAGTATCCCCTTTTGTATATGGAGGTTAATATACACTAGGATCAATCTAGATCTTTCAATACTAATGCATAGTGTGACCATCCCTAGTGTATTTGATATTCTATAAATTGTTTATTCAATATAAAACATGTCATTGAGGATCTCATCATTAATGAAAATAATAAATTTAATAAAATTTAAGTGGATTATATCCCACAAATCAAGGAGATTTACAATCATAAAATCTTAAAATTACCATTACCTAAACATTAAACAAATCCGAAAGGCACTCTCGAATTTTAACACACAGAGAATGAAAATCCTTCGAAGACATATATTGGATGCCCTTATTCCAAATTCCATTATTAATCTTCCTACATGGCCTTCTATTACATTAAATAAATTTAAAATTTTAAAAATGTTTTAGATATACATGCATTATACATTGGATCTTATATTAATCAACATCTTATATTGAATGTTAAGCTTGAAAACATCTCTTCTTAAAATTTGTATATTATGAAAAAGTTTAAATCATTTGAATATAACAAACATTTACAAGAACACGGAGGGAGATATGGGGGTGGGGCGAGAGAGAGAAGAGAAGAGAGAGAGAAGGGGAGAGGGGAGGGGATGGGGGAGGGAGAGAGAGAGAGAGTAGCGAAGAGAGAGATAGATAGAGAGAGAGAGAGAGAGAGAGAGAGCGGAGAGAGAAGAGATAGGGAGGGATAGAAGACAGACAGAGACAGAGAGAGACATCATACATACGATAAATAAATATTGAGAGAGAGACAGAGAGAGAGACATATAGATATATTATAGTGACATATATATATATACATATCATATATACATATATATATAATATATATATACATACATAGACATATATATATATATATTATATTTATATATATAATTTATATATATAATCAAACGCATTACACTACATTTAAGTGGTGGAATCTATACTATTTATACATTTTAGTTATGTAGGAGAATTGGGACATGTGATATGTTATTAGTATGTCATTCATTTTGAAAACATAATTATATGAATTTTATTGTGTATAATTATGCCAGGTAAATTTATTTTAATGATGTTGTAAAAGTTTAGGGTATTCTTTAAGAGTCTCCTTTTCCTATTATTGTTGTTATTGACTAACACTAATAGTTGTGAAAAAATAGTTGCATGGCGTATACTCATCCTATATTTTCAATATCATACTAATCATATGATAAAAACTTATATACAATCACCTTTTTAATATAATCCAAAATCAACATAAAATTAATCAAGTTCAAAGGTTTCTCCTAGAGAATTAAAGTAAAATATAAAGATCCTACAAGTTAATCTAAATGCTACATAATCTTTATACCATGTAATAATTTTTCAAGGGACATGGGTTTTCTAGTTGTCTATTCAACACATTCATGTCTATATCATGGCATTTTGATGATATGACACTTGATACCATTCTAGACTATCACTCGTACTTATGAATAGTTATTTATTCGCATTCTCCATATGAATTTATTATTATATATTATGATATCAACATTTGTTAGAAACTACCAAAAATGTATATTAAAAATTGAAAAACAATAACATGTTTCAAACATATGAAATCGGGACCTAAACATATCTTTATTTACTAGTTTTTACTTTTCATAAGTATTTTATCACATGATTTGATGGATTAGATTTTTTTTTTCTTTTTTTTTTTGTGTGTGCGTGGGTTCATCATGAGGTATTGGAATTGAAATAGTATATACAAAGGAATCTACATGATTTAAAATGATAGACTTTCCCTTTTCCCTAGTTTCCTTGCTAATATGGGGGCATATTCTACACTATCATGTGTTATTGTTCTATTTATTACACATCTCTCTACATTTCTAATACACATGATATCCTAGTTTTATTAATGTTATACATTGCAAAACATTTTATTCTCAAGATTTTTTGGACTAACACATGTCAACTATACAAGATATTAATATATTGTTCTATGTGTCTATTGCATACTTTATCTCTTCTTTACACATGGTATTTCTTACTAATTTCATTGTTCAGTTAAAAATTGGACTATTTATGTATGTGAAGCACTTTGTGTCCCATTTTTTGCATCCATGATATCCTTTGATTCTATGATCCTTGGCCTATTATGAGTTGAAAACATTTATGTTTCCATTATATGTATCTATTTGGCCTTTTTATGTGACATCGTGAGGTAATTTTTGTATGATATTGTATTCATGCAGTCTCTATCATTGTTAGTTCAAATAATGTACCCATCTACAACCAACTCATATATTTTTCTAACAATGATTATCTAACTTACTAGATGTGGAACAATTTAAATTATTATGAGCTTATCTATCAATGTTATATTTCCCTCACATAAAAATAGGGGGCATTTAATAGTGTTCGCATATAAATCCCAATTAAAATCACGCACATAAATATAAATATAGGATAGAGAAAACATAATATGTTAAAGAAACAAGTTTATAAGGATTGAAACTAGAAATTAAACAACTTATATACATGTATAATAATGTGTATTTATATAGGACCATGGCATAATAGCATATTTAAAATTGATGGTCTTTTCCATCTTAATTCCAGCAGTAAAAATTATAGTTACTAAACTAATTTCATATTCTATAGTGGTTTACGTAGGAAATTAATTACACAAACACCTGTTGTAATTAAAAATAAATGTGATATATAAAAAATGTAGGGAGCATGTTTAATTATATTTTCAGATCATTTAAATTTTATTAGAAAAATTAGGATATATGTTTAGTATTAATAGTAAATTTTTACCAATTTCATGTTGTTATTTATATTTTAAATACTTTAATTTCAATAAGTCCAAGACATTTGAGAAGTAAAAACCTAATTTTTTTTATAGCAGTGTGGTTGATTAAAAAGGCACATTAGGCGTTAGTGACACCCAATTTCCTATGGGATTACATCTCTTGGTTCCAACTTACATAACATATTATATTTAATTCACCCAAGGATCTTAGTTTATTATTATTATTACTTTTCTAGTTATATGTGTTGATATTTTGACACCACCTAGCTCTCTTGACATTTCTATTTTGTAGTAGCATGCAGTAAGCATTATTCTAAATGGAATTTTTATCACCCTTCTCCACCATGGCATCAAATATATTCTCCAATTCCTCATGCATTTATATGGAGGAATTTTCTTCTATATCTTTAGAGTAGAGCTCGTCATGCTCATAGAGGTGTACTTATTCCTTTATTTTTTCTATTTTTATAATTAAATTACATTATATTAAAATTTGAGGTTATAATTTTTATTATATGGTAGTTAAATACACTTTTTGTGGTAAGTTTTTTATTTGAGACATTTTGTGAATATTCAAACAATCAAAAAATTTAGAATATAGTTTTTCTTAACACTCTATTACATTTTCCATTAAAGATAGAAAGTTTAATATATTATATTAAGAGGGAATATAGACACCTAAATTTTGTATTTAAATATTTCACAATATTTTTTTGGTATATATCCCTTTACTATTACCTACACATAAAAATATGGATATAAAAAATTATTCCACTCTCTCATAAGGTTTGGAAATACTTTCTATTCTCCTATTTTTATTTTCAGAAAAATAATTAAATAGTCCCATTTCTTGTAGAAATATTATATATTCTAGGATACCTCTCAATATTTCCTCTTACAATATTTCCTCATACGGTTGTGTTCCTTTTAGATGGTTCTATAGGAAATAGATAAAAGTAAAATTCTCTTATGCTTATTGTATATCAACTAACTAATCATCCTAAATGGAAAATAAAATCCCATGAAATAGTATAAAGGTAAATTAGATACAATTTTCTACTCACTTGGCATGCTCAATAGTCCTTGTAGAAGATAGTTATCAACTCTTAAACAATGTTTCCTTAATCTTCCATAAGTACAAAGAAAACATTAAAAATATCCTCTATATAAGTCTAAACCTCTTTAGACCATTACAATAGAAGATAAATCTGAATCAAAAGAATGTAAATAGAAGACATAAAACTATCAAGTATAATCACATCAAAGGGCACTTTAAAGGGGCTCCACTCTAGTAAATATCAATATACAATCACTTTATTATATAATTCTATATCATCACTCCATTAAGTACTAATTAAAGTTATGTAAAATGGATTCCTAATTAGCTAGCTATTTTCATTGAGGTAAAAGGGAAATCATAGGGAAAGGTTATTTCAGAATTTCATTTATTCTTTCATGAGAACTAGGAGAACTACATCGTGTTTTAGACCCTCATTTGGGTAATGTAGTAAATTTCCTATTCATAATCAAGAAATTGGTTGGCAACAAAGAATATATTCATACAACCACATATTGATTTTTTTATATAATTTCTATTTGAATGCTAGTATGGGATACTAGGGTTTTCATTATCACAACATAATTGTTTTTGGAAAAATTTAATTTTTAGTAAGTGATTAAAGATGAAAATGAATTCTGTTAGATTAGCATAAAAGTAAAAAATAACACCATACACTAGCATTTAGTTGGAATTTTTTTTCTCTCCTATCTAAATTTGATGATAGAATCCAAAAGGTTTTTAATAATCTCTATAGTGCCCACTCCTCTTTGACACTTATTATACACTTATTTTTTATTTATCATGTACTATTGACATGGACGTTATTGTGTTATTTTTTATTAGCATGGTGTAGATGATAGATATATTCTAACTATTGACATGTTGTGGTTTATACTATGGTTGTATGGATTCGTAAAGGCATGATAGACATTCTAAATTGATGATGATGTTATTTTTTTATCTTATATATATACAAACAACTTGAATTCTCGTCATATAGACCATGTTTTGGTGTTTGAAGTAAATTTTTGATCTTATTGATATTGATGTAATGTGGCATAAATTTAAATGTTTATGAAATTGTGAACAAATGATAGCATTGCTTTGATTTCATGATGATTTCGTGCATGACGATGTTCTTAATGGGTGTACATATTTTTTATTATTCATATATTTAATTCTTCCACGAGGCTGAAGGAGGTATTGTTTAATTTTGTAGGTGATTGTATCACAACAAACAAATAGGGCTAGGAGACCAACCATAGCAGAATATTTGATGGTTGCAACATTGGTCACCATGGTAACTTTTTTTTACGTTAGTGTTGTTTGTCGTTAGAATGCTAGGAGGTCCCCAATAGGGGAATAACATCAAATTGTGACCATGGGATATGTGTGTACCTTTCTATTTTATTTTGATTTATTTTATTTTATCATTGCATTGTATTTCACTTTTGTATTTTTGATTAAATGAACCCTTATTAGTAATTAAGTATGTTAATTAAATTTATTTTAGATGTGACCATAAGGGAGCATTTATTTGGGTAGATAGTCCTATTAATTTTGTGATTTGAAGGTGGATTTTAATCAATTTACTTGGTGTGTACTCAACCCATCTCCCCAAACTCGAAATTTGACTTTCAAGCCAATTTTGGAGGGTTGTGGGAAAAGTTAAACTTCTCCCACACCTCTTAAATTCATCTACCAACCCTACCTATGGGGTAATGGGTTACAATTACACCCCATTGTGTGATTTAGATGGTAAAAGGTGGATTTTATTGCACTTTTATTACATGATTTATAATGGTTTCCTTTTGAGGTATGGAGTATGGATTTATGTGTGCAAGATGCTTGTCATATCCTCAACTACCTAATAAACCACCTTGGGTTTGATGTTTGAATTGGGGGATGTGAAGTTGGGGAGAAGTGATGTGGAATCCTACATGGAGCCAATTCACCCTCCTCTCCTTCTTCTATTTATTCATGTTTGTTGGATATGTTGGGGGCTACTCATTTAGATTTGCATACTTTTAATTTTGGGATTTTTATTTGAGTTATACTTGCAGCTTGTTGGAAATTTCTTTGGGAAGACTTGTTTGGTTATGGAAGAAGGAAAATCTTGTTGAAGATTGTGGATCTTTGTGATGGCAAGGTAGGGACTTTACCTTTTTTTTTATTTAAGTGTTTATGTATGTATAAAAATCATATGGTTATATGGTTGTGATTTTTGTTGGGTTGGGTAGATTTTGGCCTTTACCAAAGGTGTAGGGGATAGAAAATTGGACCATTTAGGTGGGGAAAGTACAATGTGTTAATTAGTGGAGGGAAAAGGAAAAATGGTGTTGTTTAGTGGAGGGAGTGTGAGTGGGAGTTCCACCTTTGTGGAGAGAAAAGGGAAAACCTGGTATACTTTTTGTATTTTCATTCGGAGGGAAAAGGAATGTGTTGAGAAGTTGTTGTGTATTTAGAGGTATGTTGGGTGGAACTCCTATCTCATTTAGGAGTTGAAAGGATATGGTTCCCATTGTTTTATTCTCCCTTTGGATTGATCTATAAGCCTACCTATTGAAATATGCGCATTGTTTTATTTTATTTTGGTGTTGAATGTATTGTTTGAAATGGTCGTATGTGTGTTGTAATGTGAAAGAAAATTTGTAAGTTGTCATTGGTTGTAAACATTTTTTATTCTACTATGGTTGGGGCTCAGGGGCTAATGAGGAGAATATATTCTCCTCCTCATTGAAATATTGGTTTGGAAGAGAGTGTTGACTACTCCCCTATCTTTGAATTTGTGCCTTGATAAGGAAGAAAATGGTGGAGCTTAAATGAAATATTAAAAATTGTTTCATTTTGAAAATGACAAGAAGGAATCCTACTTTTGTAAAATATTTTCCATGTTATCTCAACTTATGTGGTGGTCTTTTGTAACTTGTATTTTAAAGCTTCATCTTCTTGTAAATGTATTTTGTAAATTTAAATTTTATTGGTTATTTAAGGTCCACGTTGGAAAAGAGGTGTGTAAAAGGAACGATAACCAGATCGTACCAATCCAAGACTTAAGATGCTAATCAAACACCACGATCAATAAGATGAAAGTAATTTACAAGAATAACTTTACATAAACGTTTGCAAATAAATGAGAAGAAAATATTATATATTATTATGGAACTCAATGAAATACAATAAGAATAGACCTTGCTTATATAGGAAAGGAATAACAATCTAAGAACTTGTCAAGGTCGTAGATTAAGCAATAAATCAAGGAAAGAACTAGTCATCAAAGAAATAGCTAAGTCCATACATTTATGAGAGATCTAGATATCAAGGATCTAGTCAATACCATAGATCAAGGAAATAACTATACCTAACAACTAGATAATATCCCCTTAATATTTAAATAAACAAAAATAAACATCCACACACATAGGTGGGTGAGGATAAATACAATAAAGGTAAATAAAGTACCTAGGTAAACATGAACTAAGGTAAATACCGAATCTAACACCCCCTCTCAAGTGAAGATATGGGAAAAAATAGAAGTGACATGTCGACAGTATGAGTCCTGAAAACTAGGCCTGACAAGGTACTCATGTACAATATATCCATTAAGAAATTATAAACCAAAAGAAGGAAAGAATCCTGCTATAAGGAAAGATAAAAAATAAGAAGAAGAAGAAGAGGAAGGAATATGTTCTCATGAAAACCCCCTAAGAACAACTTCTGAAACCCCAAGCATTCCATGCAACTCAAGGTAGCGAACTGATGCAAAAGGCTTCATAAAGATGTGTACAACCTATTGCTGAGTTAGAATGTACTCCAAGAAAATAACTCCATCCTGAATGTGATGATGAATGAAATGGATTTCTATCTCAATATACTTGGTCCGTTGGTGCTCAACTATGTTGTGAAAAATGTGAATTGTAATTTGGTTGTCACACGAAAGTATAGTCAGTGAATACCGTGAGAATCCAAACTTTGTCAATAATTTTTAAGGCTAAAGAATTTGCTAACTCATAATAACTTGTGCCCTATACTCTACCTCTAAAGAGGAATGTGTAATAGCCTATTTTTTTTTTCACACCCAAGCAACTGGAGTAGAACCAAGACACAAACGATAGTGAAAATCGAAAACATGTCATGAATCGAACCTACCCAATATGAATCTGTATACCCAGCCAACTGATTAGAACCCCTAGTGTAGTGTAGGCTAAAGTGGGAAGTGCCTTGCAAATAACACAAAATATTTTTAGTAGTCTACCAATGACTACTATTAGGAGAATGTGCAAACTAAGATACAAGCCCTATTACAAATGAAATATTAGGGCGAGTATTGGTCAAGTACATGAAACTCAAAACTAACTACCTATACAATGTAGGATCAATAAGAGGTGTGGTATGTATGTGGAAGCAACAGTAACCAAAAATGGAAAAGAGATGGACTTGGATTTCAATGAGCCATATCAAAGCACTGATGAAGATCATGGGGGTACTTTTTTTGAATCAAATGAATCCCTAAATCAGTCTGAGAAATTTACAAACCAAGGAAATAATGCAATAACCCAAGTTTTTTCATGTCAAACTTTGTAGAAAGATCCCTCTGAATACTCTGAATGTGGGAAGAAGATCTTTTAGTAAGTAACAGATCATAAACATACAAGACAAGTATCACAATATCCTCACAAACATGCTAGAGATATACTGTATGATCGGAGTGGGAATGAACACAACCATTAGATAGAATAAATGAATTCATATTCTCATACCAAGCCCAAGGGGCTTGTTTGAGACTGTAGAGAGACCTTTAGAGCCTACAAACAAGAGAAGAATCCTAAACAAATCCAAAAAATTTCTCCAGGTATATTTCCTCATGTAAATATCTATGTAAGAAGGCACTCTGTATGCCCATCTGGTATACGGACCACCCCTATGATGCAGCAATAACAAGTACAAGACATACTTAATCCATCTTGGAAACTGGTGTAAATGTATCATAGTAATCAATACCTTCAACTTGTGAAAAACCATCAGCTGTCAATACAAGACAAGCCTTACGCTTTTCAATGGACCCATCAGCTGTGTATTTGGTTCGGTATTGCTACTTATACTTAATCATATTTCTTCCTTTAGGAAGAGATACCAAATCCCATGTATGATTATTCACTAAAGAAGAAGAATCAGTTGTCATCACATCATCCCACTCCTATATCCCATGAGCCTTTGAAAAATATTGTGGATCATCATAAACTACCTGACACAAAATTCCAGAACCTATAGAATATGTATGATGATGCCTAGTGGGTGGAAGATATTGTACGAAATTTGTTTCCTTAGAAACTCTATTATGATCCCAATTAGGTATAGTGACAACATCAATGGGAATATGATCCTCAATAACATCTATAACCTCCTCATCAACCTCCTCAAAGAAAGGATCCTCAAGATGAGATGAAGGAGGCATGAAAAAATATGAAGAATCATGATGAGTGAAGCACTCATCAAATTGAACATGTGTTCAGAAAAGAAATTCATGAGTATCAAGATCTAAAATTTGATAAGCTCTCATGTCCTCAAAATACACTAAAAAGATCAAGGGTTTTCTCTTCTTATCCAAAGCTTTCATTTTCTTCTTTTCCAAAAAGGCCCAAATATGGTTCCCAAAGATTCGAAAAGATGAGACATTTTGCATAGTGTTAGACCAAGCTTCCTCTAGAGTCAAATGTTCAAGTGCTCTATGTGGTTTGCGATTCTAAATTTAGTTAGCACAATTAACTACTTTTTCTCGGTAGATAGGTGGTAAATCTGTAGAATTCATCATATAGTTAGCCATTTCCTTCAAAGTCCTATTCTTTTATTCTGATAATCCATTCTGTTGTGGAGTATGAGGAATATAATGCTGGTGAATAATTCCTTAAGTTGCCAAAAAATCAGAAAACTCATTACTAAAGTACTCCCCCTATTATCAGTGTGAAGGTTCTTTATGTAACTCGAAGATATTTTCTCGACCAAATCCTTGAAGAATTTGAAGTGTGAAAAAAAAACACTTTTTTACTTGAGAAAATAAACCCAACTACACAGGTTCGATAAATTATGAATAACTTGTTAAGTTCATACTTAGCTCCATTGAATGAGGGGGTAGGAAAAACTATCAAGTGACTATGCACAAGCTCAATTAGTGAAGAAACTCTCTAGGACAAATTCTTAGGAAATGGATGTTTGTTTTGTTTCCTTAATACACAACCAAAGAAAAATCCCTCAAGAAAAGAAACTCTAGGAAGACCATATACCATACCATGAGTTCTCAAATCCTTCAAATATATGTAAATAAGATGTCTAAATCTTTCATGCCAATGCTTACTCTCTGAATCTGCATGAGAAACTAATCCTATCTCTATAGAAAAAGTTTCATCAAAACCCTCAAAGTGATATAGTCTAGAACTATGATCAACAATACGCTAAGAATCAAGTGCATAAGGATCCAACAAATTTCTCACTTCTACTCCATGTGGTGTAAAAGTAATTGTTTTCCCTTGACCAAAATGATAAATTTGATATATAAAAAGAAAATTTGTAGTGATGTTAGGAATATATAGTGCATATTAGATATTACCACCATCAAGTTGTATATCATCTTTTCCCTCAATAAAAAGAAAGGAATAACCTCTAACCTCAATTTTTGAAGTAGAAATCAAACATAGAGAAAAAAATACTCCTTGGAAGAAGTCATGTGATGAGAAGCACCAGAATCTATAACCTAATTATCTGCAAGTGGTGAATGAGAACTTGTAACAACATTAAGTGTTTTTCCATGTTGATTAGAAATAGGATCTAGATAGAAATTTTGTGTTTCTTGACTATATCATCTAAGGCTTACATTAACTTATAGCACCTATGTCCTTCATGACCATTACCCCAACAAAAAAAGCATGAAAGGATAGACTTATTCTTGGATTTAGAAGACTCATTGGGTTTAGAGTTGTTTTCTTTGGGTTTATGAGCGCTTTGAGATGGAGAAGGGGTGGATTTTGTTAACTTTTTGGTTTTCCCTTGCCCTTAGGATTAGATGCAACTAATGCCTTTTGAGAGGTGGAAGAATCAAGGTGAGACAATTTGGATTCTTCCCTAGTAAGTCTTTCACAAAATATTTATAAGCCAAAAATTTTAAATGTGTCACATAAGGCATCCATGTTAGAGAAAAAGGTAGAAGAAAATATTTGAAATGGTCCTCTCAACTTTTATAGAATCAAGTAAACACACTCTTCATCTTTATTTTATCTTCTACTCCCCTTCAACTATGTCAACAAATTCTTGAACTTAGTAAGATAGTATATAATTGCTAGAAAATCTTCAGGAGTAAGAGAGGTGATATAAATTTCAAACACCACGATCCATAAGATGAAAGTAATTTGTCAGAATAAATTTACATAAAAATTTGCAAACAAATGAGCAACAATATCATATATTATTATGGAACTCAATTTCATGTTGGATGGCTCTCATATGATCCACCTTACCAAGTAAATCCTCCAATTTCTTCCATATTTTGAAAGGAGATTCACATGTTTCCAAATGAAACAAAAGACTATCACTTACATAAGTTCATATCAAACCCATACACTCACCAAAGTTTCACTAGTACTAAAATTTCTCATATTCTCTAGAGAAAATTAGTTGTTCACAAGAATTTAAAGCCCATAATATTTTCTGCTTGATAATTGTTTTCATTCATGGTTTCCATATGTGGTAATAATGTGTTGTTAATGGCTCAACATTATCTAATGAAAAAGTAGATAAAGATGTCATTCTAAAAAATCACCAAAATAAATGCAAGAACTAGGCAATGCAACAAGACCCCCATGCAATGTAACAAGTGCCCCCCAGAATTTTGACAAATTATAATGTGGTTTCGTTACAATATGGCACTTTATAATTATAGTGCAATTCTCAAAATAAATATTTCTAATGGAAAGAGCATGAAAAAGAAAACACTTTTGCAAATAACCATAGTAAAAAATGACTTACTGATCAAAAGATAAAATCTTTTCAACATTATACTCTAATATTTATTTTAATTGCCACTAAAACAGAATAAAATTCTCTTGCCTTCACCACACAAATAAAATAAAAGAAGGTTGTAGTCAAGCACCTACTAGTAGGAATCACAAGATTTAAGCCCTCATACGACCATACCATATGACCAAGGGATAATGATTTTAATGGGTTTATGCTTCAATTACTATTCTGGTGGGTGCGATTATTTTTTGAGAAAGTCACATCCAATTGCTTCTTCTGGTAAAACATGTTTTTTCTTGACTGTGTCAAAAATGACCTTCACCGTCCAAAATAGTAGTCTGTGGATTTTCTTGAAATAACAAATTATGGATAGCATCTCATGGACCCCTTCCAAAAAAGGAAAGAAAAACAAAAAAAATGATTTGTTGGGTTTTCTTCCTAGATGACACCAATCTCAAGGAAAACCAGCATGTGTCTTTGCATAAGAAAAAACCAAAAAAATGACTGCCTCTAGAAATGGTCAAGTTTACAGTCGATGTCAAGGTTTTGCCACCTTCTAGATCAAATGGAAGCGTCTGTAATGCATAAAAATGCATGCAGCAAAAAAATACAAACAAATCCCGAATTTATGAATATATAAAAAATGCTTGCAAACCAAAACTTAGAGATGGATGTCAACAAGAATCTCGTACTCTGATACCATAAAAGGAACAATAACGAGATTGTATCGAGCCAAGAACTCATATGCTAATCAAACACCATGATCAATAAGATGAAAGTAATTCGCCATAATAACTTTATAGAAACCTTTGCAAACAAAGGAGCAACAATATCATATATTATTATGGAACTCAATTAAATACAATGAGAATGGGTCTTGTTTATATAGGCAAGGAATAAAACTCTAAGAACTAGTTAAGGTCATAGATCAAGGCATAAATAAAGGAAAGTACTATTCATCAAAGAACTAGTTAATTCAATAGATTTAGGAGAGAACTATACATCAATGATCTAGTCAATTCCATAGATCAAAGAAATAGCTATACCTAACAACTAGATAATATCTCCCTAATATCGAAATAAATAAAAATAAATTTCCACACACATAAGTGGGTGAGGATAAATACAATAAAGGTAAATAAATTACCCAAGTCAACATGAGCTAGGGTAAATACCTACTCTAACAACATGTGAAGTTGTAATTGATTTGATATTAAATTTCCTTCAAACTTGTAAATGTAAATCAAAAGTGTATTGGAATTATTAATGGATTCTATCCCTATTTGGAATGGGAAAATCTTATGTTCAAACTTAAATATTAGACTCAAAACCATAATATGTTTTCATTTTAAAAGATTAGTATTCTTACATGGAAGTATACTTAATTTCTTGTAATGGATTTCATTTTTCTTATTGTGAAAGAAAGGAAATATGTCCTTATTTATTGTAAAAGTAAGCATATTGAAAGGTTTAAATTATAGTGAATCTCATACTATGTTATAAGAAAACAAAGTAGATAGTTAGAATTTTAAAATAATGAAAAATATCGTCCTTATTAATTATATTGGTTTGAATAACGAAATCTACTAGTTCTTAGTTTTACTCATAGATGAATGGGTAGCAATTTATAACTTATTGTATTAAATATCACTATGAAAGAAATCTCAATTTGATCGCTTAAGATGAGTTTAAACCAAATATATAATTATAATTATATTTAATTATATATATATATATATATATATATATATATATATATATATATATATATATATATATATATATATATAGCTTATTGAGAATTTTGTATAAGCCATATGGCTTGTTATAACAATTTGTTATATATAAACAAGATATATGTGTGTGGGGATGTGTAGTTTTTTTAATAAAAATTAAAATGGTGGAGAGAGGGCGCTAACCCAACCCCAACCCCTCCACAATTAGTTATAAACCTTGTTTCATATTCAAAGAGGCCAGTATAAATTCAAACCCACAACAATAAAAGATATGCACACTGCATTTTATTAGCAGCCAATATAAAAATAAAGAAGATATATGTGTGTGGGGATGTGTAGTTGTTTTAATAAGAAGTAAAATTGTTGGAGAGAGGGCGCCAACCCCACCCCAACCCCTCCCCCATTAGTTATAAACCTTGTTTAATATTCAAAGAGGCCAGTATAAATTCAAACCCGCAACAATAAAAGATATGCACATTGCATTTTATTAGTGATCGAACTTTATCTATATATATATATATATATATATATATATATATATATATATATATATATGTATATATATGTATGTATGTATGTATGTATGTACTCAAACCACCTGTATATATATCACCATGTAAAACCGGAAATGAAAATGGGGCAAACATGCCCTAACACAAATAGGGTAAATTCATAAAATAAATATAAAAATAACAAATAATACATGAGAAAACCCTAGGAGTATTTTGAAAATGAAAATAAACAACTAAAAATGTGTATATCCATCCATCAACTTAGGCAACCTTCCACGGCCTCCATCTTCCTCTTGCTCCCAAACCTGCAAAATGAAAAGGAGAGAATAGGGTAAAAGAGAGAATAAAAATACATCATAAGGATGAGTAGGGTTAGATTGAATACCTAAGATCTAAGGGCCCTAAATGAATCAATCTAAGCATAGGGAATGAATCCTACAATTGTTAGGTGAGGAGATTTTGTGGGAATATGTTTTTAAATTAAATATATATGTAACTTGTGAATGGGGCCACTAAAGGGTGTTAGAATGTTAGGATTAAAGTGTGACCTTTATTGCATTAGATAAGTGACTTTTATAAAGGACTCGAATTTAAGAATTAATCAAATTAATTTTATTCATGGACAAATAGATAATATTGTAATAATGATTAAAAGCATTCAAACTTAATTATATGGTTAAATAATTTGAAACATTGACCTTAGAATATTAAGAAAATAAATTACACTTCAAATAAGGGGAGATAATGATAACACTAGAAGGGGATTTAAACCCGAAAAGATTGAATGAAGCTATAATAATTATTTTTCAATTTATTTACGAAAAATTTACGATTAAGACGATGTTATTAATCGTGAAATAATTAAATTTTATTGGTGAATACCATGTGGCAACCCTTTACACAAAAAATCTTATTTCATAATTTTTCCTAACTAATTAATTAGATTTTATCTTGGGTTTGTGGGAGAAAATGTGGACGTTACACTCTATTTATGACATAAAGCATAATTAACCTTGTCACACCCTATTTGACCTACTTTAAGATACAAATCAACCTGTTAAATATTAAAAACATACATTAACTCATATTCTTATGTTATTCTATATTTACATTTTTTCCTTGTTAGAGGAAGATTATAAATATTATTGTATGTATACTCTCATATATTAATGGTTAGAGTATTTATCTTTTAATATTCTTACAAATTAGTTTCTAATATTTCAATCATAGTTAAAGTTACATAAAAATTTTACTCTTTTGTTTGGGTGTAACCACCTACCATCTATCATTACTTAATGATTGAGAGGTGCATTTATAGTCTCACTTGTAGAATTTATTTCATCTCTACCCATTTAGTATCTATGTGTGGACATTTCTTGTGTTTTATTTTATATCTACTACACATAGATAGTTTATGAAATATGTTATATTTTAAACATTTAAAATTTCAAATAATGAGTATCCCCACCATCTATATTTTCTAGCGATCAAGTAGTGGATCCATGAGCTCTAGTCATATAGTTTTGATATCCACACTTTTACATAGTGCATCTTAAGGGGGATGTTAATCTATTTAACTAAAAATATATTGAACTATATGTTATTAATGTGGACTTGCAAAATATATTTGTAAAAAAATGCTTATTGGCCTATCTTTAAAAAGAATTTACCTCTAAGCAATCTACTCTCCAATCCTAATAACATCCTCTACTATTTTTGGTAAACAAATTTATAATTAGTGTTGATGTAATTTTTTGTGGAAGAGAGATTGATTCTAATACTGCTACGAAGAGTTCCATTTTCCCTCCATCACAAATGATCTTAATATTATAATGATTGACCCAATTACTCATTTGGTTTAATGACGAACACAATTTCACAAAATTAAGCCTTCTAATCATTCTTAAGACCACATACTCTAATTTTGATCATGATTTTTTTTATCTAATTCTTTTATGAAACAATATATTTAGGTTCCTATTAGAGAAGGTGTGAAATTTTGTTGCTAAAGACCTTCTCAAACAATTTTCTATCATAAAGGTGTTCGATCTAGTTTAACAATATGAAACAGAGGATTTTTTTGTATGCATTTAACCTTATTGTTAATGAATTGATCCAATTTTTTAAACAAACTCTTTCCAAGTGTAATTAATAATTATTGAAGAGTTTGCTGCAATATATAATATTTCCAAAAAAATGTGTAAAGTATGTCATAAAAGTTCCAAACCAAATACTAGATACAACTTAAAGTATTAAGGATTATTGAGTTTGAGAGAGTCCTCTTATCTTGATGGTTATGGTATACAACCTATAAAAATATGATATATATTTTTTGTAAAATATAGTAAACATTTATGTATACATAAGAAGTCATACTCAATCACATTCCTAGAATTTTTGTGGCATCACATGTTTATAACATCACTACTTATACTTAGATGGTTTTTAAATTTATTTATTTATGAAATTCCTTTTGAGATGAAGAATTTTATACTATTTGATGGAGGTGTAGGATAAGATTCATTTGTGTGAATAATAACTTGGAAATCCAAATAACATGTCTAGGAGGCGATGATACAATCATGGTTTCATATCATAAAATAGTTTCCTTACATCATGTTTTCTATATTAAAATAAATACCAAATTTTTTTGTAAAAATTATAAAACTGTATTTAGTTAATTAGGAAAAAATTATAGACTAAGAAATTGTAAATTTTCATTTTGGTGAAGTCTTATGATACTTTGTATGTAAATTCCATAAAGAATATTTTTAATCCTATTAGTTATCCTAGCTTAGATTTATAAATCATAAGGAATGTGAATAGATAGGCCTCATTCCTTGGATAATATTTGCTTTTAATTGGCTAGAATAGTGACAACTTGATTCTATGACCGCATGTTTTTATAATAATCTCACTACTCCATTGTAGGATGTTCTTCTCTATTCTAAGTACTCTCCAACATGTCACAAATACATGGAATTTACATCAATCCCTTTTCCTTATATGGGGACTGTAATGACATATAAGATGATGCTTAATTCCATTTAATTTTAAAAGGATAAATAAACACCATTTATGGAAATTTACCATCAGAATAATTCCTTCGTTTACCAATATGGGATTATGCGTTATTACTAACCATTATATAAGAAATTAAAAATCCTCGTATTTTTTGTTCAAAAGATAAATCCATTGCACTATAATATATTCATCAATGAGATCGACTAAAATAAATATTACCACTAGTAGAAGGAAATGGTTATAGAAAAGACAAATCAAAGTAAATAAACTACAATTTCTTTCATCGAGATCCATTAATATTTTTGAATGTAATATATGTTTTCTTTGGCCATGATGTGTGCTTACCATTTTAAAATTGTGTGGAGTTGGAAAACCTATAAAATTATTATTTTCCGCTATTTTAATGTTGTTATAGCTGGTATGCCAAAAGCTAGTCAACAAAGGACATAATGAGATCTATTCAAGATAAAATATGGGAATTTTTTCTTCAAATTAAAAGCTCGCTTCTAAGTTTCAATAATTATCCTCCCTTAATTCAAATAAACATAATTGTATTATCATATTTTGTAATGATGTTTACCTCTGAGTAAGCTAATGTGAAATATTTTTTTGAATGGCCACTAGGGATAATAAATTTTATTTGAATTAAGGAAGGTATAAGAGATTATGGAGAATGAGATTCGGAAGTTATAATGAATTGAATAGAATTTTACATCTTATTTCATGTTGTGTATTTTTTTCTGCCAAATGTAGAGGACAATGTTTGTTATTATGAAACTTGCTTAAATGTGAACCTTTTGAAAGTCATCTTATGTGGTACCAATATTTACGACCCATAGGTGGGTCAACTAGTAGAAAATATCCAAAAACAGATGATCGGATTCTAAATATTTGACCTTATTTAGGATTACTACTACACTCTCATTATTAGGTCTTCCTTTTACACTACTCTGGAGTTATACTAATGTACCGCTAGAAAAGTGTAAATGAAAAAATTCACTCTGTATGATCACACACGTTATATTCCACCTTTTCAAGATGAACCCCATTAGGAAGGACCCATGAAATAATCCAAGATCAATTTAATAATGCATAATTGACATCCCCTGATAGGGAAAGTGCACTTTCAATTGCAAATTTAGATGCGTTTGATTAATGATTTTTTTTTCTTCGAAATTGGTTTCGAAATATTTTTATAGGCCTTAACCTTATCATATGATGCTTTTAATCACGAGCCTCGTACAATTTTCCAAAAAATCATTTCAAACACATCTTTCATCTTTGATTTTTATTTTGATAATTTTGACAATTTTTAATGCTAGTTCTACTTTTTTGTCTACTCTATTTTATCATTTTCGTCTATAATTTCATTTATTCTTAGAAGATAAAACCTTATTACTAATACTTATTTTTTTATAGCATTGCAAATACTCGCTCCTATGCATTCAACAATATTTCATTCAATGGGCTTTTCTATTTCAACTATCTTTTTAACCACGCATTAAAAATTAAGTGACCTCCAATTAAGTTCTTACTTGAAAAGAGTATTAATTTTGAACATATGTGAATTTTTTATTTATAAATATTACTTTATTTATGTATTTATTTATTTATATATATATTTCCCCACATGACTCAAATTAGTGCTACTCTATTATTCTTATTGGATGAATCTGCGATTGTAGGAACCACTGGAGCATAGGGAAAAGTTCTTCCAAGCCATTAGATATCCACACACACCCATTTTATCCGTATCTCTCTAGCCTTCTGTCAAATCGGCAATTGTAAGAAATATTGGAAATCATGGAAGTATTGCTCGTATACCTGCTACTGCCGGTGTTGTACCCGCAGGTAAATATAGAAGTGGGGTGTAACAGCAAAAGCATCAGGGGTTAGGGAACAATAGCTATGTGGTTGGGCTAGATTATTCCAACAGAAGGTCGAGGTAGCAGAGGAAAAGGAACACGCACAACCACTGACATAGAGATAGGGACAGATACCACAGTGTTGACCGGTACAACAAGCTCCAAAGGTGCATCCAAAGATACAGGTTCCACTGATACAACATGTGTCAGTCATTCAACATGTAAATTTATAGGTGGAGCATGGGGACATTTATACATCAGGTGCCTTTGTATGGCCAAAAATCACCCCCCAAGAGCTGGTAGCCCTGGTGTTTTAGCAGGTCACGGGGCTGACGGGGTTGGAGATGGATACTAAGCCCTTCAACTTCCAATTAACTTTCATAGGCTTTTACTACCCATTTAGATGTAGGTTTGAAAGTTCAAGTTATAATTTTTCCTTCTAATGTCTCTTCAATAGGGGTTATATATGTGTGTGTGTTATTTTTTCAGCACAACTTTAATAACATGTATGATTTTGTTAACTTACAGAGTCAAACTCATTACATTATTATTATTTAACTTGAGATTGAATATAATCTATTAGAATTGTATGAATGTCAACTACAAATGTGAATGACACAAATCCTTTCACTTTTATACTTCTTCACATGGTGTTTTGCACTGATGTATGTGATTAAATACTTCTCCCCTAATTACTCGGACCCTTTAAAAAATACTACACCTTACAATTTTAATTCCTCCAAATTTGTAATTTTGTTCATGGTTCAGCTACTTCTATATCTTCATCGCAAATGTTGAATAACATATCAATAAATACGATAATATTTTAAAATTTCCTTGACCATTATAATCAGTTGTCCTCACGGGTCAGTGCGTACCAATTATTAATGTGATTGCATGCATTTTATAGAAAATAGGAGTTGGATAAGTTCTTTGACAATTCAATTATTTATCTTTCTACATGACCAAATCAATATAAAAAAAACATTTAATAGGCTCTTCCTTTAGGAGTAGATACCTATTGGTACACAAGGAGCTTATGGTTTCAATATACATGTCAGTAAGTGAAATGTAATATAAAGAACCAAAGAGTAGTGTGGTCTGCGATAGGATTTAATTCATTGGAAACCTATCCATGTCAAACAATTGTTAGGTGATTGTTTTTTCCAATATTGCACTTCACAAATACAATAATAATAATAAAATATTTAAAAATTCATAGTTATTTATTTAACATTTTCAATATATATTTAAGCATATTTATATGGTTTTTTATATAAATCTATAAACTAAAGACAATTGTATCTAAAATATCCAAGTCACACATGAAAATTATTTTTAAAAATTACAAATATTTTATAATTAAAATCATAAAAATGTATAAATGGTCGCTAAATTGCTAGGTAAAAACTAGATTACTAGGCTAATTATGTATTGTCTTTCATGTTTGCCATAGGCAATAGGTTTTTACTTTTAATGAACATTGGTAAATATTTATGTTACTACTTCGGTAACTAGTTATTTTATTGTTATATTGTTGCGTGTTGTTAAAAATGTATATTTGTAATTTTTTGGAGTCACGTATGTTTATTGTTGCTTAGTTGCAGCATCATGTTTGTCACTTTATGGTTGGTGAATGCATATTCTCATGTAATCTACATTTTTTCACAATAAGAAAATACCATTGGATGCCTCCCTGTTTCCATTCCTCGGCATTTAGTATCAGAGCTGATTTTCAGGAGATTTTACAAGTAGATATAGTTGGAGGAGGACGACCGAAGGTTTAATATGTTTTGGAGAAAAAAAGTTACATACTAGTAGAGCATGTGTTTTATGTAATAGCTTCCCATAACTATCATGCATCACGACAACCCCCATTTCATTTTCCAGTTGTTTGGAAAGCAGTTGTTTTTACACTGGTTCCTCTTGCACCACGAAAATTTGATGCTTACTTGAACAATTCTAATTCTAAGAAATGAGATCAGAAAAAATAAAAGAAAAAAACATTTTTCCCAATTATGGATTTTCCCTCTAAATTTAGGGGAACGCTTGATGTCTGCTAAAGTTACGTGACTACTGTATTTGGCAGTGACTGTGCCACATTTGGGGGTCTCTAAGGTATTTCAAGTATTGAGTTGACGGAGCTCCTATTGAATTGGTTGAAAAGAGTTGTGCATTGATAATCTAGATGCCCCAACAAGCCATCTATCGAGTTACAAACCTCGCTCTTGACAATGTTGACATCTTGCATTCATTGAAGAGTTAGGCCCATGAATTAGGAATCCGACTGAGATGGGTGTCTCCACTGGTGTACTGTGTCTCCGGGGCGGCTTAGGCCCACGAATTAGGAATTGAATTCTCTTATTTTGTATTTGGATCGAGAAGATCCCGTTCAACATTGCAAGACTGTTCTGTTACTACCTCCACTATTCACCGGCCAAGCCATATCATCGAGCTAGGCATAACACATTGCGTTGAGCAAGGATTAAGAAATGAGCAAGCCACTTGCGCACCCCGATCCAGATGTGCACGAGCCGTCAATCCATTGCCAAGGTCGAACGCCATAATTATTATTGGACAAACAATAATCAACGAAATGGAGGGATAGAAAAAATCAAACATGTGGTAGAGTTAAAGATAAACAAAGCAAGTCTAAAAGCATTCAAAACAAGACTCAGATACTCTCGGAGCGGAATTTTAAAATCACCAACCTCCCGTACTCCGACACATGGACCTCCAGTCCACTCGCCACGTCGACCTTCGAAAAGATTACCATGTTCTAATTATGTTTAAATAGAATTATCTTAATTTGTTATTGTTTTAAATTTTGTATTTTGCGGTGTATTTAGTGGCACACACTAAACTTAGCAATCTAAAACTTTGCTAACCCAGTTAACTGCAACAAAACCCCCACCCAAAAATAGTCGAAAAAACCCTGATTTTTGAGTAAAGAGTTTTATCTCACTTTGATTAAAATTTCATTATGGGTAATTTGTTCCAAAGGAGGGGTATCTAAAACTGTAGTTTTTCAGCCTTTCTGAGTTGTTTTTTTCTAGTTTTCATAGTGAAAGTCATTCTGAGCTCTAACGGTCACCAGGGCTTTGCAATATATTAATTTTTCATTAATTCAATTTTTCCACATAATCACCTATGATATTGTATTTTTAGTGTATTTTTTCATTGTTTGGTGCTGAAAATCCAGTTACATGGGAATGGTCTAACCACCCACTATGGAAAACAATGATCCAAAATTATTCTTGCATGACCCACTACTACTCCGTGGCAAAAATTACACCATGTGAAAGACTAAAGTCTACACACAAGTCGAGTTTGAAGAGATTTGACATGTTGTGAATGGTTTTGTAACCAGATTAGAAACTGATGGAATGCAACAAAAACAATTTGAGAGGGTCAATTAGAAGGATAATTTGATAATCTTTGTCTCAATGTTTGGTGATGTAAACCTTGCATTTTCTATGCCACATCAGCCAAAGAAGCATGGGACAAGTTGATAAATATGTACAAGGCCAAAAACTAAAACACAATATTGAACTTGCAGACACAGTTGCATAAACTCAAATTAAATCCAGACGAGAAAGTGGAAGCTTTCTTGCAGATAGTTACAACATTGAGGGCTTCACTTATAGCCATGCAAGAGGAGGTTAGTGACAGATATCTCATGCCCATTGTTCTGAGAGAGATTCTTTCTTCTTTCCACATTTTTGTAACAATAATAAATTTTTCATACAAGACTATCACTTTTGAAAAGATGTTGAATGTATTGCAACAATAAGAAGCAATGTAGAACAAAGATAAACGAGAAGAACATAGAGTATCTTCTCATAAAAAAGGGAAGGTAAAATAAAATTCTTTTTAAAAGGCCCAAAACCAACATCAATAAGGGTATAAGATAAAGAATAGATTTCCTATTTGCAAAAGAGGACATGATTTGAAATATTGTTGGTTCAATACGTATGAGAAGGTTCATCATGATATTCCTGACCTCAAAATCAGGAATCTCATTACGGATATTCTCACTACAAGAAAGGGAAAAATAAGTGGAATTGGCGAAAGAAACTCCATCAGAAAGGAAATTTATTTGAGCACAAAGATCATTCAGATGATGAAAAATTAGTGTACTTCTCATTCGAGTGAAACATCTATGTCATCTAGTGTTATTTGGTACGTTGATTCGAGAGAAAATATACACATGAAAAGGCACAGAGAATGGTTTACTACAATGAAATACACACCTTTGAAAATCCATGTTTCATTAGGTGATGATTCTTCTTACATAGTACAAAGTATTAGAAACATTTCTCTACCTTTAGGTTCACGTAATTATAGATTATATGATGTATTATATGTCCCTTCTTCAATATAGAATCTACTATCCATTAGTTAGATTCAATATCATAATATGTAGATTGAATTTGAGAGCTATTTTAGTAAAAAAAGTGTGTTTGCTTCGACACAAACCTAGAGGCTCGAAAATTATTGCAAAATCCTCAAGTGTGGGATGAACGTTCTAGCTGGACTTTGTACACATGGATGATCAAGTACTAATGGCTAAGAAATATTCCTCGGCATAGTTATGTCATCATAAAATTGGTCACATCACTTTCAAATATCTCGATACACTTTGTCAATACAACATGTTGAGCGGCTTTCTATTTCTCTAAATGGATACAAATAAGTTTCCTAACTACCTAGCAGGTAAACAACATAAAGATTCTTACAAGAAGAATACCTTTTGAGCTCTAATTAAGCTTGATTATGTAACATCTAAGATTTACTTAAATTCAGGTATTGAATTTGTAAGATCGTTGTCATAAAAAATTTATGGACATTGCTTTAACATGATACTTATTGACCACATGTCATTACGAAGGAAACATGTATCTTGAGTATGTGTTACTAGTTGAGTTCGATCTTTCAAATGCTAGAAAGAAGCCATGGAATATAGCTAGATATAGTGAACTGTGATTTTTAAGGATATAAACACCCCATACTAATGAGTGTTTGATCTAGTTTGTGTTATTACTTTCTAGCGAAGGAGTGTTTGGTGATGATTTAATGAATTAATAATATATGTGTTTTCACATTGTTAGCATATATATGGTAATGAGACCACATATGCTTTGAATTTATGGAGTTTAGTTTGGTTGTTACATGGCATTGTTATTTGGTTAATGAAATTGGGTGAGGTGGAGATTCGACCCACCCTATCATGCGGTTTTTTTGTTAAAGTTAAATATATTAGGTGAAAACCTAAGTTGCATGTCGTATTTCTATTGATTTTTTAATGATTTAAATGGTTATTTATAATCCATGAAGTGGCATGGAATTTACAAAGGTTTCATGTGAAGTTTATTGTGGATAGAAGAGATTCCTTGGGAAATGTTAGATTCCCTGAGAAGCTAGGTCATTCAATAATATCATTATTTTCATTTTGATTCGGTTTTTCTAGAGATCGTTTTATGGGTTGTGCATGAAGCTTTTATGATAATAGTTTTTTGGTGACTATTGTATGGAGATTTTAATGATGCTATGTCGAAATAATATACCCATTTAACTTTTGAAATAAGTTGTTGAAATATTTAATGGGAAACATATTGTTTCGAATCTTTCCCCTTAGAAAAGTGGAATGACGTTTGGAGGAAAAATTCATAGGCATGATTTTTCCTACTCTTATTCCTTGATGTTATTTTTATCATCACTTGAATACATTTTGGTTTTGGAATATTATGTGAGATCAGGAAAATGAAATAAGGAGTTAGGGTGAAATAAAAAACTCAATTAGTTTTACAACTCCTTAGAGCATTTTGGTTATCATTCTTTTTTTGTTATGATTAAATGGTGGACGTAAAAATCTATTGAGTGCTTGGATTAAATGTCTTTTTGGTTATTGTTTAATAACTATGTTTGGTTTTGGGGGAGTTTGGTTTACAAAAATTATGGATTGTTTTTTGGCCGATGGAATCCTCTCCCTAATGGACATGTTAGACTTAATTTACTCTTCTTTTCTATGCTTTTTAAATTTGGGAAAATAGATGTTGGGAGTTGTGGGATTATTGTTTTAGATTTGTTTTTCATTTGAAAATTTGGAAAAAGAAAGGATATGGTAAATGCTAACTATACTTATGTTTTAGCTTATTACTTTTTTAAAATTTAAAATTTAGGAATCTTACGTGAACAATGTTCAACTGCATTGATTGTTAATAATAGTGAAGGAAATGATCTTTTCATTCTATATGTATATGATTTTAGGTTGGAATTATTTTTAGGTTACTATTGTTGATAGATATGAATAATTTATCAATTTTGTGATAACCAAGCATGACTGTTTTGAGTTTGTTGGGGGAATTTTTAGGAAGGGAATAAATGTTTTGTATCCTTATATATATTATTTATAATGTGTAATACGATTGATGATTATTTATTTATTTTTGATGAATTATTTTTCCCTTCTTGGGACTGAACATTTTGGTTTACTTCTGTTAGGATTTAATGATTCCTTACTTGGAATTGTAGATGTTCTTGTAAACAACAATAATATATATGTGTACTTAACTCAAAAAGGGTGTCTAAAATAGAATTACTTCATTTGTTTTCAATTGATTGATGTTATAATTTGGCTATGATTGCTTGTTGTAACCTTATGAAGTTTAATTTGGTTGAAATATGAGTCGTTAGATAGGCCATTTTCATTATTGACCATCTGTATTATGAACTTTCTAGTTATTAATAGTAGTGTTGGAAAGTTTTTGGACCTATTTCATCTTTAATTGATGTTTTTGATGTAGTAAGTGCCACATTATTGTCTAAAGGTATAACTCATATTATGCTAACTTTATACAGTAACAATAAACATAATGTATTTATATAATTATGAAGTTTCATTAAGATATGTTTATAAGGAAGATTTCATAATATAAACTAGGGAATTTATGATTATAACTTATTGATTAGGAAATTTTCTTATATGATATCTTATTCTCTTATTTCATGTTATAATTACAACATCGAATAACAGTATGTAGAATCATGCCAGATCATATGAAATGATCCACATCTCTCTCTCTCTCTCTCTCTCTCTCTCTCTCTCTCTCTCTCTCTCTCTCTCTCTCTCTCTCTCTCTCTCTCTCTCTCTCATTATTTGTATGCCTTGAGTTGATTGGGAAATAAATCTAAAAGGACCCCCCCCCAATGTCTTATTCTTGTTGATTATTATAGATCATTCTACAGTTTTGTAGGAAATTTCAACCTACTTGAAGTAACTACTTAAATTATATTTTTTTATTATTTGTATGCCTTGAGTTACATCCTTTCTATCCTTTCTATCCTTTCTATTTTTAGTAGGTACTCACTCCTGAGTGACATGTTTTCACAATTTTGTCGAATTATCACTTTTTACCACTTTTCCTATTGGGGAATATAATGAAGAGAGGATAGAAAGGATGTTACAATGCACAGATGAAGGTGCCTCCAACTAAGTTACTTGAATCCATTCATACTTAATAATTAATATTATTAGTAAGTGTATTGAATATGAAGTGATACGAACTATGCATTTTCCATGGAGTGTCAGATCGAAGTAAAAATGGTTTCTAAAATTTCTACGTTTGATCCATCTTTTGGGGGTTTCTCTCTTTGAATATTCATGAAGCATGAGTTTATGTTTTGTGATGTTTTTAATTAGTGATTTATGTGAAGAAAGAAAAAAAATGATAATTTTGAGAAATTTTCAGACAATTCCTATTTTTAGTAGGTACTTCCTGAGTGACATGTTTTCACAATTTTGTCGAATTATCACTTTTTACCACTTTTCCTATTGGGGAATGAACTAAGTTACTTGAATCCATTCATACTTAATAATTAATATTATTAGTAAGTGTATTGAATATGAAGTGATACAAACTATGCATTTTCCATGGAGTGTCAGATCGGAGTAAAAATGGTTTCTAAAATTTCTACGTTTGATCCATCTTTTGGGGGTTTCTCTCTCTGAATCTTCATGAAAATGAAAAGTATACTTCCAATTCTATGCTTTCCTCTTCAGACAGGGAAAAATTTATAAAAAAATATTCATTCACATCTATTAGCACACTAACTTTCTCATGGAAACCAAGTGATCATTAGAAATTTGAGTTTTTGTAGGTCTACATCTCTTGTTTTGACGAAATTTAGATCACTACAACTCTCTACATCAAAGGGGGAAATTTTCATGTCTGGAAAATTTTAAAGGTTGTAAAAAATTAATGAGATCATTAATTGGGGAAATTAAGCACTCATTCCAAAGGCGTTCACATAAGGAAGTTACAGTCCAAGTTTCAAGGCAATTAGAGATGGGGTTTCTTTATTATTGGATTCCATTACAACAATGAATGGTGATTAGAAAAAACCTAGATATAGTTAAAAATGGCTAGGTTTTGGTTTTTATTCTAACCGCTTCATGGTTTACATCCCATTTTCTTGTTTTTAAATTCAAATCGTCACTATATTTCACTTACCGTTGTAGGGATAGAGTTAAAACTTTCCAAATGGGTTTCATATTGTTATCCCGTGAAATTGGCAAGGGTAATTTTACGGGTAACCATACCAAATTTTGTTCTGGTCCCTCGTCAGGGACCCCTCCGCGTTCGGAACGTTGCAAAAAACCCTTTTCCGGGAAATCTGGTTTTCCGAACTTAGCCTTTTTTGGGTCTTTTTGGTCGGGCGCACCTAATGTCTATGCAACATAGAGTAAGCATGCGACCCATTTAAATCCTTTGGCGCACGGTTTGAAGTGTCGACACACATTTTGGTGCGCCTCACCATGTTGCGCCTTTCTTGCATGCGCCAAGGTGCATGCGCCTTCGTGTCAACAATACTTTTGTTGCGCCACATTTTGGTGTGCCAAAGGCACACTTATTTCCGTGTTGACAACACTTTTGGTGTGCCAAGGGCGCACATAACTTCGTGTTAACATGTGTTTTGACGTGCCAAAGGGCACAACCTTTCCCGTGTCGACAGGTGTTTTGATGCGCCACTTCAAAAAGTGGTTGGCACATTTATTACAACTTTGCCTATATATAGGCGCATCCGCCCTGTCACTTTCACCAGTAAGAAAACACATGATTATTCTTTTCCCTCTGCACCTGTCAGCATGCCTGTCGTTCTCGTATCGCGTCGTGGACCCAGTTTCACCTCTCACATTATATATATTTCTGGTAAGTGGTCCTTATTGCTCTTGTGTTTTATGTTTTGGTTATTGGCTGTTTGTTTATGGGGTTGGATAAAATAGATCTGTGAAACCATGAAACCTCCCTTTGCTGTTTTTTGCTGTCCTCCCCCATGCACTTCTCCCTCTTTCCAGATCTGCTGGTAAAGAGGGCTCTGCCTTTGAAAAAATCACTAGGTTCTCTTTGTTTTAGCCCGTTCATCATCCAAGGGACCCTGTAGAAGAGACTTTAACACATGTAACCCCTCCAGAGGAAGAAAAAAGACTTAAAAATTGATAGACTACTTTTTTCCTCTTTGGTGCAGTCGCCACCTTTGCAACACGAAGTACAGTCATGCCAATGGCGCATCCACCATGCCTGTTGCATAAAAAACAGTTGCACCCTCAAAGCGCACTTTCCTTGCTTGTTACACCTGCTAACCCTACGCCCTCTTGGCACACCAAACTCATATGCAACATTGAAAAAACTTGCGCCATTGGCACACCTTGCATCCATGCAACACCAACCTTATTTGCGCCAAGTACAAAACTGTTAACGGCGCAGGCGCATCCCTTATTATAGCAACATCATGTCATGCAGACCTTCCATGCGCCGTGCCAAGTTCCCCTGTGGCGCACGAAAAAATGATGTTACACGCATTAAACCTGTGCCCTTTGGCGCATCCTGTACCCGTGTAACATGAAAAATATCAGCGCCCATTATAAAATGCATATATATGGCGCAGGCACACTTCTGCTTGCAACAACAAAAATGTCATCTGCAGCGTCCATGCGCCCTGCGCCCTTTGGCGCTGATT
Organism: Taxus chinensis; assembly: GCA_019776745.2. Taxonomy (NCBI): domain Eukaryota; kingdom Viridiplantae; phylum Streptophyta; class Pinopsida; order Cupressales; family Taxaceae; genus Taxus; species Taxus chinensis. The sequence continues at coordinate 769,828,643 of CM034148.1, read as the reverse complement.
TATCCCTTGCAGCACCCCTTTTCTGTGCGCCATACTATTTAACCCTGCAACCTACAGTATTCATGCGCCCTGCGCCCTGAGGCCTTAAAATTGCTAACTCTTCCTTCTGTCAACACTTTAATGGAAGAATCAAACAGCTAATATGACTTTCCTGCATTGGGTTTCACTTCTTCTTCTTGCAGATCAGCAACTGAGTTCAGGACTACATATGTCAACATCAAGCAAGAGACCTACCAAGTCTAAGGGCAAAGCCAAGCTCACAGAGGAAGAAATGAAGTACAAATATCAGAGGGTCAGGATGCCTGAATCCCAGGCAGAGTGTGACCTGGACATAAGAGACTCGAAACTTGGTCACATTGATATGGAGGATTTCTGGGCCAGAACCAGAAGGGTCACAGGAAGTCCGTGGATGGACAAACTGGTAGGCAGTGGACTACATTTTGCTGGAGGGATCCCAGTTAGTGCTGTGAACAATGAGTTCATGATGGTAGTAGCCCGCTGCTACAACAAAGACACAAGATGCATCCAGAATGAGAAGGGCGAGGTTGTGATCAACCTCACTGCCTGACACTTTGAAATAATGCTCGGCATCCCTCACCACTCGGCACTTTGTGGCCATAAGCCAGGAAGATTGCACCAAGGCTTGGGAAGATAATGAGGATCAGTGTATGCAGTTGATGAATGAGGTATACCTGAAAAACAAGAAGGTGGTGACCAGATGGCCACAAGTCATTCATCGCAGCGATTTCTCAGAGGAACTCAGTGATACAATCATGTTCCTGAGCAGAGTATTTGGGCTTCCTGATGCCCACTACTTTCACAAATGGATGCTTAGATACCTGGAGACAATGAACAAAAATCTGCCAGATCAACGCTTCGAGTGGGCGGAGATCATAAGCAGCACCATATCTGAGCAGCTCCAACAACTTACCACAACAGGGAGGTTCTACATGAACTCCTACGTAGTTTATGTTGCGGCCTCAGAAAGAGATTATCCAGCCTTAATGCGGTGCGGGGTTTGGCCCAAGTCAAAATATATGAATACTATCCAGAACTAAAGCTGGAAAATAGTATCCCCCAGTTTACAAAGATTAATGATGCCTTCTTCTACGGCATCGTCTACCTTTTGAGGCCAAACATGACTCGTGGTCGTACGACCAAGAGCATTGTTGCAGCTACAGAGAAATGGGGAGCCTTGTTCACACAATTCCCCACCTTTACCTATCTAAGGGCAGCCAACTTCTTGGGGGAACCAACCAAATTGCCGAGATACACCGGCCCCAAGTTGATCCTGTTGGAGTTGTCAAGACAGCTTATAACCTACCACGAGAAGTGCCTAAAGAGAAAGAAGGGTGGAACTCCTTTCCCCCTCACAGTGGGCAGGTATACTTGTCTCTCTCACCACAAAGCACGAGATATGTTTGCAGAACTGGAGTTGCTAAATTTAAAGCACAACTTCCCAGCAAGGCCCACTTTCGACCCAAGGAATTTCCTGCCCAGAGCCAAACTCGATCCGATCCACGTTCCACAGATCGAGGATATTTATATCGACCTATATCATGAGGTCGAGCTCAGGAGGAAAGACCATTCCCGCTTGGCCTTGGCTGAAATCATCTAGTACGGCGTGGCCATCGTCCCAAAAGGTTATCAAACTACTGATCAAGAAGTTGATCAAGTATATCTTGACACGGGTGGGGACGACTGGCCTTTCGCTGTAATTGACAGAACCAAAGCACCTCAGACAATAGAGGAAAGGGTCAAAGAAACTCTGTGAAGAACAGAGCACTGGTGCAGGATGAATGGTCTCATCTACCTCGGAGTTGATTTCACCACTTCTCCGTTGGGCAACGCACCTTCCAGGTCAAAATAGCTGCCAAAGAGAAAAGGGAAAGACAAAGAGGGTGAGTCAAGCTCCACCCAAGAGGAAGCTCCTGAAAGTCCTCCTTTCGGCTTCACAAGAACGGGTTGTAATCCTGGAAAGCCTGGAGAAAGAAGCAGCGGAAGATGTTCCGATAGGCACATCCACTCAGGATGTTGCCACTACTGTAACCATTGAGGTCCCTTCTATCCCTTCTCCCTCTCCTCCTTCCCCTCCTCAGGTGACCCAAGCGACCATTCCTTTGGTCGTATCCTCTCCCCCGTCTTCTGCTGTTCCCCCTTCCTCATCGTCCATCTTCTCTTCTCTCGCGGAGCTATCCCCCACCATTTCTTCCCTCATCTCTCAGCTCCCTTCCTTTCCCATGTCTACCTCCCCTGCAGTACCTCTTCCTCCCGTGAGCACTTCCTCGGCCTCCCTCTCAATGCCGCCTCCAAGTGTCTCCAAGCATTTTCCTTCTACTACTGCAGCTGCTCCCTTTACTATTTCCGGTCCCTCTCCCATAAGTCCAGCATGGATCTCTCAGCACCTGAGCCAAAAAAAGAGGAAAGTTCCCATCACACCGATGGAATTCTCCATCATCCCATCAAAGGGGACCAAGAAGCAAAATCCTTTAACCCGCTTCTCTCAGAGTGTGTCAGGAGAGAGAGTAATGGAGATAGCATACCCCAATCCTTTAAAGGATAAAAAGGATCTGTCTTCGACAGATTACACAGTGACCCAAGTCACAATGGGGACATCTTCAGAAAGCCTTCAAGGAGAGGCCCTATCTGCAGTTGACGCCCTTTGCAAGAAGCTCCAGGAAGCAAAGGAAGAGAAAAGGCTGTTAAAGGAGCAAAATAAACATCTTCTCCACGCCTTGCAGAAAATGGGCAGTGCACCTCCTACAACTGCCTCCGAAGCTCCTAAGCCTTTGAGCCATGACAAGATTAATGAATATGCCAAAATCAGATGAGCAGGGCATGGCAGTTTCCACCTGGAGGAGCCAAATCCTCAAAGAAAGTGAGGGAGTGATCGCTAAGTTCACCGAATTATATCAGCATATCAATCGGGAGCGAACAGAGAGCTCCAGGCGATAGCAGGACCCATCTCCGAAGAGCTGGACCATGCCAAGATGTAGCATGAGACCTTTCAGAAAATGCTCGACTATTCTAGTCAAAGATCTGGTCAAGTTTGGCGTCTTTGGACACCCCAGAGCCCTCAACAAAATCCTTTCTACTCTGGATTATCGGGTTGATCAGCTGGAGTTTGTCCTGGAGAAGATTGATAAGATAAAGGAGGAAGCCCTGGATGCAATGCATCAAATGGAGCATATTGTCCTGAGAATGTCTCCAGGTTTGCTCACTCCTTATTTCACCTTAAGAAAGGTAGAGGAAACTATTCGGATCTTCAAGGAGATCGTTTCACAAGGGCTGGGACCAGAGGTCACTTTCGACGCCGAATCCATCAACAACCTGCTGGCTTGTCGTGACTTCATCGGGTACCTGATAGAGGTGAGAAAATGATTATTCCAAACTCCCAGAAAATCTCACGGATGAGCGGGAGACTTGCGAAGCTATCAGTGATCGACACAAGGATCCTTCCCAGGATCAACTTCAACCCATGATCAGCAAGTTCATGGAGTACCGTGCCCAGTTCCACATCTCGTCACCTGAGCAGCAGCAAAAGTAGGATACTCCCTTTCAGCCACGGGATGACAATGAATAGTTTTCTTCTTCCCGACTTTCTCCTTGTAATTATCTAAAGTGTGTTGACATAAATGATGACATCATCCATGTTGCACCAATGGGATGATGTCATCCACAAAGTTGTCAAAAGTCAACAAATGACTTTAGAATCTCTTGTAAGATATTTTTGTAATTTAGTTGTTGGTTTGCTTTTGTCTTCTTTTCTTCTCTCCTTCTATATATACTTGAATACTTGTTGTATTCAAAGGAGGTGGATATCTTTTAGATGAAAAATAGAAGTGAGAAGAAAAGGCTTTGTACTTTTTGTAACAGAAGAAAATACTTAATACAAATATTGAGACTTTGTGTTGAATATGTGTGTTATGGGCATATGATCTTTCTTATGTCAGATCTATGCGTTTATTCTGTTGGATCTATGCTTCTACTTTTTTGTTCATTTGTTCATCAGTATTGCTTTGTTTGTCTATGCAAGTAGGTTTGGCTCTGTTTACTACCAGCCCAAAACATAGACCCTCTGACCTTTCTACTTTGGAATTCATTTCTTTTCTCCCTTCAGATCCATCTTCTTTCCTTTCTTTCCTTCATTCCTTTCTGTTCTTCGTCGGAACTAATCTACTGGGATGAGATCCCAAACCCCCTGAAGGTAGAATATTGTGAGACTTGCACAAGATTCCTGCTGGTAGAATAGCAATAAACCAGTTTCGCTTTGCTGACTCAAAGAGGGGCTATGCCCTGCACACTGTTGGCTCGTCTATCCATAGATCTGCTCTCACGATAGATTTTCAAACCAACAGTTTTTGGCGACTCCGCTGGGGATCGAACAGATCTATCAGATCTATGATGGTGGTGTGTTTAAAAAAATCAGTGAAAATTGAAAAAATCACTACCTGTTTGCAAATTTTAACTTTTGTTCAAAACCCAAAATTTTTGTAAAAGTGATCCAAACTGAAAATTTTCTTCAGGGATCCATAGATCGGGCCTAGTAGGAGATCTTTAGTTCGCTGAGTTTTTATAAAAATTCTGTATTTTTCCGTAGATCTTAGTTTTTGACAGTTTACCAAAATTTTCAAACTCTTCAAAAAGTCAACTCTAGATCCAAAAATCAGCTTACTAAGCTTTACCATTGTTTTATCCTCGTTGTTCTTTGTCATTAAACCGCAATCGGTTTTCAAAAGAGGGATAAAATTTAAATATTTAGAAAAGTACATGCTGCTGGTTTTTGTCAGAAAAATTAGAAAATCAGCAAGTACAACCAAAAAGAGTTTTAAATCTGATCCACAATATTGCAGATCTGGAAGGTACACTGGCAGGTGAACCATTTACTCGTAGCAGGAGAGCTCGCGGAGAAGTCGATCTTACCTTTGACCTGCTTCAAAGGCACAACTTCAGTATAACACCGGCTCGCTTCTCGTCACTAAGTTCAGCTGACCGGTCATCCAGGAGTGTCTCGCCTCCACGAAGGAAGCGTCTCTCATCAGGAACATCTACATCACTTTGCAGCGCTCTGTTGCTCAGTGGAACCGCACTTCCAGCTCGCGTCCTCTTTCCAGACTTTTCAAATGGCGGGTGCCATGGGGAAATGCTATGGGCCCTTTGGCATTACCACATCCTGTTCACGCACTTCCACATGGAAACTGAAAGAATTTTCCCAAATTTGATGGGAGCGGAAACCAAAGCATGATTCACACATATCTGCATTCATCATGTCATGCAACATCCTAGATGTGACCCATGAAGATGTGTCAGTTCACCTCTTCTTAGAAACTTTGCAAGGGCCCGCAGCGGAATGGTTTTAGCATTTGCCGGCTGGATCTATTACTAGTTGGGCCACCTTGCGGGATGCTTTTAAAGACAGGTATAAGCCTTCTGAAGACACGTTCGTGTTACTGTCAAAGATCACTCACCTAAAGAAGGAGGCCAATGAAACTATGCGTGATTTTATCAGCCAGGTTCAATGCATTAATCAACCGTGTGCCTGTTGCCATGCTTCCAACACCGGAAAATCAAAAGTGTTTCTTCGTAAACACTATGAGCTCGAAAGTAAGTTTCTTACTCCTACAGGAACAAGTAGCTACCTTGCCTCTTGCCCAGGCTTGCTGCCATTTGGATAGAGGACAACTTGCTAATATCTAGCGAATTGAAACAAGAGTCATCCAAGTTCAAAGCTACAAATCCTTCTCAGGCCACTTCGTCTGATCTGAGCATTTCAGAAGATGGCAAATGACTTGCTCGCATTAAAGAAGCAGTTAGCCCAAGCTTTCCCCAGTTCCTCGTACTAGGGATATTCCATGAAGAACTTTTACTCCCAACAGCGTCCCGCATAGGCCGCGTCTACCTGCAACTACTCCGCGGTTGGCGCTTGAGGCTCCTCCGGTCAACACTTTGGCCGAAATCGAAGAAGAGGAACAAAATTACGAAGAACCTTTGTCTCAAGGTGAAGATGATCAAGATGTTGGTGAACCGACTGGCGACTCTACTATCGGATATATGGAATTTGATGAGGAAGAATCTGACGAAGAAGAGGGTACCCAAGGATATGCAAGCGGACAATCATATGCTGTTTTTACCCGCTCGCAAGGAAAAGAAGCAGAGGTCGCTGCCAATGTGCAGAAAGAGAAGGCTGCATCTTCCATGCCCCCAACTATTGCTAAAAGAGGTAATCCTCTTCCTTGCTCAACCCCCTGTTAAGTCTTTTACAAAGAAATTTTTTCCTCCCATCTCTCCTCCAAATCAGCCTTCTTCTATTTCCATGAAGACCAGTAACTTTACCCTACCATCGCGAAATGAAGGACTCATTCCTCCATCAATGCAACCCTTGGCCGCATTTGACATAATTGACCACGCTAAAAAGACCAAGATTCAAATGTCCGAAGCCGAGTACCTTCAGTCAAACCCCGAACAACTTGTAAGGTTGACTGAATACATCCAAAGTCAGGATGTCATGACTAATCAGGTTTCCCCAAAAGGAATCCTTTCCACCCCTCCTTCATCCCGCATAAATGTTGCCTCAACTTCAGCATCAGGCAAGATAGAACCTTTCTACCTCTCCCTCCTAATCAATGGCCACAAACTAAGCAACTGCATAATTGATTCTGGAGCTTCCGATAATGTCATGCTGGTAAAAGTCGCCCATGCTCTGGGCCTCACCCTTACCAAGCCTTTCGGTAGATGTTATTCCTTGGAAACCAAACAGGTTCCGCTGATCAGTCAAATCAAGGACACTCAGTTTGCATTTGCGGCGTTCCCAGAGAAAAGAGTAAAGATGACCGTCCTTGTTGCTAATATTCCTGGCAGCATATGGAATTCTACTAGGAAGGAGCTTTTGCAGTGAAGTTGGTGGGGAGATTCATATGGACTGGTCTAAGGCTAGAATCCCTGTCAAAGGTGTAATGCAAACCTTGGAGCCTAAATCGCAAAAGAAGTACCTGGTTACTAACTTCGATGACCCCAAAGCCCAAATTCTCTTCGAATCATCAGGGATGGGAAACTATTTCTTGTCTACCGAGTCTGACAAGGGGGATGTCCTCGTCCAAGCAGAGGATCTTAACAAGATCTGGACTTTGTAGTTCGACGGCAGCTGCGCGACTAGTGGGTGTGGCACTGGTGCCGTGCTTATATCTCCTGAAGAGGAGATTATTCCTCTCTCTTTCAAGTTGCAGTTTTTCAACATGAATAATACTGCTGAGTATGAATCCCTGCTGCTTGGCATGCAAGCCGCGAAGGAAAGAGGGATCAAAAATCTTAAGGTACAAGGTGATGCAGAGCTGGTCGTAAATCAAGTTAAGAGGATATACCAAGTGAAGAATGAAAGGCTCAGACATTACCGCAATGCGGTGTGGGACAGCATCGAGGAGTTTGATGCTTTTTCAATAAAATCCATCCCAAGAGCTCAGAATGACATGGCCGATTCATTGGCCGTTTCAGCATCCCTCATGCTCCCTCACCCAGGTTTGAAAACAGACAAATATACCATTGAGGTGGTTTTCTGCCCAAGCGTGCTGGACAATTCTCAGCATTGGCAAGTATTCAACAATGACAACCAACTCATTGCCTTTCTAGAAAAGGTGGAAAATTTTAGTGAACTTCATTTTGAAGGATCCACTTCTGCATGCCGTGAATCTGTTACGGATCAAGACAAAGAATCAAAAGGGAACGACGGCATATGTCAGCTCAAAGGAAATAAAATCCCAAAAGGCCTGGTCTCCCTAGAGTGGTTGTTCGACAGGCATGATTGCTTTGTTAAAAAGAAGAGGTGAGATGATCCTATTTCCTCCCCAGAAACTGAACCGGTCAATTTAGGTTCGGTAGAACATCCGCAGTTTGTGAACATTGGAAAATGTTGCACACCTGAAGAGAAGCGGAAGTTTGTCAAACTGCTGAAGAAATACATGGATGTATTGGCATGGTCCTATGCCGATCTAAAGTCTTTCAAGCCAAAGGACGTCCAACATGATATCCCGTTGAAAGAAGACGTCAAACCTTTTCGCCAGAAGCAGAGACATTATAATCCTAAAATCTCAGGTACTATCCAGGCTGAAATTCAGAAAATGCTGGACGCACGGATTATTTTTCCTATCCATCACAGTACCTGGGTCACAAACATTGTGCCAGTGTGCAAGAAGAATGGCGAGATATGCATATGTGTAGATTTTCGCAACCTGAATCAGGCATCCCTGAAGGACAACTACCCACTTCCCATAATGGACCAGGTTCTGCAAGCAGTAACTGGATCAGAAATGTTGTCCATGCTTGATGGTTTCTCGGGCTACAATCAGATTGAAGTCTCACCTGAAGACCAATTTAAAACAACATTCACTACTCCTTGGGGTACGTTTGTCTTACAGTAGGATGCCGTTTGGCCTGACCAATGCTGGCGCTACTTTCCAGCGAGCGATGGACTTTGCGTTCAAAGGTATGATGGGGAAGGTCATCGTAGTCTACTTAGATGACTTAACTGTGTTCTCCAAACAATGAAATAATCATTCTGATCATTTGGAGCAAGTATTGATTAGATGCCGAGAGCACGGGATCTCCCTGAATCTGAAAAAGTCCGTTTTTCGGAGTCACAGAAGGAAAATTGCTAGGACATGTTGTTAGCAAAGAAGGGACAAAGATAGATACCGAAAGAGTTAAGGCTATTTAGAGCCTTACTTTACCCACAAAACAAGACCGGCGTTCACTCTTTTTTTTGGAAAGGTGAACTTTCTCAGGCACTTTGTTCCTGATTTTGCTGAAAAGACTCGTCATATATTAGACATGATGAAAGGATCGCCAACTTTCTGATGGAGCGAAGAAGGGAAGAAGTCATTTGAGGAAATAAAAGCCTCTGTTGCTCACGCGCCAGTCCTGGTATGCCCCGATTTCTCCAAGGATTTTATCATGTATAGCTATGCATCTGAGCATACTGTATCTGCCATCTTGATGCAAAAGAATTCTGAGGATGTTGAATCCCCAATTGTGTTCATGAGCTCTCCCCTCAAGCCTCACGAATTAAAAATGTCTCAGTTGGAAAAGCATGCCTTCACCGTTGTCAAAGCAGTCAAGAATTTCAGGTATTACATTTTAAACTCTCATACAGTGGTGTTGGTCCCTGACACGGCAGTCAAGTCAATTTTAACTCAACAGGAGTTAGGAAGCCTGCGGGGGGAATTGGATTGCGAAAGTCCAGGAGTATGATCTAGATATAAAACCAACCAAGCTGGTAAGGGGTAAGGGCCTATGTCAGCTTATGGCTGAAAACAAAGATTCAGAAGACCCTGAAGAAAAGGATGATTACACCAATGGAGCGCAAAGCCAGCTGGAGAAAACCGATTCACCACCGATGGTCCTATTTGTCGCAACCAGCGACGAATGGTATTCCGATATTGCTTTCTTTCTCACCTATGGTGAATGCCCATCCCATCTGACTACAAAGGAGAAGCATGCTATAAAGCTCAGAGCAGCCAGATATATCATCTGGGATGACGGTTTATACAAACGTGGAATAGATGGCATCTTCTTGCGATGTGTTGACAAACCACAACAAGTGAAGTTACTTGAGAGTTTTCATAATTCGGCCTATGGGGGCCATTTCTCCTCCTCTGTGATGGCACACAAGATCATCCGGGCCAGGTACTATTGGCCAACGCTTTTCCAAGATGCAGCCACCTGGGTAGCAAAGTGTGAACCTTGCCAGCAGTTTGTTGGCAAGCCCAAATTGGCTGCTTTTCCCCTCAGGCCGGTCATTGTCGACGAACCATTCAAGCAGTGGGGAATTGATTTTATTGGTGCACTCAATCCCCAATCGAGTTTTGGACATAGTTATGTCCTGACGGCAACAGATTATTTCACAAAATGGGTAGAAGCCATACCTAGTCAAACATGCCACTTCCGAGGTTGTTTGCAGTTTCATCAAAGAAAATATCATTGTCAGGTTTGGCTTTCCAAACAAGATTGTTGCTGATAACGCTTCCAACTTCTCCTCACAAGAGGTTGTTGGTTTTTGCTACGAATACAGAATAGCTCTGGCTCACGCCTCAGATTATTACCCTCAAGGAAATGGTCAGGCAGAATCCAGTAATAAAAACTTAGTAACCATCATACGAAAGCTAGTAGATGAGAATCAACGAATGTGGCACAAATCATTATATGACGCTTTGTGGGCAGACCGCATCACTCCCAAGAGGTCTCTCGGCATGTCACCTTTTCAAGTGTTATATGGCACCGATGCCGAGCTTCCCATTTCTGCTGAACTCCCTGCTCTGCGCTTGGCACGAGCAATCGAAGATGAGAATTTCCAAAATTCTCTTGAGAAGAGGATCATGTATCTAGCAGAGCTCGAAGAAAAGAGAGTAAGAGTGGTCGACAGGATCACCGAGCATCAGAATCAGGTAAAAATATTGTTCGATAAAAAAGCTAAGCAAAGAAATTTCTAGGTGGGAGATCTCGTCCTTTTGTGGGACAAACGAAGAGAGCCAAAGGGCATGCACAGAAAATTTGATTCCCTATGGAGGGGACCTTTCAAGATCAAACAGCTCAATGGAGAGAACAACTTCTATCTCTCGTATCCAGATGGAACTGGACTCCCACTTCCCTATAGCGGGCAACATCTGAAAATCTTCAGGAAGTAGAGCTTGCTCTCTTCTTTGTACAGTTACTTCAGTTGTGTGTTTGTTTTTTTTCGTGTGTTTTCTTTTGTTGGTTGTGTGTTTCCCTTTTCGGTCACCCTTGTTTTTGACTCTGTTGCCCAATGGATAGGCACATGTGGATCTGGGATTCTCTACCCCTGATTTCCATTCAGAGATAGTCCCCAGAAAGAGCCAGTTGTTATCCCGTGAAATTGGCAAGGGTAATTTTACGGGTAACCATACCAAATTTTGTTCTGGTCCCTCGTCAGGGACCCCTCCGCGTTCGGAACGTTGCAAAAAACCCTTTTCCGGGAAATCTGGTTTTCCGAACTTAGCCTTTTTTGGGTCTTTTTGGTCGGGCGCACCTAATGTCTATGCAACATAGAGTAAGCATGCGCCCCCTTTAAATCCTTTGGCACACGGTTTGAAGTGTCGACACACATTTTGGTGTGCCTCACCATGTTGCACCTTTCTTGCATGTGCCAAGGCGCATGCACCTTCATGTCAACAATACTTTTGTTGCGCCACATTTTGGTGCACCAAAGGCGCACTTATTTCCATGTTGACAACACTTTTGGTGTGCCAAGGGCGCACATAACTTCGTGTTAACATGTGTTTTGATGTGCCAAAGGGCGCAAGCTTTCCCATGTCGACAGGTGTTTTGATGCGCCACTTCAAAAAGTGGTTGGTGCATTTATTACAACTTTGCCTATATATAGGCGCATCCGCCCTGTCACTTTCACCAGTCAGAAAACACGTGATTATTCTTTTCCCTCTGCACCTGTCAGCACGCCTATCATTCTCGTATCGCGTCGTGGACCCAGTTTCACCTCTCACATTATATATATTTCTGGTAAGTGGTCCTTATTGCTCTTGTGTTTTGTGTTTTGGTTATTGGCTATTTGTTTATGGGGTTGGATAAAATAGATCTGTGAAACCATGAAACCTCCCTTTGCTGTTTTTTGCTGTCCTCCCCCATGCACTTCTCCCTCTTTCTAGATCTGCTAGTAAGGAGGGCTCTACCTTTGAAAAAATCACTAGGTTCTCTTTGTTTTAGCCCGTTCATCATCCAAGGGACCCTGCAGAAGAGACTTTAACACATGTAACCCCTCCAGAGGAAGAACAAAGACTTAAAAATTGATAGACTATTTTTTTCCTCTTTGGCGCAGTCGCCACCTTTGCAACATGAAGTACAGTCGCGCCAACGGCGCATCCACCATGCCTGTTGCATAAAAAATAGTTGCGCCCTCAAAGCGCACTTTCCTTGCTTGTTACACCCGCTAACCTTGCGCCCTCTTGGCGCACCAAACTCATATGCAACATTGAAAAAACTTGCGCCATTGGCACACCTTGCATCCATGCAACACCAACCTTATTTGTGCCAAGTACAAAACTGTTAACGGCGCAGGCACATCCCTTATTACAATAACATCATGTCATGCAGACCTTCCATGCGCCATGCCAAGTTCCCCTGTGGTGCATGAAAAAATGATGTTACACGCATTAAACCTGTGCCCTTTGGCACATCCTATACCCGTGTAACATGAAAAATATCAGCGCCCATTATAAAATGCATATATATGGCACAGGCACACTTCTGCTTGCAACAACAAAAATGTCATCTGCAGCATCAATGCAGCCCTGTGCCCTTTGGTGCTGATTTGTCCCTTGCAGCACCCATTTTCTGTGCGCCATACTATTTAACCCTACAACCTGCATGCCTGCGCCCTGAGGCCTTAAAATTGCTAACTCTTCCTTCTGTCAACGCTTTAATGGAAGATCAAACAGCTAATATGACTTTCCTGCATTGGGTTTCACTTCTTCTTCTTGCAGATCAGCAACTGAGTTCAGGACTACATATGTCAACATCAAGCAAGAGACCTACCAAGTCTAAGGGCAAAGCCAAGATCAGAGAGGAAGAAATGAAGTACAAATATCAGAGGGTCAGGATGCCTGAATCCCAGGCAGAGTGTGACCTGGACATAAGAGACTCGGAACTTGGTCACATTGATATGGAGGATTTCTGGGCCAGAACCAGAAGGGTCACAGGAAGTCCGTGGATGGACAAACTGGTAGGCAGTGGACTGCATTTTGCTGGAGGGATCCCAGTTAGTGCTGTGAATAATGAGTTCATGATGGTAGTAGCCCGCTGCTACAACAAAGACACAAGATGCATCCAGAATGAGAAGGGCGAGGTCATGATCAACCTCACTGCCCGACACTTCGAAATAATGCTTGGCATCCCTCACCACCGGAACTTTGTGGCTGTAAGCCAAGAAGATTGCACCAAGGCTTGGGAAGATAATGAGGATCAGTGTATGCAGTTGATGAATGAGGTATACCTGAAAAACAAGAAGGTGGTGACCAGATGGCCACAAGTCATTCATCACAGTGATTTCTCAGAGGAACTCAATGATACAATCACGTTCCTGAGTAGAGTATTTGGGCTTCCTTATGCCCACTACTTTCACAAATGGATGCTTAGATACCTGGAGACAATGAACAAAAATCTTCCAGATCAATGCTTCGAGTGGGGCAGAGATCATAAGCAGCACCATATCTGAGCAACTCCAACAACTTACTACAACAGGGAGGTTCTACATGAACTCCTACGTAGTTTATGCTGTGGCCTCAGAAAGAGATTATCCAGCCTTAATGCGGTGCGGGGTTTGGCCCCAAGTCAAAATATATGAATACTATCCAGAAATAAAGCTGGAAAATAGTATCCCCCAGTTTACAAAGATTAACGATGCCTTCTTCTACGGCATCATCTACCTTTTGAGGCCAAACATGACTCACGGTCGTATGACCAAGAGCATTGTTGTAGCTACAGAGAAATGGGGAGCCTTGTTCACACAATTCCCCACCTTTACCTATCTAAGGGCAGCCAACTTCTTGGGGGAACCAACCAAATTGCCGAGATACGCCGGCCCCAAGTTGATCCTGTTGGAGTTTCAAGACAGCTTATAACCTACCACGAGAAGTGCCTAAAGAGAAAGAAGGGTGGAACTCCTTTCCCCTCACAGTGGGCAGGTATACTTGTCTCTCTCACCACAAAGCACGGGATATGTTTGCAGAACTGGAGCTTGCTAAATTTAAAGCACAACTTCCTAGGCAAGGCCCACTTTCAACCCAAGGAATTTCCTACCCAGAGCCAAACTCGATCTAATCCACGTTCCACAGATCGAGGATATTTATATCGACCTATATCATGAGGTCGAGCTCAGGAGGAAAGACCATTCCCGCTTGGCCTTGGCTGAAAATCATCCAGTACGGCGTGGCCATTGTCCCAAAAGGTTATCAAATTGTTGATCAAGAAGTTGATCAAGTATATCTTGACACGGGTGGGGATGACTGGCCTTTCGCTGTAATTGACAGAACCAAAGTACCTCAGACAATAGAGGAAAGGGTCAAAGAAACTCTGCGAAGAATAGAGCACTGGTGCAGGATGAATGGTCTCATCTACCTCAGAGTTGATTTCACCACTTCTCCATTGGGCAATGCACCTTCCAGGTCAAAACAACTGCCAAAGAGAAAAGGGAAAGACAAATAGGGTGAGTCAAACTCCACCCAAGAGGAAGCTCCTGAAATTCCTCCTTCCGCTTCACAAGAATGGGTTGTAATCCAAGAAATCCTGGAGAAAGAAGCAGCGGAAGATGTTCCAATAGGCACATCCACTCAGGATGTTGCCACTACTGTAACCATTGAGGTCCCTTCTATCCCTTTTCCTTCTCCTCCTTCCCCTCCTCAGGTGACCCAAGCGACCATTCCTTTGGTCGTATCCTCTCCCCCATCCTCTGCTATTCCCCCTTCCTCATCGCCCATCTTCTCTTCTCTCGCGGAGCTGTCCCCCACCATTTCTTCCCTCATCTCTCAGCTCCCTTCCTTTCCCATGTCTACCTCCCCTGTAGTACCTCTTCCTCCCATGAGCACTTCCTCGGCCTCCCTCTCAATTCCGCCTCCAAGTGTCTCCACGCATTTTCCTTCTACTACTGCAGCTGCTCCCTTTACTATTTCCGGTCCCTCTCCCATAAGTCCAGCATGGATCTCTCAGCACCTGAGCCAACAAAAGAGGAAAGTTCCCATCACACCGATGGACTTCTCCATCATCCCATCAAAGGGGACCAAGAAGTAAAAGCCTTTAACCCGCTTCTCTCAGAGTGTGTCAGGAGAGAGAGTAATGGAGATAGCATACCCCAATCCTTTAAAGGATAAAAAGGATCTGTCTTCGAAAGATTACACAGTGACCCAAGTCACAATGGGGACATCTTCGGAAAGCCTTCAAGGAGAGGCCCTATCTACAGTTGACACCCTTTGCAAGAAGCTCCAGGAAGCAAAGGAAGAGAAAAGGCTGTTAAAGGAGCAAAATAAACATCTTCTCCATGCCTTGCAGAAAATGGGCAGTGCGCCTCCTACAACTGCCACCGAAGCTCTCTGAGCCTTTGAGCCAGGACAAGATTAATGAATATGCCAAAATCGAGCGAGCAGGGCATGGCAGTTTCCACCTGGAGGAGCCAAATCCTCAAAGAAAGTGAGGGAGTGATCGCTAAGTTCACCGAATTATATCAGCATATCAATCGGGTGAACAGAGAGCTCCAGGCGATAGCAGGACCCATCTCCGAAGAGCTGGACCACGCCAAGATGCAACATGAGACCTTTCAGAAAATGCTCGATTTTTCAGTCAAAGATCAGGTCAAGTTCGGTGTCTTTGGACACCCCAGAGCCCTCAACAAAATCCTTTCTACTCTGGATTATCAGGTTGATCAGCTGGAGTTTGTCCTGGAGAAGATTGATAAGATAAAGGAGGAAGCCCTGGATGCAATGCATCAAATGGAGAAGATTTTCCTGAGAATGTCTCCAGGTTTTGCTCACTCCTTCTTTCGCCTTAAGAAAGGTAGAGGAAACTATTCAGATCTTCAAGGAGATCGTTTCACAAGGGCTGGGACCAGAGGTCAATTTCGACGCAGAATCCATCAACAACCTACTGGCTTGTCGTGACTTCATCGGGTACTATGATAGAGGAAGAAAATGATTATTCCAAACTCCCAGAAAATCTCACAGACGAGCAGGAGACTTGCGAAGCTATCAGTGATCGACACAAGGATCCTTCCCAGGATCAACTTCAACCCATGATCAGTAAGTTCATGGAGTAACCGTGCCCAGTTCCACATCTCGTCGCCTGAGCAGCAGCAAAAGCAGGATACTCCCTTTCAGCCACGGGACGACGATGAATAGTTTTCTTCTTCCCGACTTTCTCCTTGTAATTATCTAAAGTGTGTTGACATAAATGATGACATCATCCATGTTGCACCATGGGATGATGTCATCCACAAAGTTGTCAAAAAGTCAACAAATGACTTTAGAATCTCTTGTAAGATATTTTTGTAATTTAGTTGTTGGTTTGCTTTTGTCTTCTTTTCTTCTCTCCTTCTATATATACTTGAATACTTGTTGTATTCAAGGAGGTGGATATCTTTTAGATGAAAAATAGAAGTGAGGAGAAAAGGCTTTTTACTTTTTGTAACAGAAGAAAACATTAATACAAATATTAAGACTTTGTGCTGAATATGTGTGTTATGTGCATCTGATCTTTCTTATGTCAGATCTGAATGTGTTTATTCTGTTTTCTTATGATCTATGCGTTCTACTATTTTTTGTCATTTGTTCATCAGTATTGCTTTGTTTTTCTATGCAAGTAGGTTCGGCTCTGTTTACTACCAGCCCAGAACGTAGACCCTCTAACCTTTCTACTTTGGAATTCATTTCTTTTCTCCCTTCAGATCCATCTTCTTTCCTTTCTTTCCTTCATTCCTTTCTGTTCTTCGTCGGAACTAATCTACTGGGATGAGATCCCAAACCCCCTGAAGGTAGAATATTGTGAGACTTGCACAAGATTCCTGCTAGTAGAATAGCAATAAACCAGTTTCGCTTTGCTAACTCAAAGAGGGGCTATGCCCTGCACACTGTTGGCTCGTCTATCCATAGATCTGCTCTCACGATAGATTTTCAAACCAACACATATGTCATCATGTCCTTTACAATATTGAATAAGGTAAAAAGGTACATTGGGGGTTAAAATAAATTCATAGGTTTTGATCGTAATGAAAGGGGGGCATGGTATTTGAGTTGTGCAGTTGAGAGAACTTTTGCAGTGGACAAGTTGAAAGTCTTAAGTGATGATAACCTCTGATCTCCGTGTGGTGGCCATTCATGATAAATTTTTCTCATACTACCCCCATGTCCCCTTACAACATTTATTAAGGGAAAAAAGGGAGAAAGTGACAACATGGGTTGAAAATATTTCCATCACTAGCCTCATTATGGAGAAGGGACTATATTTGAAAGGTGAGGTTGAAAACATGTCCTAACACTCCACCTTGTAACTTAAGTGATGAAAACTATCCCTCTTCCATGGTGGTCCACTTTTGAGTCTCACATGTACCTCTAGAAAGGGTAAAAAGTGACATCAACCCCTCATAAGTTATCCTACTATTTTTCCATCATGAGGAAGGGTCTATGTTTGAGTTATGAGTCGATAACACATTTCTAATATCTCAAGTGAGTCTTTAAGTGATGCAACACCAAAAAAATTATCTCTCACCATGGTAGCAAATATATATGTCCTCATTTTCCCCTTTAAATTTTTTAAAAGTTAAAAAAATTGCATAAGGGGTCTCAAAGTGTGAAATTTCCATTCTTTAAAGCTTTCTTTCACCATTACATTGTGAAAAATAATCCTACCAGAGTATCTTATTTCCTCAAGATCTTCCCTTGGTGTTCCATAGAAATAAATATATTATTTTGAGTGGTTAAAATGTATAGAATCCAATTCCACAATTTTATTAGCTTTATTTTTCCTCCACTTTTAAGTTTAGACCAATTTTTAAATCTAGTCACGGACGGTTCAAGGAAGGTCCAACTGCCACTGAAGAAAAACAAGATTATTGTTTCTAACTCCATATATCAATCATGTATAGGGTTAATTTTTATTCACTTTTTAATTTACATCGGCTCAATATTATACTTAGAAATCAAAAAATATTCATCCGAGTCTTCACCAAGATCAAAGATCTTCACCGAAACTCTCAAGCAAAAATCTACATATCTACTATATAAAATCTCTTAAAACATTTTTTTAGTGTGAAGTAGGTATTGTTATATTTCCTATTATTATTAAACTTATTTCCAAATAATCCTCAAGCTCTTGATACTTCTGAAACAAGACAACTAGATTTTTTATTGTTTTCATTTCCTTATACCATGCTAAAACTTGCCCACTGTTACATAACATGTTCCTAAACCCGATTCTTCTTCCAAAAAATTCCTAAATATCCTCTTATGATTTAATTTCTCTATGAAACACTTCTTGGATTATTTATATTTTCCATGTATGTTCTTGTGAGGTATTTACTAGTTGCAAAAAGGCCAAAAATAGCCCTTTTGAACCTTCTAAAAGCACTTATCTTCTCTCAAATAAAGATATCTTCATGAATAAAATTTAATAAAATCCCCTACACATGAAATACACTTAAAAATTATACTATTACATTCATCATGGCCATTATGAAGATAACATAGTGAATTAGTTTCTCATACGATAGGTTTACATTGATTAAAAGAAGGATTTACAAATGTGGCTTAGATTATCATGTTTAGAGTTTATAATTTTTCATCCTAAAAATTCAGCTTGACACTAGTTGGCTCTTTATGGGGACTTGTTTATATATCTATTAGTAAGAAAATTTGTCCTATGGACAAATTGGTAGGTTTATGGCCAACACTATGGGAATATAAGTCCCTCTACTTGAACAGTGCATCTTCCGTATGTGCATGCATGAAAAAGTGGATTTCAATGGTTGCATTTTGACTAGAGATCCAATAGGGGCACTACCTTAACCCTGTGGAAAAGCTAGCAATTTCTCACTAGAGAAGAACTTTGTCTGAGAAGGGAAAATGCAGTGGGAATTTAGGTAGTATAAGATAATGTTGTGAGCACAATATCAGAATCACACTCACATTAATTAGAAATTTCATTTACATGCATGTATAGTCAGAAGAAAAACAAATCCACAAGAGAGGCTACAAGACCAAATGAAACTCATTAGTCGCAAAGTGCCAATTATTTCCGCAATCAAGGAGGTAAAAATTCCTTCTTTTCTTATTGAAGCTCGAGCAGAGATTTTACATAGCTTGAGAATGGAGGAAATTCGAGGAAGAAGATAAAATAGAAGAAGAATGGTGTTTTCTATCTTTTTCCAGGAATAGAGAACTCTGGTATTTTTTGAAATCAATCGCTAGCCCTTTCAAATGGCTTGAGAAGCCATTATATTCTTCACAAGAAACACTTACAAATTCACAAATCCTCGATGTCATTTTAAATTTCTTTATTGCAAAGAAAACGCTCATGCCAGGTTAAAAACTAGATCTTGCAAAGCAACCATTAAATTCAATTTTCCAGTTTAAATATAGACCATTTGATTTGCTCATCTAACTCTTAAATCAGGGCAGCCACATGGCATGAAAGGATTAGAGCGGTTACAGGGAAAGCCCTTTGCATTTTTTGATTTTGTAGAGATTTGGAAATTTGGAACAAATTGGCCCATAGCCATGCTTTTACTTTTCAACTTAGACACGTGGCACCCTCTAGTTGGAGACAGGTTCGCGGCTCTTTTCTTAACATTTTAACCTTTTTTTGGATAAGGGCTCAAAAACTCAATTTCCTCCACTAGCCCACTCTTCTACTTTGACTTTTCAATGACGGGATTCACTTATGACTTTTTCCCTATAGGCTCAAGATCTGAATCTTTCCCTGATAACCTGATCGTGGCCACGGGTTAATTTTTAACTTTCCACCTTTTTTACAAAGAGGCTCAAAATCTCAAATACCTCTGATGACCCACTCTTCTGCTTTGAATTTTCAACTGCAGGCTTTGCCTATCCAATGACTTTGACCACGTGGTGATTTGGCACTGATTTGGTAATTGACCCTTTCTGCCCCACCTTCAGAATTGTGTCGTTACGACATGTGGATCTATCCACTGAGACTTCCATACTTAGCTGATTTTACCTTCATTTTCAACCTGGGACATGTGGAGAGCCTGCACTTAATTGAATTATGTCCCTTGAAACCTTCCCCTGGAGTTGCGGCATTGTGACATGTGGAGCCGTCCGTTGAGCCTTCCGTACTTAGCTAATTTTACCTTTATTTTTTACCTGGGACATGTGGAAAGCCCTCACTTAATTGAATACTATCCCTTAGAGTCTACCCCTTGAGTTGCATCATTGTGACATGTGGAGCCTTCCACTGAGCCTTCCATCCTTAGCCAAATTTACCTTCATTTTCTACCTGGGACACATGGAGAGCCTGCACTTAATTGAAGTTTATCCCTTGGACCCTACCCCTGGAGTTGCACCGTTGCGACACGTGGAGCCTTCCGCTGAGCCTTTGAAGTATGACCAAACCTCATCCAATGAGAGAGACCCACATATCACTTGGGGATGCTGACGCAAAATTTGACAGAGAAATAAAGTCCTATTGTTCCCAACTGTGGAAAAATACACAGAGGAAGCGAGCTTCGTAATTTTGAGTCCAATTTTTTAATTTCCTTCGCAATCTTGAGGCTTGGAGGAAAAACAATGATTTGATGACCTAGGCCATAGAATAGGTGAATAATTTCGATAAGAAAGGATATTGTAAAGAGGATATTTTATGCATAGACCGTGAGATGGAAAATTTCTCAAAACGAGAAAAACAAAGATTTAAACAGCACTAGGGCATGACTTTTGCTAATTTCTTAAATCTCTAACTTGGCTTAAACACCAATGGAGGGCATAAGCTCAATTTTTTTTAATTTGGATATGGAAACATAGAGCATTTTTAGGAGACAACAAATGGCTCTATTTTGGGGACATGGCGTAAACTGGGCATGGCTAGGGCACGACATGAGGATCCAAAATCTCAAGTTTCAAAATATATTACGTTGACTAGTGTCTTATCCATTGGTCCTTCTAGAATCATGTACAATTTTGAGAAAGAAGGGAAGGAGGAAACGGAAAAACCAAACCACACAAAACAAAAAAAACAAAACAAATCCAAAACCACACAACAGAAAAGGGAAAAACACACCTACAAAAGAACTTATGGTACAAGGTGGGGAACAACCCACTTTCAACTGATGATATAGTTTCAAGTATTGTCGAATTCGAGGAAATTCCCATGGCGTTCCATCCAAGTATGAGAGGATAAAACCATTCTCACCACAAGCTCCATGAATTTTGAATGGGCCTAGCCATAATGAATCAAACTTTCCATGGCTCCCCTTTGGTTCTCTTCTCTTATCCCAAAGCAGGAAAAAATCTCCAACCTTGAATTCTCTTACCTTTACCCTCTTATCAAAAATATTCTTGACTTTCAATTGGTGTTCTTTAATTATATCCATCACTTGGCATATGCTTTCCTCTAGCTTCTCCAGGAAGAGGATTCTCTTGTCAATGGAGTCTTTGTATTGACCATCTTCTATTTCTTACAACACCTTGAGAGGTGACATCTCAATGATGAGAGGAATCTCTGCCTCAAATCCATAAAACATTTGGAAAGGTGACATACCTATTTCCTTATTAGGAGTGATCCTATCAGCCCACAATGCATCATATAACTTCTTCTACCAACTCCTTTGATTCTCATCTACCAGCTTATGGACAATGGTCATAATGTTCTTGTTGATTGACTCAACTTTCCCATTTCCATCTAGGTATTAGTCAGAAGAGTGAAATAGGGAGATTCCAAAGCCATAAAAAAATCTGTGAGGTATTTGGAAAAGAAATAGGGGGAATTATCTACAAAAAATTTCTGTGGTATTCCAAAATTAAAAATGATATTCTCTTTGATGAATTTGCAGACCGTTTTAGAGTTGACTTACTTGGTTGGGATGGCTTCCACCCATTTAGTGAAGTAATTAGTTGCAGTGAGTACACAAGTATGCCCTGCACTAGAATGAGGATTCATAAAACCAATAAAATATGGCCCCCATTGCTGAAATGGTTCTTCAATCACCACAAGATTTAGTGACAATGCAGCTAGTTGTGGCTTTCCAACAAATTTTTGACATGCTTTGCATTTGGAAACCCAATCTTGAGTGTCTGCAAAGATGGAGGGCTAATAATATCTCCCTCTGAGGATCTTATGTGCGGTGACCATTGTTAAAAAATTTCCACCACAAGCTTGATCATGATATGCCCTGAGAAACTATTCTTACTACTCCTTATCTACACACTTGAGGAAAGAACCATCTAGGCCTTTCTTGTAAAGTGAATGATTCCAGATCACAAACTTGGCTGCCTTTGGCTTGAGTGTCATTATTTTTTTTAATCAAGATGAGGGGGGAATTCTCCATAAGTGAGGTAGTAAGCAATGCTAGTATACCACTCATCAATAGTGGTGAAAAAGAGTGCCTGTGGACTGTCTTCTAAACAGGTTGAGAAAACACCATATTTTTCTCCATGCTGAGCTTTGACAGAATCTTCAACAATCATCTTGCACAAATAATTTCCTATTACTATACTATAGGGTCTAATATCTAAGTCATATTCTTGGGTATTTTCAATCCAGCTGCCTCTCTTTGCCCTAGGATCTTGTTGAGTCAAAATGAACATGATTGCAGTTCCAAGGACGATCACCACTATATGAGAATTAAGAATGTAGAATCTGAAAATTTTAACAGCGTTGACCACTACGTAGGCATGTTTCTCCAATTGGTTGTACTTTAGCTCATGATTTTTCAAAGGACAGCTCATGAAAACAATGGGTGCTTCCAAACCTCCGTCATTTTTCTGAACAAGGACAACAAAGAGTGTATGTTCTAACGCATATCAATACATGATGAACTCCTTATTGATATATGGAGATACAAGAGTTGGAGCTTTGGAAATGGATTTCTTGATCTCCTCAAATGTCATTTTTCCTTCCTTATTCCACTTGAAACTTTCTTGAGGCTTCATCAGGGAAGTTATATACTTAGTCAGTTCAGAAAACTCAGGAAAAAAATGACGAAGGAAATTTATCTTTCCAAAGAATGAATGAACTCCCCTTCTTGCTGGTTGGTAAGGCTAATGCTTGGATAGCTCTGACCCTCCTAAGATTAATGTGTGCTCCATGTTTTTTCATAATGTGTCCCAACAACTTACCTTCTGTGACTCCAAAAATGCACTTATTTGGATTTAGAGAAATTTCATGTTTCCTACACCTTGCAAGGAATATCTCCAAATGCCCTTATATGATCTCCCCTCCTCTTTGAAAAACCTATGAGGTCATCAAGGAAAATTACAATGCAATGTTTCAAATCTTTGAAGGCCAAGTCCATTTCTCTCTAGAAAGTGGCTCCCACATTCATTAAGCCAAAAGGAATTCTATTGTAGGCAAAATTTCCCCAAGGTGTTATGAAGGATGTTTTGTTAGAATCCTCTTCTGCCACCTTGGCTTGGTTGTACCCTGAGAATCCATGAAGCAAAGAGAGCATTTCAGATCTAATGACTACTTGCAAAATATGGTCCATGATTGGAAGAGGGTAGTTGTCCTTGAGAGATGCCTGATTCATATTTCGGAAGTCTACACAAATCCTTATTTGCCCATTCTTCTTCCTTATAGGCACAATGTTAGCCACCCATGTTGAATGGTGGATGGGGAAGATGATTCTAGCATTGAGCATCTTTTTCACCTCTTCTTTGATAAAATCAGTAATCTTTGGATTATTGGCCCTTTGTTATTTCCTGAAGGGCTTAGCTCCTTACTTTAAAGGATTGGATTGATGCATTTCCTTTGGCTGCAAATATTTGAGTTAATCATAGGAGTAGGCCAGGACATTTGATTACTTTTTAGCATAGCAACAAACTTTCTCTTCTCTTCTGGTGAGCAACATTTATCAATGCTAACCATCCTTGGATTCTCTGAAGTTTCAATGTTTTCTTGATCAAAATGAGATGGACACCGAGAAGATTGTTTTTCTTTCTCTTGGATGAAGGTGTCATGCATGTCAAATAGGTCTTCCAAAGAAAACTAGGCCTTTGGGGATTTTGTTTCCTTTCAGTTTTATTACTCCCTCTTCATCAATTCCCTCATTTCCTTCCTTCTCTTCTTTGGGGACTGATTCATGGTGTGGGTTTTCAATTCCTTCAAAGAAGAGATTATTGAAGTTATCCCTTTGTTTTATGAAGGCTAGGATATGATTATCACTGAAGACTTGCAAGTGATTTGCATTTGTCTGGTATGTTGGGTCTGAACACCATCTCAATGGTCACTTTATCCTTGCCAAAAGAAGGATGAGGTGTCACTAAGGAAGATGACACTACTAGAGAATCAACCTTTTTAATTCTAATCCCTAGGGATAGGTTCAATGGAGAAAGCATCAAAGAATTCAATGTAGTCCCACACTCTATTTCTATAGTGCCCAGAGTCTTGGGATTTTTTAGCTAGTATTTTTGGCGGACCTGCTTCACCACAATATTTGCATCACCTGTGCATATCAACTTCTTGATTCCCATTTCCTCTGTTACATTCATGCCTAAGAGTAATGCTTCATACTCTGACTTATTATTTGTATTGTCAAATTGCAGCTTGTCGGCAAAGGATATACCTCATTGGAGGGAGAGTATAATACTACACCAGCTCCTGAACCTACTCTGGAATGACTACCATAAAACTCCAATCTCCAAATCTGATTTTCTTCTTCATCCATGAGGAGTGGCAAGTTATATTCCTTTTGTGATGTAAGGAAGTAGTTTCCTAGCCCACAATCTTGAAAGAGGATATTATCTTTTGGATCTTCACATTTCCTTACTGTGAATTTCATTTTCCTAACTGGCAGCAGCTTCTTCATTTCTCCTTTCACCGGGATAGTTGTAGATGATCCAATCCATTTTTATTTCTCCACCTAGATCTCTGCAGAAACTTCTACTCAATAGAATACCAAAAGATTTTGGGATGTCTACAACAAAAATGGTCAAGAGTATCTTCTTATCAGGGTAATCAGCTAGTGTAACCTGAGCATCCTTAATCCTTCCTACCAATGGAACTTGTTTGGATTCCATTGAGTAGCAATGTGTCATTTACCTGGGTGAAAGTGAGGCCAAGAGCATTTGCAAATTTTTTTGGCATCACATTATTTGAGGCTCCAAAATCTATAATGCAATTGTTCAACTAGAAGCCTTTGATGAGAAGTGATAGGTAGAAATGCTCAACTCTATTGGCATTGGAGGAACTGAGAGCTAACATGTTTTTGGAAGGTGGTATGGATAGTGTGGGTAATAGGCCTTCAGAGATTGGGCTTGAATAAAAAGAGTTACTACCACAAACTACCTAGATGAATTTGTCAAGTTGGTGAGGATGTGTTTGTAGGTATTCAATCTCAGAGAGCTAAAATTTGGTTTTGATTGCATGCTCCACAAAATCAAATGAAGTTATGGTAGATGAGGAAGAGGTTCCAACAATGGGAGAGGATTTAAATGATAGGTGTTTCGTTACTTTTGGTGCTGGGTTATCCTTTTGAAATGTAGAAATTGGCGTGGAAGGAGGTGAGGGTATAGCCTTTGATTGAAATTTAGATTTTTTTGCAAAACCAAGATTTAGAAGAGAATTACTCTTAACAACCTTTGAGTTAGGAGAAGAATCAGATAACTTACTTAGCACAACAGTGTGATCCTTGACAATTGGTGAATTTGATTTCTCTCTAGCTGATTCTATGGAAGGTGGTAATGGTGATCCCCTACTGATGATCTTGTTTAGTGAAGGCTTTGAAGATCTATCTTCTTTGTTCTTCCTAATCTCAGTTGCAACTATTGAAGCTGAAACACCATTCTTGGATTGTACACGATTGAAAAAAACACATGAAAAACTTGGAGCTTCTTCATCACCTTCCTCCTCATCATCAACGTATTCAAGAATGCCATTATGTATGTCAACCTCTTCAATTTCAAGATATTTTTCATATTCATCCATTCTTTCTTCTTAAGTTTCCTCAATGTCTGTTCTATCTTCTAATTCCCTAGTTTCACAGATGGCATTAATTGGTTGTGCTTCAAGAGCAATCTTATGAGGAGGTGGAGAAATTCTTGGTCTATCACGAGGATTTGGTCTCCTTGGAGCATTCCTCATTGTGCTTTTTGACAACTACTTCTTCAAAGAAACTAGGTTATTTTCCATTTTTCGGAGCATTGGATCAGTGGTGATTGAATTTGAACTCTGACCCTTCTCCTTCTCATTTTGGTCCTTTTGGTTTTCCAGGAAGAATTAGATCATCATCAGTCGCAACTGCAAAGTCTTGAACTTCCCTCAATGTTCTTGGTTGGGCTCTTTTGAGAAAGAAACCAAATTCTGATGGCACAACACTGATGAAGAACCTTTCCAAGTTTATTTTAGAGGGTACCACATCTTCTGGGATCCTTCTTGTCAACCTATTATATCTTGCTACGAAGTCTCTCATTGACTTGGAGGCTTCTTTTTTCATTTGTGCAAATTAGACCAAGAGATCCTAATTATCTTTCGTGGTCTTGAACCTATGTTCAAATGCACTTCTTATATTGTCCCAAGAGGTTATAGATCTTGGGGGTAATATGTAGAACCACTCAACAAATTTTTCTTGGAGTGACTCCACAAAGAACCTAACTGAAACATCTTCATCTTAAACTCTCAAAACTCCACAAGCAATGATGTATGCTGCAACATGTTCTTTTGGGAGCTGAGAACCATCGCCTTTGAATTTTGGGAAGTTATTTCTTGAGCCTCCTGGATTTTGTGGAGTGGTTGAGCAAGAGCCATTGGACTGGTATTTCTTCCCCATGGTACGTTACACCTGCATTCTTCATGCTCGCGATCACCCATTCTATTCTTGTTTCTATCCTCCAGTCTTGTTAAGGCTTCTTCTATTGCTGCTCTTTCTTCTGCTTCAATTTACAGTCTTTCTATTTCTTCAAGTTGAGCCCTTATCTCCTCCTCATCAACTACCTATCTTTCAAGATCTTTAAATGTGGCATAAATTTTTCCTCCTTGCCTCAGTTACCGGGTGTATCTTATATCAACCAACTTGAAAGTTTATGCTCTTCTCTGGGGTACTGGAATTTGTCTCTCTGCCTTTCTAATTCGACACCACATTCCTCTTCTAGGTCTAGAATCCTTATGGCAATGAATTATTGATTGACACTTTGTCTATTATACCAAATAGCTTCTCTCAAATTAGAAGCAATGTCTTCTTGGATGTGAAAGAGTAAATCAGGTCCTTAAATATGAGGATTTCCCAGAATAGCGATGATTTGCATCCATATAGCTCATATGACTATTCAATCCATAGAAGCTTTCCTTTTATTTATTTTTTGTATTTTGTGACCTTGAGGTCATTTTTAGGTGCAGATGTTGCAAAATATGCCCCACGGTGGGTGCCAAAAATTGTTGGTGAGAAAATTGTCACATGGACAAAGTGGTGGGTTTCTGGCCAACGCTATGGGAATCTAAGTCCCTCTACTTGAATAGTGTAACTTATATATGTGCATGCATGAAAAATTGGATTTTGATGCTGACCTTTCGACCAAAGATCTAACAAGGTCACTACACTGACCCTATGGTAAAGCTAGCAATTTCTCACTACAGAAGAACTTTTTCTGAGAAGGAAAAAGGGAGTGGGAATGGAGGTAGGAGAAACTAATGTTGTGAGTAGAATATCACATGCCCATACACATTAATTATAAATTTCATTTACATGCATTTATAATCAAAAGAAAAATAAATTCGTAGGTGAATCTACAAGACCTAATGAAACTCATTGGTCGCAAAGTACCAATTAATTCATCAATCAAGGAGGAAAAAATTCCTTCTTTTGTTATTAAAGCTCGAGTAGAGTTTGTACATAGCTTTAGAATGGAGAAAATTCAAGGAAGAAGAGAAAATAGAAGAAGAATCCCATTTTCTGTCATTTTCAAGGTACAGAGCACTCTGGTATTTTTTGAAATCAATTACCAACCCTTTGGAATGGCTTGATAATCCATTATATTCGTCGCAAGAAACTATTACAACTTCAAAATTCCTTGACTCCATTTTGAATTCCTCTATTGTGAAAAAAATCACTCATGGCGGGTTAAAAACCAGATCTTGCAAAGCAACCGTTAAATTAAATTTTCTTGTTCAAATATAGACCATTTGATTTGCTCATCTAACTCTGAAATTGGGCCTTCCATGTGACAGGGAAAGGATTGGAGTAGTTACGGGGGAAGCCCTTTGTATTTTTTGATTTTTTAGAGATTTCACAATTTTGAAACAAATTGGCCCACAGACCCACATTTAATTTTCAACTTAGACACATGACACCCTCTGATTGGAGACGGGGTCATGACTCTTTTCTCAACATTTTAACCTTTTTTTGAAAAAGGCTCAGAAACCTCAATTTCTGCTGCCGGCCTACTCTTTCGCTTTGACTTTTCAATGGTGGGCTTCACCTTTGAATTTTTTCCCCGCAAGCTCAAGATCTGACTCTTTCCAAGATAGCCTAATCAGGGATGCGGGTTACTTTTTAACTTTTCATGTTTTTTACAAAGAGGTTCAAAATTTCAAATCCCTCTGATGACCCTCTTTTTCTCTTTGAATTTTCAATGGAGGGATTTTCCTCTCCAATGAATTTGACCACGTGGTGATCTGGCACTGATTTAATAATTGACCCTTTCTACCCCACCTTAAGAATTACGTCATTACGACACGTGGAGTCGTCTGCTGAGCCTTCCATACTTATCTGATTTCACCTTAATTTTCTACCTAGGTTACATGGAGAGCCTGTGCTTAATTGAAAATTTTTCCTTGGACCTTGCCCATGGAGTTGCACCATTGCGACACGTGGAGCCGTCCGCTGAGCCTTCAATACTTAGCCGATTTTACCTTTATTTTGTACCCGGGACACATGGAAAGCCTGTGCCTGATTAAAGAATATCCCTTGGAGTCTGCCCCTAGAGTTGCGCCATTGCAACATGTGGAGCCATTTGCTCAGCCTTCCATACTTAGCATATTTTTACCTTCATTTTCTACCTAGGACATGTGGAGAGCCTGCGCTTAATTGAAGTCTGTCCCTTGGACCCTACCCCTGGAGTTGCACCATTGTGACACATGGAGCCATCCACTGAGCCTTTGAAGTATGAGCAAACCGCATCTAATTAGAGAGACCCCACGTATCACTCAGAGATGCTGAGGAAAAATTTGATGGGGAAATAAATGCCTATTGTTCCCAATTGTGGATAAATACACAGAGGAAGATACCTTTGTCATTTTGAGTCTAATTTTTGAATTTCCTTCATGAGCTGGAGGCATGGAGGCAAAAACAATGATTTGACGACCCAGTCCATACAATAGGAAAAAAAATTGATCACAAAGGAGATTGCAAAGTTGATATTTCATGTATAGACGGGGGAGATAGAGAATTTATCAAAAAGATACAAACAAGGATTTAAACAAGACTAGGGCATGACTTTTGTTAATTTCTTAAATCTCTAACTTGGATTAAACTCCAACGGAGGGCATGAGCTCAAAAAATTTGAATTTGGCTATGGAAATGTAGAGCAGTTTTCAGGAGACAACAAGATTGAACATAGTGAGATCAGGTAAAGCAGGAACTTCAAAATCTCAATACTCTATGTGGATTAGTTCTTTATCCATTGAGCTCAAAGTCACATCAAAGATATTCCATGAATATTAATTAAATGGGCATAGAGTTACTACTTTAAAAACACTACCAAAAGTAAGGAGTAACACATAATAAAAACAAAAAATCAAAAGGAAAATTAAATTTAGAACATTAAATGGAAACACACAACATAGAAAGGGAAAACTAACCTAAAATCACTTTTGGTATACACAAGGGACGAACCAATTTCTCTTGCATTATTTTTGTCATCGTATGTCACCCTTGAATGGGTAACATCAATTGATGATGCTCCCCAAATCCATTGAATGGTTGGAGGAACAAAAATGATTTCCTCAAATGCTTATGAAAGCTATTTGATTTCATGTATGTATGAATAAATAGGAGTGAACCTACATCATCAATCTTATGTGTAGAGATTTTCCCAAAAATTCTATTGTTATTTCTATCTTGAAAATTAGTCTCAGATTGTAAATTATCTTCTATGTTCATCTATGTTTTTTATTTCGCATTTTGCATTTCATTATTTCCCTAAGGCTGATTTTTTATTGGATTTCTTAAATACTCCAAGATTTTTTCTTTCCCACATTCTCCCTTGTTAACACCTTTGTCATGAGAAGCATTGATTCCATCCTTATTTCCTATTTCATTCTGAAACATTTGGGCAATGATGAAGAATTAAAATTAGCTCCATACCTCTCTTACATAAAAATAACATGAGTTAAGATATCAGGAGCGAGATCAAGATCATCCATTTCTTCCAAAAATTTCATGATTTCTTGCACATACTTGTAGAAAAAAAATCACACACTTTGGGTATCCATTTACTCCTAATTGCATACTACTATTCACATGATTCCTAAGTAAGAAAATTACTAATCAACCTATGTCTTTGGCATAATTTCTTTTCTTTCTATTGGCATTATTAGGATTGAAACCTTTTTATCTTAGTCTTCCTTATTATTCCTCAACATTCATCATCCTAGACACTAAACGCCAGTGAGGATGCCACTGTCAGGCGTCCAAGACCCCTTTAGGTGCCCTGTATCTCAATATACTTTTTTCACATCTTTTTGTTCCTTTCTATATGCTTGAGCATCTTATCTTTTTGGTAGTCGTCCTTTTCAGTTTTAATTATGAAATTCAAGTAAATAAATCACATAAATATAAATTTTCTGAATCAAAATAAGGAACTAAGAACTAATCATTAGCTATCACCACCTAATGTTGTATCCATCAAACATCTAAGAGCTCTATTGCATCCATCTAGCACCACCCAAGGGACATAAATATTCATCATTCTACATACACACTTCATAGGAGGGATGTTCATTCTATTCCATGTAGACATGCATTACATTTATTTACATCTAGCTTATTTGATCACTATCAAGTGTGACATGCACAAGAGCCACCTTGGGCACAATTCTGCAAACACGCACATAAAACTACATTGGTTCTAAGATTTAGTAAAATTATCAATTGTAAGAGCAACATAGTATCAAATGAGGATGGTCTAACCCTTTATTCTACATATTTATTTTTTATGATTTAATGTCTCTTTGAGGGTTTTACAAGTTATTATTTCATTGCAGGTTTCCAGTGACTTTGGTGATCATTGTCTAACCTCATAGATACTAAAGATGAACTACAATTAATACCTTGTGACTACGCATAGGATTTTTTTTCAGCATTTCCATAAACATGAGTGCCCATAAATAGGATTAGGGTGCTTACAGTCTCTCGTGTTCCTCTCAAGGAGCCCTAGTCCAGGAAGATCGTTGTCCTACACACTTTCCTGTGGCTATGTTTGACGCTTCTCCCTCTTTTTTATTCTGGTTAGTGCTTCAGCATAGTCCGGTAAAAACTATGGAACAACTAAGGCATTCTACCCTCTCTTTGCACTTAGGGTTATATATATTTTATCTCAATTTTCTTGGTTTAATTTATGTATTTATTTGTTTATTCATTTACTTCTATAATAACAATTAGCTTAGGCATATATTCCATATTTAGCTTAATCATTTTGGTGAACCTAACATTTTGAACCCTTATTTCTAAGTATGGCCTCATCTTATGGATTTATGGATCAATCACCTTATCCTACTTTCCCTCCCACTAGGGTTTTTGTTATAGTTATTACTCCGTCCAATTTCATGCAAGTTCGTGCACCACATCCTCCTTTCTTTTTCATGCCTATAGCCTATCCATCTATCAATTTCATACTACCTAATGCATGTGTCCTCCTACCGCTTAACCTATTTTTTCCCCACGACATATTAATTCTACGGTTCTTCCTACCACTTCTAATGGATGTGATATAATTAAAAAACTTAAGAACACTTTGGCCAAAATATCTTTCTATGACCTATTACACAATGCACCTAATTTTCGACATACTCTCAAAGCATCCCATCATTCTATTCACATTGAGATTTGATAAATATTTGGTGGAATTCGCATACCTTATACAGTCTATTAAAAATTTGCCATGTGTTATATCCTTTACTAATGAGGTCATATCAACATTTTCTCTTAACAATCCATGAGCACCTTTGCTTATCACTAATGTTCTTGGCACTACTTATGTTAAGCACATACTTATTGAGAATGGATCTGCACTTAACTTATATACTCTTTCTCTTATAAAACAACTTGTTATTAAGGATAATTTAATCTCTAAGAATTCTACTCTTATTCGTTGATATTATTCAACTACCTGTGTATGCATAGGAACCATAACATTACATCTCAATTTCGGGCCTAAGAATTTCCCTATGGAATTTTTCATTATCGATACTTTATTTCAATTTAATATTTTATCAGGAATATCTTGGATTCAATATACTATTCATCAATGTGCCAAATTTCTACATGGTGGACATGAGCATACCCTTACTGTGGATTGTGAACCATTCAAATTCTATCGTATATACCCTTTTATTACCACGCCTATTCCTCCATCACAACCTATTCTATATAGTATTATTTTTACCTATGACATTTTTCAATCTAGTGGTTCAGAATATTCTTCCACTGCTCTAAGTATTACAGCTATTATTACCCATATTAGTGCCATCATCTCACTTGCATTGTCTGATCATATAATTACTACTACTCCAATTGTCGAGGCTCCTCTTATTCCTACATCTAGTGCCCCACGTACCAATATGCTTGACACAACTACACAACATGAAAATGCCAACACAAATGATTCTCATGATTCTGATGACGAACTTTACAGTGTTGAACATACGGAATAAAAATTGATCAATCTAAATTTCAATGCTATTCATATCGATGATTTTTATTCAATGAAACTTTCATTTCCGATGGTCCTGATGAATACAAATTCTAAACCCCTCCTTATAATAATGTTACAGTGATTTATTGAGGGTCTATAAATACGCTAGACATTGTTTCACATTATTAGGAGCAATATGTGTTCGTACCACTTCCTTTCACTTGCACATTGTTCGTCACCAACTCTTGTTGGCATAATATTCTATTTGATCATACTTGATCTGAAACTATTTGCACATACAATGGCTTGACTACGCTTGGATTTGCACTTAATGATATCCTCCCGCTGCCTCACTCGCCTAATCTCTGTCATGAATATTTTATTTTCCATTTACCTATCTTTGTTGTATGTACCCCACATGTTGTTCCAATGACCCTTGGAAAATATTGGGTTGATTATATTGGGGGCACTTTATACTATAATCACACTTCTATAACTTTTTCCACTTTGTTCGGTACTATTTCTATCCGCAACGAATCATCTCCCGACTATTCCCAAAATCTAAATCGATGGTATGGAAATCGATGTCTAGATCCACCATTCACTAATGAAGAATATGAAATGACCATGTACAAATTATGTCACAATGGATCATTATATAATCCAACTCACACTATTTCTTATCAAGTATCCAACGCCTCTCTAGTCGACTGTGATTAGGACGATGATCTTCTAGACAATATCACTTCACCATTCTTATTATCACACATTACGAGGGGAATTATACTTATTTCCTCCCTCCTAACATTGAAACATGGCTTATCTCATAATCATTTCACATTCACTCCCACACATGCACCATAGACATTTTTGATACTTTAGTATCATCACTAACCGATGACGCACTATTGTGCTTCGATTCACACTTGAATGTTGAGGGCATCATATACACATGAACCTCACACACAACACACAACACACAACATACTACATACTACATACTACACATCCCATTACACACTTTTCATCTCACATATTCACCTATTTCTTGCAGCATCTACTCTAAACATTCACGATATATCCTTTTGATATCTAATTTTACGTGGTCCACTCATAACTTTATGATACAATATACTTCCAATGTCCATACTCGACTATTGAGGGTCCATTTATAAAATTGACCTCACCACACTCACATGTTTAATCATTTTCTCATTCACTCACACACTGACACTCTACACTTTGCACTTTGATGATCACACCTTTTTCATAAACATATTCAAACTACTTCCCAATGATACACTCTTGTTTATGATTCATTCCTATTTGTAGAGTGGGAATATACAAATGAACCTCATCGAAATCATACACATCCAATTAGGGGGAGTGTTTCTCCAATTATTATTTTTACATTCCATTTCATCTCATGCACATCATATTGCATATCTTGGTTGTATTTATTGTTGCTTACTTATGCTTTTACACGTACAATTTATTAAACATGCTAGATAGATATCTTGTATGTCATTATGTTTTGATATACACATGCATGTTAAATTTCCTTTCTAGTAATGATCTCATATTATACAGATCTATTGCATACAGCATGGATGCTTGTCACATTACCTATTACTAGTCCCATAGTGGCATCTAGGGGCATCCATTTCCATACATTACAAGTGTTATTATTTTTATCCATAACAATTTACGATATCAAATTATATATGTTCTGAAATTATTGTTATCTTTCTAACATGCTAATGGGTGCTTCACATGAAGCATATTTTATGTAGGGATATTTTCTTTAGTGGTTGTTTATTGCATTGCTCATCCTTACTTTCTCTTTGTATGTTTTTATTTACAAGATTTGGCCTCGTTGTTTTGTGCACATTGCCTACTTTTCGCTTCATCATACTTGATTGTATTGTGACATCGTGAGTGGTGCCCCATGTTTAAAATCCCTTATTCATGATCTACATTATCTTCTTGTGTGTTTACATTATCTCTTACATCCTAACTTAAACATTTTTTCCCCTGTCTTTTACATGTGTGTTTGTATTTTCTTGTGTTAACACTTGTCTCCTAGCCACCTTTTCTGCATGCACCTTAGTTTCTACTAAGAAAATTTTCCTCCCCCCACATGGAATAGTTTTAGCACATTTGTTGGTCCTCCTTTGGGTCGCATACTCCTTTAGTGACATCACATGCACCATGAATGAGGGGGGCATCACTTGATGTGTCATTCACCCCATACAACATCATATAGTCACAATTCAACACAGTTATCAGTACCAAACAAGACTCATAATAATACTTGGGCCCTTAGCACTGCACAAACATTAGTGGCGAGATTAGGAAAGTAGCACCTGGGCACCCCTAACCCTTCACGGATGCCTATGAATAGGGGGCAGTTACACAACATTTGGTAGTTTAGCACATTATACATAAGTCCACATAACAAATTTTACATGGAACATAGTCCTTAGCATTCGGTATGCATGCACTACACATTTTCAAGTTGGATCGAATTGTTAAAATTTTACACACAATAAATAGTTGTGTTCTTCATTAAAGGAATTGGTTAAAGGTTGTAGGATAACACAAGACTTTTCTCCCTACAATTTTTCCATGGCTTGGCTTGTGATCTCCCAAAAATGTTGTAGTTGGCGTAACTGGCGTGAGATCACCCGAAAAACTAGTTCTACACCCCTCTTTTCATCATGGATCAGATGCACATGTTAGATTTTCATTTTCATATTTTTTGTACTTCCTTTACATGTTTTTTTACACATTTCAATCATATATATACATATTTGACTTCTTATTCATTCTTCTCTTTTGCAGATCTATCCTTATGTGAAGCGGTAGTTACATCATCCTACATATAAAACAACGATCAAAACCATGTTGACATCAACAAAAGGCACATCTTAACATGTACGCATGAATTTCCACCCTGGGGTTATTTTCATCATCTCTTTTTACATGTTTTTCTTCTTTAGTATCCACGTGCTTCAAACTTTTATCTCTCGATGATTTTGTATTTTCCGTCTACACGTTTTCGTCATCGATATACATGCTTATCAAGTACACATATCTTATCTATTTTATGTTATCAATATTTTGATCAACAACATAGAGTGGGGGTAAATATAGAGATACAATCATGCACTTTGGGTATCTATTTAGTCCTAATTTCATACCACTATTCATATGATTCCTAAGTAAGAAAAGTAATACTTAACCCATATCTTTGGCCTCCTTTTTTTCTTTTTATTGCAAATTTTGGGCTTACACCAATTTTAGATTAGTCTTCCTTTATAAACCTTCACATTATTCATCCTTGACACCAACACCTAGCTATGATAGTAGCGTGAGGTTCCCTCATCCCCTATAGGTGCTCCTAACCTCAATGAACTTTGCTTATATATTTAAGGTCCTTTCTAGCCATTTGAGCATCTTATATTTCTATTTGTTAGCCTTTCTGAGGCTAGTTTTGAAATTGAAGCAGAGGAATAATGTAAATATACAACTATTTGATCATAATAAGGGACCAAGCACTAAGCATTAACTATCACCAGCTAAGGTTGTATCCATCAAGCATCTGAGAGATCTATTACATCCATCTAACACCATTTAGGTGACATAAGTGCTTTTTATTTTGCATAAACACTTCATAGAAGGAAATTGCATTCTATTACATGTAAACATCTATTAAATTTCTTTAAATCTAGCTTATTTTCTCGTTAGTAAGTGAAACACACACAAGAGACACCTAGGTCATGATTCTACAAACGAACGCACATGTGTGCATGTGCACACACATAGAAATACATTGGGTTTGAGATGTTGTGTAATAACAAGTCATAATATCACCATTCTGACAGCTGAGGAAATCCTAACCACTCATTCGGCATCTTTATATTTTAGGATTTGATGTATCTTTGATGGTTTTATAGGTCCTTATTTCATTATAGGTTGTTAGTGATTTTAGAGATGATTGTTTGACAAAATGTGAATAATAAAAAATAACTCGTAACCCCTGAGAGGATGTTTTAAGGTCATTTCCATATACACAGGTTCTGAAAAATTGGCCTAGGGCACCCATAGGATCCCTTATCCCTCTCCAGGTTCACTAGTCCAGGAAGATCCTCATCCTAGACAATTTTCTTAGGATCTACATGACACTTCCCCCTCTCTGTTTATATTTTCATTTCCTCAGCAAAGTCTATGAGCAAATATGAAACACCTAAGGCTTTCTACCCTCTCTTTGCACTTAGGGTTTGATATATTTTTCCTTAGTTTGTTTGGGTTAATTTCCTTATTTATTTGTTTATTAATTTATTGGTATAATAATAATCATATTAGGCATCTATCCCATATTTATCTTGATCAATACTCCTTCAAAATTTCCGCAATCTCATCTTCACATTCATTTGGAGAATTTTCATTTTTAAATTCAAGCAAACAATTAGGAAATATTGATTCATCATTCCCAAGCACATTGAATTTCACTACTTCTTCATTATGGGATACCTCACCTTCGAAGGAATCAAAACACTTTATTTAATACTTTTCATCATTGAGAGCATTACCCTCTTCAAATGGAAAAGAAAAAAATTGACTTAAATTATTACATTCATCAAACCCTGTCTCAAGAAAGATATCATATTTTTAATCTTGATCAATATCATCATGATAAGTTTTTGAATCAATAGAGAAATTAACTAAATTTATGCCTATCTTGCATTCTCATGGATTATATTACAAGTTCAAGGCTGAGATGAGGGTATTCTATTTATTCTGATGCTCTCAACATTTTTTACATAGATTCCTCTTTCAAATATTTATAAATCTCATTAAAACATTCCCTCTCTTCTTCAAGGATGACATCCTTAATGAGATGCTAAAAATTTATTTTTTCAATCCATTGATCATAAAGAGAATCAACTTCCTGAAATAGAAATGAGAAAACTTCTTATTCATGAGTAAATGGATTGTGTGACTTTTCAATTTTGAACTCATCAATAATAACTTCATCTCCTTCATGACATACATCATTTGGGAATTCTAGAATGATCTCTTGTGCCTAAATACGTTTCCATTATTCATCATTATTAATTCCTAATCAGAAAAGAATACTTGGTCCATTCAATATAGGAATTTAAGCCTCATATTCAAATGTTTTGAAATGATTTCCATTCCCAATTTCCTTGTACAAGATTGTATATTTCATATCTCTTTATTTTTGTACTGTGTATTCAAAATTTTCTACTGG
The DNA here is from genome assembly GCA_019776745.2 of Taxus chinensis. Taxonomy (NCBI): domain Eukaryota; kingdom Viridiplantae; phylum Streptophyta; class Pinopsida; order Cupressales; family Taxaceae; genus Taxus; species Taxus chinensis. The sequence goes on along the minus strand of CM034148.1, from coordinate 769,790,786 downwards.
AATAAAATTTTCCACATGTCCCTTAATCGGAATGGTTGTAGAAGACCAATTTATTTTTATTTTAAATCCTAAGTAATAGATGAAACTTTTACTTAGAAACATTCTAAATGATAATGGTATATATACTTCTAAAATAGTAAAATAAAAATAAAAATCCATAAAGTTAGTGAGATCCACTGGTGCATCCTTGATCTTCCTGACAAGTGATAATTGTTTAGACTCCATGGAGTAACAAGAGCCACTGGCCTGTGTCAAGGCATGTTTGAGATAATTTGTGACTTTAACATGAATTACATTATCAAAAGCTCCATGATCTATTATGTAGTTATTTAGTTCATATCCTCTAATGAGAATAGAAAAATATAATGGGTCAATCTTATTGGTCTTATGCACTCATACGAAGCATTTTCATTAATGGATGACTACATAGAATTTGTAGAAGTAATTTGGAACTAGGAACCGTAGTGTTAGGCTCTAAACTACTACCTTTGATAGTACATAAAAGCTTATCATATTTGTTTGGGTGAGTCTATAAATGTTCAAATTTAGAAAATTTCAATTTATACATGTTTATATATTCTAGGATATCAAAGAGGTGGATCAAGATGATTTATATAGCTTTGAATTTTCAACATACATGCCAATGAGAATGGATGTTTGAGGAGCAGAAGCTGATTTGTAACTACACTAGAATCTTTTGAAGGACTATATTTTACAAAAAAATAATAGAACTAAGAGGAACATTGTGAGACTTATGTGGAATAGAATATAACCTCTTGCTTCTTATTTTTAGACTCCATGGAATCTATAAGTGGAAATAATATCTTTATTATTTTATTCTAGAGATTTAGCACAAGTGGATATTTAGTATTCTTCTTTTTGAAGCAGAGGTGCAGGAATTTCCTTTCTAAGATTTGGAGCAGGTGAACAATGCACATGAGAAGCTAGGTGCATCATCTTTATATTATTCTTCACCTTCTACATATTTAACGAGTCTTATTTTTGAATCATCTACTTCTACAATATCTAGGAATTTTTTTTCCTAACTTTATTCTTCCGGATCTACAAGTTGCTCTTCTTATTTTAGAGTTCCACATATTTCATTAACTGGTGAAGTTTCCAAGGAAAACCTTCAAGGATATCTTGTAATCTGGTTCCTATTTTGGCTTTCATAGGATCCTCGTTGAGTAACTTCCTTCTTCAACATTTTCAATTCATTATCCAACTTCTACAACAACTAATCAACTATCTCATCCTTGGGATTTTTAGCTTTATCCCTCATCGAAGGATTATTTATCTTTCCTGAAAAAGATGAGTTCATCTTCTAATTCAATGGAAATTTATTGATCATTGTCAAAAACTCTTGGTTAAACTCTCTATAGGAAGAAAATTGCTTCAGGAAACTAAACATTCACAAAGAAGCATTTAAGATTATCTGTAGTGGGATAAGTAATAGTAGGAATCTTGTTCATCAACTTTTTGAAATTTCCCATGAAGTCTCTCATGGAATATTGTGGATATTTATTCATTTGAGTTAACTAAGAAAGGAGGGAATGAGAGAATTTTGCATTCCTCGATCTTACTTTCAACTTTTTTTCATATAACTCCAATTAGGAATTGAGCATGATGGAAAATATTAGAACTGATCTCCAATGGAATCTTTTAATATTTCCATGAATAGACTCACTACAAAATATTCATGTTATACCCCAAGAATGCCAAAATTCATGATATGATCTTCTGGTCTTTTACTTTCCACCTCAATATAATTTTAGAAAGTTCTTTATTGATCCTTTTGGAAGTTCATGGAGCATTCGAGTCAAAGGAAATAAACTAGTGTTATGACCCCATTACACAATTGTTTGTGCTTCCATTTCTTTGTCTTATCTTTCTTCTTTTAATTTTTACTCTTCTTCCTCTTCTTCTTCTCCTTATTATTCTTCCCTCTTTTCTTCTTCTTCATCTTATTGTTCTTCTGGAAATTAAAATTTCAACGATTGGTGAGGCATAGGGCAATCAATACCGTTTGTAGGAGGAGTATCACTAGGATTTTGAATTGGATTTATTTGGGTACAACCAAATGAATAAGATGGATATGAGGCTTGAGAGAAGTAATATGCATTATCTATGAATTTTTATTAATTTTTTTTTCAAATATTTACATATGGCGTCAATAGTTCCTATCAATCTATTTAATTTGGTATATATTATTTCAGCCAATATTGGGAAATCTTGGATAAAAATCATGGTGGATTTATGTTTACTCTATTTGTGGGATTTTGGATTTTTTATATTTTTTTAATTTTATTTTGTTTTTAAAATCAAATAATTTTCATGGATTTTGTGTAATCAACATTGGGTGAAGATGTGAAAATTATTCAATATGGTGGGTGCCAAAATTTTTTTGCCAAATAATATTTTAGTTGGGAAAATTGGGGAGCTCTCACCAACAGTGTGTGGGACTAAGTCCCTTTTCTGTAATGGGTCAGTCCTATTTATTGAAAACAAGAAATATTTTCACTATTTTAAATGCTTAGGGGTCATATTTCAACCTCAGATCACACATGGGTAGTTCTGCACAACTATGGAAAAATTCTTGTAGGTACTACAAGGGATGAAAACTCTTGATAGGGAGATACAAAGAGAAGAACAAGGAGGGTTTCACACAATAACTATTACTGAAGAGTTTATTTTTAAAAACTAGAATATATCTTTGATTTCAATGAGAAGACACCATTCCCATATAGCAAGGAAATAATAACAAGAATCTCAAAGTATCGATGTATAATAATAAACAAGCACATACTCCTTGAGTGTAGCTGAGATTGAGAGGAAACATAGGAAAAAGAGATTGAGGAATTTGATCACTTATTCCTAGAGAGAACATGGGATGTATTAAACAAGAATAATCATCCTTTGAATTGAGGAGGCTCTCCCAATTTATAGCTTTATAATGCAATTATACATGTACCCCCACATGAATCTCTATATTCTTATTCCACTTGTCACTTGTGAATTACCCTTAGAACAGAAAAATAAAGTAGCTCTCTTATAATTTTAAGAGAGAACTTTCACATTTTGCAAATATTTTATTGTCACTTAAAGTAAATAGGAAAAATACAATGATTGCATAAAAATAAGAAATATAAAGGAGGAGATAAGAGGAGAATAATCAAGAGAGGAGAGAGAAAATGTTCTAGAGAACAAACGAAGGTTCCTCTTCCTTTGATGAATGATCAGATGCAATGTTTATGAAGAAAAAATCCTAATCTATGATGACCCTATTAAAAATTATGTTGTTCCACCAATGAAGATTGATCCTTTGGAAATTTTTCCCTTTCGAGACCTCACTAGAATGATCCACCATTTGACTCATCAAAAGGAAATGCGATGACAATTTTACCACTAAAAATAATGAAGGATGATTTTTCTCACTTGAACAAGTTTTTAAACCTTTGATACACTCCAATGCTTCAAAAGTAACAAATTCTTGATGGAACCTAAGACTATTCACAACACAAATCAACTTTATGATCCTGACCCTTGGGAAATGGAACAACTCCGTGAAAATTTGGAGAAAATATAGATCATGCAATGAAGGAATATGAGAGATTGGATGGAATATCATTTTATTCCTTGATCAACTCATTTGATGAAGGGAGAAATGCAATGAAACAAAAATGCACTATTGTAGCCAAAATTGGGGATTGAGAGAGTTCCTCTTCTATTTGAGACACAATGTTAGTGTCCACCCCTTTGCAAGAACTATTTTATCTTGCATGAAGGTTGAAATTAATTAGTTATATAGAGGAAGAAAAACCATGAAAATTTTGAGCATTTTTTGTACACAATACTTTTAGGAAGTTCTTCCTGGGTGACTAGTTATTGCAATTTTGTAGAATTATCAGTTTTGAGCATATTACCAAGTTGTGGAATGAACTGATTTATTTGAATCGATAAATAATTAAAAATTAATATTATTTTTAATTTTATTGAATAAGAAATTAATAAAAATAGACATTGTCCATGGAGTGCAACATTAGAGTGAAAATGGTTTCCAAAAATGCTACTTCACATCGGGATCTTTTTTTCTAAGTTTTCAGGGGTTTTCTTGTCTAGATCTTCACAAAAATGAAAATGAAAATTGGAATTCTATGTTTTCCTCTTTAGAAAAGGAAATAATGTAAAATATATATTAATTCATATCTCCTAACACACTCAATTTCATGGGGCAAACAAGTGCTCATTAGAAATATGACTTTCTATAGATCTCTGTCTCTGATTTTGAGGCAATTTGGATCACTACAACTCTACAAATATGAGGAGACATTTTTCATGGATAGAAACATTGTGAAGGTGTAAAAATGAATGATATCATGAATCGAGGAAAGAAAGAAATAATTCGAAAGGTGTTCCATATTGAAGCTACGATCATAGTTTCATGCCCATCGGAGGTGGGGTTTTATAAAAATGAGAAAATGTTTGTTTTGGAAATGGTGGATATCAAGTGCTTCTTTGAAGACATAAAATAAATGCAGTTTGGTGGCTAACTATTGTTTTAAGTTCGGCCCTTCAAGCTTTCCCTACCATTTTATTTTTTTAAAATTCAAATCTTTACCAAATTTTAATAACCATGGTAAGGGCAGAGTTAAAACTTTTCAAATGGGTTATTGATGTGCCCATATCCCTAACCATATTTAATAAGGGAAAAACAGACATAAATTTTTAAAATATATTCCTAGGGTTTGATCATCATGAAAGGTGGGCATCAAATTTGAGTTGTCAAATTGAGAGAACTTTCTATAGACACAAAATCAAGTACTTTGGGTAATTATGTAGTCTTGATTTCATACTACTCTTCATATGATTCTTAAGTAAGAAAAATACTAATTAACCCGTGAATTTGGCCATCTTTGCTTTATTTGTTGTTACCAATTTTTTTTATAACACATCTTCATGCTCAATTCGACTTCCAACCCTTAATTTTCTCTATGTCTGGTGACCAGCGCATAGTCTGGATGCCAATGAAATCCTCCCATGTCCCCTCTAGGATTCCCTGACCTATTTGTAATTTAATCACATATTTTGGGTCCTTTCTAGCTGTTTGAGCATCTTATATTTTTGTTAGTCAAACTCTTCAGAGTTAATTACAAAATTCAAGCAAGGGAGTCATATAAATATAAGTTATGTGATCATAATAAGGGACCAAGAACTTAGCATTATCTATCACCACCTAAGGTTCCATCCAGAGGCTATTAAAGAGAATTCAAACATCAATTCGAGAATCCATTCATGGGAAAGGGACTTCATTATTCTTCTTACACTTCATAGGAAGGGAGGTTCATTCTATTCCATATACATATATGTATTACATTTTTATAAATCTAGCTATTTTCTCGCTAGCAAGTGCGACATGCAAAATAACCACCTAGGGCATGATTTCACACGCACACTCATAGAACCACATTAATTATACAATGTAGTGCAGATATTAGTCGTAAGTTCACATTTTTGACAACTGACATTAGTCTAAAACCTCATTTTTATTTTTTATTTTTGGGATTTGATGCATTTGTGAGGGTTTTATAGGTCAATATTTCATTGCAGGTTACAAATGACATCCACGATCATTGTGTGACCTACTAGCAAATAAATTTCAAGGAAAATGAACATTTTTTGACCTTGTGAATGATGTTTTCAAATGGTTTTTAGCAGTAACAAATATCCAGAGTAGGTCAAGGGTGCCCGTAGGCACCCATGTCCCTTTCCAGGCATCCTAGTTGAGGAAGATCACCACCTCACATATTTTTTTAGTTCTCTATGTGAAATGTATCCCTCTCTTTTCACTTAGTCAACACTTCTACACATCTAAGGACTAATTGCAAAATAGCTAAGTCATTCAATCACTTCTTTCCAACTATGGTTTCATATCTACTAGATTAATTTGCTTGGGTCTATTGTAAACATAAATGCTTATTTATTTCCTATTACATTTCAATTAGTATTAGGAATATATTTATTTAATATTTTCTTAATCATTTGTTGAACACGAATATTTCAAAATATTCCTTTTAAATATGTCTTCACCTTATCAAGTCATGAATCAATTGTCTTAGCCTACTTTTGCTCCCACTAGGGTTTCTGGCATGGTTACTATTGTTGTTGATTTCATTCCAATTCATGCTCAACATACTCCTCTCTTTTTTACACCTATGGATGATCCTTATATTAATGTAGTAACTAATCACTAGACTTTCCCTCCTACGTATCAACCCATTTCTATCCCACAATCTTTCACTTATGCAGCTCCTCTTGCTACTTCTAGGGGCTATGATATCATCGAGCAACTTAAGAATACACCATAAAAAAAATATATCTCTACAACTCTTTCCACAATATACCTGAGTATCATCATACATTGGAATCCACCCTTCATTCTAATAACATTGAAAGTGATAATTATTTGGTGGTATTCACACACCTTATTTAGTCTCTTGAAACAATTCCACATGCTATATCATTTACTAATGAGGACATATCATCATTTTCTCTTGAAAACCCATGTGCACCTTTTTTATCACTCCTATTATTGGAACTAATTATATTAAGTGCATACTCATTTACAATGGCTCAGCCATTAATTTATGTGATCATTCTCAGTTAAGTGCAGTAATTTGGGGGATAATTAAGTTGACATCAAATCCTCAATTTTACATCAAAAACAACAAAACATCAAATTTAGTCTTCTGCAGAATTGAACCATGCCGAAATATCAAAAATATGTCATAAAAATGGTACCATCGCATAGGGAGATTGTTATCTTTGTATAAATATTGATATTAAAGTGAATAGAATAGGATAAATATCATTTAATAATTTTTTACTGCTAGTAGGTCTTTAAGACACTTTTTCTCGTGAATGTTTATGTCTACGTTTAAGAATGCAAATTTTGTTTCACTTGTCAAAATATGATAAAAATTATACCATCCCAACCGTGGTGAAATCATATATATGTTAAAAGAAATATTTGATTTGAATATTTTTTGATGAAGTTATGGCAGGAAAACGAAAAGTGCTCTATTTTCTTTACGTTTTCAGACCACTTTCACGGAAAAAAAAATATTGCTAAAAAAAATACAAAACAAAATCTATGCTAAGGTAGATAGCGGCATATAACTTCTCACCAAAGAAAATATATATATATATATCAACTTTTGGTCATCCAAATCACCGGCGAACGGAATACAATCTTATAGGTGTTTTTAAAAAAAAAACCAAGTCATTGAATTTTGAGTGTTTAATATAGATAAAATTGTCCATTTTTTTAAAAAAAAATAGTAGTTTAGAAACTAAATTTTGGATGCTATGATTCATATTGATACAATTTTTTCTAATTTTGAGTGTATACATTGCTAATAATCCCTACAAGTTGATATCAGGTTGTTATTTGCAATATAACGTCCAATTATGACCCCTTTTTTTCCCCCAACTTGTTGCACTTACCCTCTCTTCTAAAATAAATTTTTATTAAAGAAAATATAATTTATAATAATTCTACTCTTATTCATGGCTTTGATTCCACTACCCGCAAATTCTTAAGAACAATCACATTACATATCAAAGTGGGGCCTAAGACTATCCCCACTTAAAATTCTTCGTTATCAATACTTCATTTCAATTAAATATTTTAATTAGAAGATCTTCAATTGAAACAATGCAAGAATTTCTATCCACTATTCATCAATGTGTCAAATTCGTACACGATGGATATGAGCATACCATTAATGCAGAACCTTATCCATTAAAATTCTCTTGCATAGATCCTATTTCAGCTATGCCTATTCTTCCATCACAACCTATTCCATATAATAGTATTGATACATATGACATTGGTCAATCCAAGGCTTCACAATCTTCTTCCTCCATTCCAAGCACTCAAAATTCTTCTACTAATACTACTACCATGATTTCACCTACAGTTTCTAATCCTATAAACACTACTAATTAGCTCATTGCGGCTTCTCTTGCCACTATATCTAGTGCAATGCCTACCAACATACTGAACACAACTATATAACATGAAAATTCCAACACGGATTATTATGATGATTCTGATGAAGAATTCGATACTATTGAACTTACTAATGAAATGCAATCTCAATTTCCCTCCTACTGAGGTAAACAATTCATATTTCCATGACACTTTGGTTGTTGATGGCCATGGTGGATACAAATTCAAAACCTCTCTGTATACTAATGCTATGGTACTTTATCAATGGTTTGTCCATATGATGAATTTCATTTTACCTTCTCAGGGGTAATTTGTGTCCATACCACTCCTTTTCACATGAATTATTTTCATCAATAAACTTTATTGGCATCATATTTTGTTGGATCATACTTGTTGCGAGACTATTTACACATAAGAAGACTTGACTAGGCTTGGCTTGATACTTAATGATATCCTAATGCCGCCTCACTCATCTCATCTTTATCATGGATATATTTAAAGTATGACCACCTATGGTCTTCTTTTTCCCCATTTAGTAATCTTCAATGCACATACCCCACGTGTTTCTCATGTCACAATTGGAAAATCATTTGCTGATTATATTCGGGGTACTGTAGAATCTAGTCACACTTTTATTACTTTTTCTATGCCATTTCGCTATGTTTTTATTAGTATTTATTTATCTCATAGCTATTCAGAAAATGTCACTCATTGGTTGGCACACGGGTGTTCCCTGCAACCATTAATGGATGAAAAGTATGAAATGACCATGTACAGCTTACGTCAGAAAAATATTTACATGATTCACCTCACACTACTGCTTATCAAGTCTCCAACATATCTCCAGTCATATTTTATCAAGACAATGATGATATTTTAGACAATGTCACTTCATCACTCTTATTATGACATAGTTGAGGGGCATCAAACTATTTATATATTCTCATATTGACCTACATCATTTTATCTCCTCACTACTCGATACAAATTTTGATACATTAGTATCATCATTACCTGATGATGCACTCTTTTACTATTTTTCACACTTGACTATTGAGGGAATCCTATACACATGAAACTTACACAATTACACACCACACTAAATACTAGACTACACATTACACACTACATATTTTACTTATTCATCTATTTCTACGTAGTATGAACTCTACACATTCACGGCATATCATTTTGACATCTACATCTACACATTGTTGTCATGAACATATGACACAATCTAATTACACATTCCACACTCGAATTCCAAGGATCCACATCTCTAATGAACCTCACCAAACTCACTCATTCACTCACATGCTTAGACTCTAAACTTTACACTTTGACAATCACATCTTTTCTAATACATACAATTCAAAACATCTCCCGATCATGCACTATTTCTCTATGATTCATTCTTGACTACTAAGGGGGAATGTATAAAAGAACCTCATCTCATGTATACACATTCGCACTCACCTAGAGGGCATGCAGGTCCTACCATTCACATTTCATTCCATTCCATCTAATCCACAACATAATGTATAGCTTGGTCACATTTACTCTTACTTTTTTATGCTTACATGTACACTTTGTTACACATGCTAGATAGATATCTCGTATGTCATTATCTTTCCATACACACATGCATGTTCATTAGTTTTCCAGTTATGATAATAGATGCTACAGATCGATACACCCAACATGGATATTTGACATAGTACCTATTACGATTCCCATAGCACCTCCTACAGGTATCCACTTTCATACACTAGATTTTTTATTTTTTTCAATTTATATAGTACATTAATTTCTTGGATTATACACACTTTTACATACCTTTTATCTATCTGACATGCCAACGGGTGCTTCATGTGCAATATTTTTCTTACATGTCTATTTGTTTCCATGGTTGTCTGTTACATTATTGGTTCTTTCTTGTCTTTGTTTTCCACTATTTGTGGGCTTTTCGCTTTGCCTTGTGTGTACACATATATGATTTTAGACTATTCAGTCTTAATTTTCTTATGACATCATGAGTGATGTCCCATGTTTAACACCCACATTTCACACTCTGCATTTTCTACTTGTGTATTTTTCTTCTTATTTCTTAGATATCATATTGTTTTTTTATCTGTTATCTTACATTTTACATGCACGTTTGTATTTTCTTCCACTAACACTTCTTTCCTAGGTACTTTGTTTGTGTGCATCTTGGTTTTTACTAAGCACACTCCATCCCCTATAGGGCATCAGGCTTAGCAAAGCATTCAGTCATCCTTTGGGATGCATGCTCCTCATCGACGTCATATGCACTCCTAATGACGGGGGGCATCATTTGTGTGAATCAATCACCCTATACAATAGTCTACATTTACAATTAAACATATTTTAGTGTTGGTACAACACAATCATAAGCATCAGACATGACTCAGAATCTAATTTGGGTTCTTACTACATCATAGAAACTAGCACCCAAAATATAACAATAGTGCTTGGGCACCGCTGACCCTTCCAGTATGCCTATGACTAGGGGAAGTTACACAATATTCTTCATTATAGAAAAGTCTACAACACTTAAAACAAGGGATTTTATAGGGTATACATTCCTTATAAAATATCATACAACATTTTTTTTTTCAGTATTGGATCAAAAATAGTCAAACCAAATCATATTTTTACACACAATCAATAGTGGTGTTCCATAAATTGGGAAGTAGTTAAAGGTTGGTGGATGACTCTAATTTTTTTTTCTTACACTTCTTCTAGTTCTTGGTGAAATATCACCTAATAAACTTACAGTTGTCACAAATGGTGTGGCATCACCTGCAAAGCTTACTCATCTACATCATCTACATGATCCTTTCTACAATATTTTCCTCATCGCAGATCAGTTGCACATGTTCCTTTTTCATTATTTCAATTTTTTTACATGCTTCCTTACATAATTTTTACATAATTTGATCATATACACATGTATTTGACTACTTGTCCCTTCTTCTCTTTTCTAGGTCCATCATTATGTGAAGCGGTAGTCAACATTATCCTTCAACACCAATAACATCAACCACATCAACATCAACATAAACAAAAGGTACAATGTACACACATACACATGCATTTCTACACTAGGTCCATCATCATTGTCATCACTTTTCACACAGTCTCCTCTTTAGTTTCCACACTTCACATTTTCTCACTCCACACTTTTACATTGTCTCTCAGTCTAATTTCGTCATCAATCTACATGGTTATTAGGTACTCATATCTTATCTACTTTATGTTATTTATCTTTCTCTGTACAACATAAAGTGGGGGGAAATGTAGAAACAAAATCATGCACTTTGGGTAATTATTTATTCTTGATTTCATACTACTATTCATATGATTCCTAGGTAAGAAAAGTACTAATTAACCCACTTTTTTTATTGTGCATCTTCCTACTCAGTCTGAAATCATGTCATTCAATTTAACTAAGTCTGGACACTGACACCCATCTAGGATGCTAGCGGCAAGTGCCCCCATCCCCTCAGGGAACCCCTAACCTATTTTTACTTTACTCATATCTTTTGGGTCCTTTCTAGCCGTTTGAGCTTCTTATCTTTTGGTAGTCATTTTTTTCATGGTTAATTACAAAATTCAAGTAAGGAAACCATATAAATATAAATTTATGTGATCATAACAAGGGATCAAGCACTAAGCATTAGTTATAACCACCTAATTTTACATATAAATAGTATTCAAGAGCATTCAAGCATTCATTTAATGGCAAGGAACTCCATTATTCTTTATACACTTCATATGAGGGGAAGTTCATTCAATTCCATGCACACGTCTATTAAATTTTCTTACATCTAGATATTTTCTCACTGCCAAGTGCAACATGCAAAACATCCACCTAGGGAAATATTTTGCACACAAAAACCTAGAACTACATTGGGTCTGAAATGTAGTGCATCACCCAGTCATAATCTCTCATGTTTGACAGTTGAGGACAACCTGTACCCTCATTTGCATTCTTTTCTTTTTATATTTGATGCACTTGTGAGGGTTTTGTAGGTCCATATTTCATTGCAGGTTATCAATGACAATGGTGATCATTGTGTGACGTACCAGTGACTAGAAGTGAAGCAAAATGAACATCTTGAGACCTTGGGAAGGATGTTTTCATCGGGTCTTAATACTCATAAGCACCTAAAGCAAGTCAAGGCCACCGAAAGGTTGCCCTGCCCCTTTCTAGGCACCCTAATCTAGTAAGATCATCACCTCACACATTGTTATGAGTCTCTATGCAACACTTATCCATCTTTGTCCACTTTTTCAGCAGTTCATCCTAGCCTAGGAGTAATTACAAAATAACTAAGTCATTTTATCTATTTTTTGCAAATAGGATTTCATATCTACTAGCTTAATTTTCTTGGGGTCTATTTTAATCTTAAATTCTTATTTATTTATTGCTACATTACAATTAGTATTAGGTATCTATTAAATTAATATTATCTTAATCACTTTCCTAGTGCACAAGTTGAAAGTATTAAGTGACGAAAACCTCTCCTCTACATGTGGTGGTAATAATTACTAAAGGGGTATCATACCCCCTCATGTCCCTTACAATATTTAGTAACATACAAAATATGAAAAGTTACATCAGTTGTTTAAAAATTTCCAATGGGTAGCATCATCATGGGGAAGGGGCCATCTTTGAAATATGAGATTGGAACCATGTCCTAACACTCCATGTTGTAACTTAAGTGACAAAAACTCTCCCTATTCCATGGTGGCACACATTTTTTTCCATCCGGTCCCATTGGTAAGGAGAAAAATAGACATCAACCCTTCATAAGTGTGCCTAGCTTCTGTCCATCACGAGGAAGGGGCCAAGTTTGAGCTATGAGTGGATAACACATATCTATCACCTAAATTGAGTCTTTAGTGATACAACCCCTAAAAATAATTATGTCCCTCGTGTCCCCTTTGAATTTATTTAATGAGAAAAGGGACATTAGGGGTCTCCAAGTGTGAAATTAAAATTTTTGGAAGCTTCTCTTTACTAGTGCACTACTAAAAGTAGCCTTACTAGAGTGTCTTCTTTCCCCGAGAACTTCCATAGGTGTTCCATATGAAAAAATTACATGATTTTGGGAGGAAAAAACCTAAGGAATAAATTTAAATAATTTTAAGGCCTTGATTCTTCCTATTTTTTGAAATTTAGGACCATTTTTTAATCTGGTCACGGGCGATTCCTTGAAGGTTCATTTATCACCGAAGGAAAAGTTGCTTTTTTCCAACAAAATATATGGAGCATATAAATGGTTCATTTTTATTCACTTTGGAATTTTAACCAAATCAAAAATATCTTTGGAATTCCTAGAATCTTTAGCCGAGTCTTCACAAGAATCAGAGATCTTCATGTGCACTTCCGTCCCAAAATCAGAAAAATATCTACTTAGAATATCTCGAAACCTTTTGTATTGTGAAGTAGGCCTTCTTATATTTGTGATTGGTATCTGATTTCTTTCCAAATCATCTTGAGGCTATTTATACATGTAGAAGAAGAGAACAATCTTTTTCACTATTTTCATTTCCTTACACCATGTCATAACTAGCATGGCATTGCATAAAATTTTTCTAAACCTGATTTTTCTTGAACAAAATTCATAAAATTCATCATGTGATTATATTTATCTACTACACACTTCTTCAGTGATTCTTTATTTTCCTTGTATGTTCCCTGGGGGTTCTTACCAGGTGGAAAAAGGACAAAAGTAGCCATTTTGGATCCTCCAGAAGCACTTGTCTTCTCTTGGATCCAAATATCTTCATGAATAAAATGACATAACACCCCTACACATTAAACACACTTGAAAATCATATTATCACATTCCTCGTGGCCATTATGATGGTAATATAGTGAGTGAATTGGCTGAAGGATAAGTTTACACTGATAGGGAGAGGGAATTTCAAATGTGGCTTAGATAGTCATGGCTAAAATTTTGAACTTTTCATGATACACATTTAGCATGAAAACAAGTTCCTTATTTGAAATATGGTCATATAACTTAGCTTATTTGGACTGAACAAGTAGATCTTTTACTTTAATGTTTATTTATTAATTAATCTTATAATTTCTTAAGTTATGTGATTAATTCTAATTTCATTAATTCAGATATAATAATAAAAGAAAAATGAATATCAACATATAAGCTAATGCAAAGAACAATGAAAAAATCCACCAATATCAACAAGTTAGATAAATATTGGTAGAAATCAACCAAACAATTCAATTTCCAAATTGTGTCAAGAAGTCAATTTCTTTCTTATCAATAGAAAATGCCTTCATCCACTTATTCTAAGGCCAAGAATTTTATATACATGTTTTAATACACAATTCAACAATTTACAAATACTTGACAAGCTATCAAAAATTCAATTTTTGGAAAACTCGCTTTAGACCTTAAATTTTTGTACTAGCCGTCCAAAAAGACATTTTCTAATGAAAAATACACATTTCAAAGAATCGGGCTTCAATTTTAAGTTATTATAGGACCCATTTATCCCATTTTACTTCTCACAAGGTTTCACCAGGCAATTCCAATCCCATGTAATATTATTTTATTTCTACCATTTTCGACTAGGTCTTCAATATAGCCCTATTTACACACATATCTCTTGTCTGCGAAAATTCAAAAACATTTCATAGAAATTGAAATTCTTTCCTGATACCCTTTACGATTCTTCTACTTTGTGGTAGACATCAGACTCTAACTCTCATTCTATTGTCCCCAACATAATATTGAATTATTTTGCTACGTCTTCCTATACGTCTAGTTAGGATTTAATGAAAATTATAGGGTTTAGTGGTTTGTATGGTTTCACAAATTTCTTGAAATTTTTTCTAACTTATTACTAACCTTTTAATGCACTCGTCAAATTATATTCACGTGTTTATTAACTTATATGATTTGTTTTCACTTTTGGCTTCTCAAGACAATTCATCTTCTTACACACTAACAGTTTTTCATAACTTTGTTTTTATTTCTTATTTTGGCACGTTTATGGTTTCATGTCACTCATATTACCACTCCTCGTCTCTCCTCGTCTCTCCTTGTTAAGACTCTCTTTTCCGATTTGCTCACTAGGTTCCTCTAATATTTCTTAAGTGGATTGGCAACAGAAAATCATGGAATTTTCCTTCTATCCGGATTTTATAGACTCCTCACACGATTTCAAGACTTCATCATAGCATAATAAAACTCCCACTAAAATTCATGCTAATAATTACTTGATAATTTTCCATCCATGGGAATTATTTTCTCTGATGTCACTAAGATTGTCATGTCTCCACACATATGGATCTGTTCATGCATTTTACATTCTATATCCATTCAAAAATTGTAGAAAAATCATTACACTTCTCATCTATTTCCACAATGGTTCAAAGAATTTATATATTCTTCAAATCATGGACTAAGAAATTTACACTATAAGTTCTTTCTTTAAGCCCTCAAATGTGCACACACTCAGCTAAGACTATGTTTTTACAATAAAGACTCTCCAACTGACCCCAAAACATTTTACAATCACTTTATATTCACTAAAATATTCACGATCATCAATTTTTAAAAGTTATGCAAGGTTTCCATTTAAACTTAACGCGATTAGTTTCTTACTAACCCCTTAAGACAAGGTATTCCAAGATCGGTAATGCAACTTCTAGATTTATCTAATTTATTTAGGTTAGCTCTTTTTCTTCAAGTTATTTACATATCTATAGAAATTTATTGGCTTTATCAAAATTTTGAGATTAGAACGAGTACTTATTTTAATCTTTATTTTCTAATCCTCTATCTTAAATTTGTGTATAGCTGGTATAACAGTGCTCTTAGGTTTTCAAAAATCATATTTGCAATGTAATCACATTATCTTATCTACTTTATCCCCCATATTTTATCTCATTCACATTATACCTTATTACTAGGCCATAGAACAAGCATCAAAGAGTTTAAGAGCACTATACACTCATGACTATGAATGATTCATAAGTAACTCACCATTATGTTTAAAATATAGATTTGATACAATATGTTTCTTGAAATTTTACACCTCCTAATCCTCTCTAAGGATCCTTCACAAGTACCTCCACCATTGATATAAATTTCAAATCAATAACTACATTTTACAATGTGAATCTCTCTTTTTTAATATGAGACATGGTAACTGCATGTTAACTTAAGATGACTAAGTAAAGTTTACAATGACTACAAGTCACAAAACCCTATGAAAAAGGTCATAACACTTTATATGCTACCCATGAGGTCTAGAATGACTATTTACATTACTAGTAACCCTTACACTTTACAGCAAACCTCTTCAAATAGAATTACTATTTCAAATTATAAAAAATCCCATTTTGGAAGGAAAATACTAAAGGGAAAATAAAACCCATGAAGGATTCAAGGAAGCTATATGTTACTCTTGAAATACCTAATAAACCTACTCAGACACATCGAAAACCAAAATATAGATGAACGCTAAAATTTGACTATAGATAAGATGATGTTCATGCTTTATAAACTAAAATGATAACATAAGAAATGAAATAAATATGTTTATGTACTTTATAATAATAATGTTATAATCATGTTGAGTAAATGTTTTCAAATGATTTAGTAAGAAAAACAAATAGTTGACCTATACCTAACGAAAATTACTAATTTGTTAAAAGTATTACAAGATGAACTAATATTAGTTATTAACTCATTGAATTACTATGTCTTTTTTACAGAATCCTATCAAATATTATGAAATAATGCATTTAAAATGATTTTCTATGGATGACGTAGTTACATTACTCAACTAAAGTAACCTAAGTATAAGGAGCGTAGGGCATAATGTTCCTACATCATTTAACTAGAATCTCAACTTAGTGCCAACACATAATTTCTATGAGAAGGGTAGTGAGGACGTAATGCTGGGTAATCATTACATCATCGTTAGATTTCTCTTATGAATCCTAACATGGTACCAATGGGATTGGTTTTAGATAGAGAAATGAAATTTTAATGGACCCCCTCTTCTAAGATATTTCACCTTCTTAAAAAAAGAATCCATATAACTAGATTGATATGGTTTTGTGGTGATAGAAGACAAGTTCCATAAGCTAGTTTTTGGCTGTAGAACTAAGATTGTAAATAAATGCTTGAAACTTTGGCCATAGTAATTTATTAGTTAACTACATTGTCTAATAAATAAGCCCCTAAATAAACAGTTTCAGATACTAGATATAAATTGCATGAATGTCTTTCAGGTAGGTACTTAGGAGATATGCATAGTTCTCATAGCCTATAACATCTTAAACCATGTATACAATAGTTTACACACTCGGTTAGAGTGATTAAAGGAGATCGTGGAGATTTGGATATACCCTTATAGTTTCATATGGTTAATATATGTTATTAGATGGATTGTGAATATTTAATTATACCAGATTATTTAATACTAAGCTAAATAATAATGTTAAAAATTTGTAACATTGATTGTATAATAAGGGTATGCTTTAAAAGAAACTCCCTTAAATTTATTGATCATAACAAGGGTGATATAGTTTTGTATTAGAGTGGTAGGATTATCTTCTCTTGGTATCAATGGTTTCGTAACTCTAATGGAGATATTATCCTTTCAATTTAACTTGATATAATGATTAAATGAAGGATTAATCATGAAGCTCAAACCATTTCAATTAATTTTGAATGTTTAATGGCTGATAAGTTAGACAAAATTCTCATAGACTTTGAGGACACCCGTAACTGGATAGCTTCCTTGGAGCAGCATGTAGGGTTGAAAATCTAAAGCATAAGGAAGAACAATCTAAATAACATGAAGATAACAATGAGAGAAGGGAAAAAATAGATCATTTGACTGATGAACTGTCTAGAGATATAAAAATGATCATCCCACCCAAATTTTATGGAACTACCTTGGGGATGGCGCTGAAAAATGGTTAAGTGAGTTGAAGAAGTAATTTGAAATAAAGGATTTTTATGATGAAACTAAAGCGTTATGGGATGCTTTCAAACTCTCTAACAAAGCGTCTTCATGGTGGGATAATGATAAGATGGAATTGGAAGTAGATTCCGCTTCATCACATGGGAGAAGTTTATATTATATTTTCGCCAACTCTGGTTGCCACAACTTTATTTTTATTAGAAAATGTCATAAATTTAGAGCTTTACTCAAGAAAAATTGAGTGTTGTAGAGTATTAGGAACATTTTCCAATGTTTTTAAAAGACATGCCGCAATAATAAAAATATGATACTTAAGTATTCGTAAGCTCATCATGGGAATAAATATTAACATAGGATGTGTTTGGATGTTCATGGACCATCTACAATGGAAGCATTGTTTGAAAAGGTTATAAGCATGAAAATAAATTACAAGCCGTATCAACCTTCATGAAAGATAATTTTAAGAGTGTTATCTCACCTGCAACACTTTCCCAAAGGAAAACTTTGTAGAAGAAAGAGCGTATAAAAATGAATTTTTCCAAGAAAAATAGAAAAAGTAAACCTGTTATAAACATAACAAAGAATGAGTAGAACAATGTTGATTTTGCAGAAAATAAATTTGAAATTAAAGGTCCGTTAGGGGGATGTTTTAAATTCGGTAGTGATCACTATGAAAATAACTTCCCTGAAAAGAATCATGGGAATAACCAAAAGTAAAGAATTCATGCTGTAGTGGGTAATCAGTAATCATAAAAACACGCTATCCCAGTAGAAGTGCCAGGTAAGCTTTATGGTTTTCCTGTTACTATTTTGTTTCACACTAGTGCTACTGAGTGTTTTATTTCCAGTAATTGAGCTAGAAACTTTTCTAAGAAAACTGGATTTATGGAAAATAGTTAGATTGTCCAATACGTGAATTATGTAATTCATATGGTGAAACAATGTTTGAATAAAGAAGCATTGAAATTACCTACTTTTACCTCTAAGCTTTACCTTTATTTGGCTCCTTTAGGGTATTATCAAATCATAATCGGATTAAACTAGAATTTAAAAAACAAGGAAACATTTTTTTTTTATTTGAGAAGTTTATAGAATGTCTTGATGATACACAAAAAATAACCATCATTAAAGGTGTTAAGAGAGATTATGAAGTTAGAAAAATCTCTACAATGCAGTTAAAGAAATCCAAATACAAACGCTCCATGCTTTATGCTATTAAGATATCATATTTTAGTGAGGATTGTAATACTTATTTTGAATATTTTACACTTTTAATGAGTTTAAGAATGTTTTTCAAAAATAATTGTCTATACTTCCTCCTAAAAGAGAGGTTGACTTGACAATTGACATTAATCAAAGAAAAATACCAATATTAAATATCACCTTATAGGATGATGACAGTAGAGCTTGTGGAATTAAAAGGACAACAAAACGAAGTCCTGTAAAAAATACTAATCCAACCTACTATGTTTCCTTGGGAAGAACCAAACATTTTTGTTAAAAATAATGATAGAATGTTAAGGTTATGCATTGACTATCACATGATTAACCAAACAACGATAAAGAATAGATATCTTTTTCCTAAAGTTGATGATCTCTTTGATCAGATGAGATCCAATCTATTTAATCTAAGATTTATTTACAATCTAGTTATCATCAATTTAGAGTAAAAAATGAGAATCTTCATAAAAAAACATTTAGGACAAGCTTTGCACATTATGAATTAATTTATTTTCCACTTGGCCACAATAATGCACTAGTAACATTTATGAACATTATCAATAAAAATTTCCAAGAGTACTTACATAAGTTTTTTCTAGTATTTGTTGATATTTTTTATATACTCAAAGAATATTTATGAACACAATGAACACTTAAGATTATTGTTAGGAGTATAGAGAAAAAGAAAAATGTATGCTAATATTTCAAAGGATTCCCTTTATCAAAATGAAGTACAATATCTAGGGCATATAAAAAATAGGGATGGTATTTCTATCTACCCATCCGAATATCAATTCTATTAATGAGTGACAAGCACCTAAAAATGTGCATGGGGTAAAAATTTTTATGGGACTGAATGGGTACTACAGAATTTTTTAAAAATAATTTTCAAGAGTGGTTTGACCAAATACTTTATTGCAAATAAAGGATAAAAAAATTTATGCACTAAAAAATGTGAGAGTACATTTTAATCAACTTTTAAAAAAAACTTAAATCCCAATGGAAACTTTACTATGGTTATTGGTGCCTCAGGTAAAGTATTGGGATGAATAATTCTTCAAAATGACTATGCAATTTAATTCAAAAGTAGTTAAATTAATGTTCATGAGAAGAACTATTCTCCCCATGACTTAAATCTTATTTCCATAGTTCATGCCTTACAATTAAGGATGATTTTTTTAGGAATGTCTGTTTTACTTTTAAAAGGTAATTTGGGGTTGAAATTAATTTTTTACACAATCGAGTTTAAACATAGAACAATATAGGTGGCTGTAATTTCTATCCCAATATGAGTTTGATATTAGTTACATCAAGGGAAAATAAAATCAATTTGTTGATGTGTTGATCCACATGAGAATATTTCCACAACTATGACCCTCATAACACATTTTATTGAAGATGGTAATAAAAAAATTCAAGTTGATTCTTACTATCAACAAGTGAAATCCCTCTTAAAAAAACCTAATGATAGAAGATAAATTATTCTAGGTTCAACAATGAAGGAATTTTAGGATTTAACAAAAAATTATATGTGCCCTTAGGAAATGATCTAAGAATGAAATTTTTATAGGAATTTCATGATAGACCATATTCTAGACATTCAGGAGTAAAAAAGTTGTTGGTAGATGTTAAACAAAAATATTTTTGAAAATGGATGAAGAAGGATATGATAGAATATTTTTTTCATTTCTTGGAAGGGAAACATTTATAGGTGGAACACTTGAATCACACAGGTTTTATATATCCTCAAAGTATTCTAGAGTGTAAATGATAGGTAATCATCTTAGATTTTGTGTAAGGATTGCAACTCTCTAAAAATAAACACGATATGCTTTTGGTAGTAGTGGATAAACTAACCAAAATAGTTGATTTCATATCGGGAAATCTTAAGGATTATTCCATAGTACTTGCAAAAAGGTTTTTGCGTGATATTTTTTGATTCAATGGAATTTTAGAACTAATCATTTGAGATATTGATCAAAAGATGACCTCTTAGTTTTGGATAACACTGAACTCTACATTGGGAGTAAAATTGAATTTTAATTTTATTTACCATATTGAAACAAATGGACAAACAAATAGAGTGAACAAGTTTTTGGAACATATGCTTATAATGTATAGCATGGATAAAAAATACAAATGGGAGTAATATCTACCATTGGTTGAATTTTCTTACAATAACACTTACCAATCCTCACCAAAAATTGCCCCATTTGAATTGTTTTTGGCAGAGAGTATAAAACACCTATTAGTTGGGATAGTGTGGAGGCCAAAGAGGTGGTGGGTCTGGAAATATAGACTCAAATGGAAGATCAAGTTAATTAAGCTAAATTATAAATAGAAGGCTAATCTGAATGCAAGATTGCAGTAAAATAAATATGTAATGAAGTATAGAAACAAACCCAATAAACTAAGTAATAAATAATGAAAAAATAATTGCAAAGAGAGGGTAAGAAGCCATAGATCAGTCCAAGTGAGATCTTGACTAGACCAAATCTCTGACCAGCTAAACAGTGAGGAAGTAGTGTCACATAGAAGCCTTAGAAAATGTAGATCTAGAGGAGCAAGCTGGACTCAAGCACATAGAGACGAACGCAGAAACCCATCGATTCCCTAGACTTGTTTCTGGGATCCTAGGTCTATTGAAATGATGAAACTACCTCCTCTGAGGTGTCATAATGAGTTTTCCTTTTTTCACTCCGAGATCACATTAAGATCTGTGAGGTGGTGGGAAACCTGAAATAAAGAGTGAACATGAAAAACCCTCAAATAAACATCAAAGCCTAAAAAAGAAATATGCAAAATGAGGGGGCAGACTATCCTCAACTGTCACAATGGTGAACTTACAACTTAGAGATGCACTATATCTTAGACCCAATGTATTTATGTTTGTGTGTGGAATTTTTTCCTATGTTTCTCTTGTGCATGTCGCAATAAAAATAGAGAGTATGTATCTAGATGTAGAATTTAGTAAATGTGTGCATGGAATAGAATGCACTTCCCTCTTATGAATTGTGAAGTAGAAAACTAAAATTTATGTCCCTTGTGATGGAGCTAGATGGAAAAATGAAGCTCTTATATGTCTTGATGGATGCAACCTTAGGTGGTTATAGATAGTGCTTAGTGTTTGGTCCCTTATTATGATCACATAAGTTTATATTTATATGCTTCCTTTTATTGAATTTCATAATTAACCTTAAAAAAGTCGAATACCAAAAATATAAGATGATAGAATTGGTAGAAAGGACCCAAAAAGTGTGAGTAAAATATAAAGGGGACTGGGGCTCCTAGAAGGGATGAGGGAAATTGGTGTTTGTATTCTGGTTGGGTGCTGGTGTTTAGGATGATAAATGTTGAAGAGAAAAAAGGCATAAATAACAAGTAAGGTTGTAAGACTGAAAGTAGCAATATAAAGAAAAGAATTTTTTCCAAACATATGGTTTAATTAGTATTTTTCTTACTTAGGAATCATATGAATAGTAATATGTAATCGGTAATAGATGATTACCCAAATTTTTTCTTTGCGTGTCTCCATTTTTCGCCACTTTATGTTGGTGAGTGAAAGTCTTGATAACATAAAGTAGATAGAGATGTGTACCTAATAACCATGTACATAGATGAAGAAAGCATGCTGAGGGACTAGATAAAGTGTGGATTAATAAAACTGTGAAGGTTCAATGCCAAGGAGGACAAAGTGTAAAAAGTGATGATGAAATCGAACCTAGGGTGGAAACGAATTTGGAGATGTCACGATATACCTATTTTTGATGTTGATGTGTGTGATTTTGTTTTTGTTTGTTTTGAATATCACTTCCCATACGGAGGACTTGCAAAATAGAATCCAAAAAGTAGTCAACATATAATCAAAATATTTATAAATATTCTAAGGAAAGTATGTAAAAATGATAAAAGTGTGAAAAAGGAACATGTGCAACTTATTCATGATGAGGAAAGAGTGTAAATAAGGATCCTGTAGATGATTTCGAAAAATGATTTTTTCAGGAAATCTCACACCCATATAATGGAAATAATGTAGGGAGAATATTCAAGTGTCATCCTCCAACCTTTAACTTCTTCCCACTATGTAGAATACCACTGCATATGGTGTGTATAATCCTATGCTATAAGGAAATTCTACCATGTAAAATACATTGTTTATAGAGCTCTTGAGACTGTGCTAAACTACAAATCACTGTGTAATTTCTCTAAGTCTCAGGTATCCAAGAAAGGCCATTATGTTGTCCTCTAGTTTCATGCATGCATGAAAGATTGTTTTGATAAGGACCAAAGTCTAATTCTTAGCCTTTTCTTAAATTATAAACTATGTTATACTGGTACCATGTTGCATATAATGGTGTGTGGGGTTATTTATTCACACAAATCATTCCCCTGCATTTGGGGTGTATGCGATATGGCTTAAGGAGTATGTAGATGAAAACATGACCAACCATTGTGCTAAAACATTGCCTTGCAAGGGGAAGGGTATGTGCTTGGTATAAACCAAGTCACACACAAACAAAGTGGCTAAGAAACAAGTGTTAGTGCAAGAAAAGACAAACATGCATCTATAAGAGAAAATGTAAGCTAAGCAGATAAGGGATAAGATAAAATGTAAGTAGAAGAAAATGTAGACCGTGAAAAGAGGGTTGTAAACATGGGACACCACTCATGATGTCGCAAGACAATTAAGGCCATAGTGACCGTAATAAGACAAGTGTTTGCACAATACAAAGGAAAAAGCCCGTAAAAAGTGGAAAACAATGACAAACAAGAACAAGCAATGTAATAGACAACCATGGAAGAAAATAGAACTACAAATAAATGTTGCACATGAATCATCCATTAGCATGTTAGAAAGATAAAAAAAACTATTTCAATGCATGGGTAATATGATATAGTAATGTGATATCAAACAAAATGAAACAATAACATGTATAGTATACAAAAATGGATGCCCCCAGTAGCCTTTGTGGGGCATGTAATAGGTACTTTGCCAAACATCCATGTTGTGTGTAATAGATTTGTAGAATCTGTGATCATAAATAAAAAGGAAAGTGAACATGCATGCGTGTATGATAAAGATAATGACATATAAGATATCTATCTAGAATGTGTAATAAGATGATCATGTAACAAGAAAATGTAAAAAATACTAAATACAACAAAGATATGTAGTATGTTGTGAGTGAGGAAGAATGGATTGCAGAGTGAATTATAGGGGAAACATTCCCCCCAAGTGGATGTTTATATATGTAATGAGGTTCATTTATTTGTGTGCCCTCAATAGTCAAGAATGAACCATAATTGAGAGTGCATCATTGGGAAATATGTTTGAAAAGTGTGTATACAAAAGACATTTATTTTTGGGGTGTCATGTGATTTGTAGGATTGAATGCGGAAAAGTAAAATTGATGAGGTAGTGGAATGTGTGATTATTTAACCTAAAGCATATATCACTAGACATGTGAGGAAGATGGTAGAAAGTTTTATGATTTAACATAAAGAGTTGATCATATATATATAGAAATGATATAAACCATGATGATGTAGCATAAATTTTATATCACGAAATATATGATGGAAATAATAAAAAAAGTGATGATGTAGCACAAATTGTATTTCACAAAATGTGTAGATAATATTGTAGTAGTTTGTTGGTGAAATAATTTTTTTAGCGGGAAAATTAGTGGAGTCTCGCCAAAAGTGTGCGGGAATAATTCCTTCTTTAATGGGGTGGATCAATATATTGAAAACAAGGAAATGAAAACAATCTAAACTAATTCCTTGGGTGGTGTAAAGACCGGGGATCACATAGCAATACTTCCCTAAACATGTGTAAATTGTTTGTATTCAATACAAGAGAAGAAAATTACTTAGTGAGAGATATATGAGAGAAAAATAAGAAATGGATTTTAATATACAAATAGAATAGTTGAGTTTTTTACATTAAAATTAGGACATTTCACTTGTACCAATCAAAACAAACCATTTACAAATAAACATGAACAATAAAAAAGAAACCCAAAGTCTTATTGCATCATGTTGCATAGTTCAAAATTCTCCTGGAGTATAACTTGAGATGGAGATAGAATAGTAGAAGATGAGAAACATAATAAATTAAGACACTTACTTCTATAAATATAGTGAGAGATACTAAAAAATCATTCACCCTCTTTTGAAATGAGGACAAAATTCATATTTATAGTGGCAAGAATGTAATATCATCATCCCCACATGGCCTTTTACCTTCCTTCGCCACTGTTGAATTTTTGAAAGCCTATCATGAAATTTCATATTCCTCCATGATTTCTGAGCTTTACACTTTTGACCATTGGTTTTCCATGAACATGGTTTGGGTTGTGAGAATATTCATTCTGATAGAGGTTTTAAAACTAATCTAAAGGAGAAGGTGGATAAAAGGGCAACCGGTTTGGAGGATAAAACTACTGAAAATGAGGGTTCATGGCTCTAAGACCTCATAAAATATTTAAACTATGAAAATAGGTCTACTACTTAAAAAAATAGCTAATAACAGCAAAATAACAAATCTGGTTTCCCTGAAAAATACCTAGAAAGTGCACCTGAAAATTGGTGAAGTTGAAAAGTGATGTACTGATCTGAAATAAAATTTACAAAGTTTTTAGATGAATTCTGCACTGTGAATCTTCAACTGTTTGAATTCATCAATAATAGTTCTTTCCAAAACTACTATGCATGTTGTTTTATCTTCTTGAATGATGAAACACTTTTGAAAAGTGAAATTTTTAGTTGTGTGAGTGTCTCGCCCAGCATGCACCCTATAGAGAGATGGTTGGAGGTGTTCTAAGCCTCCAAAATTTATCTCTCTCTTTCGTAGATTCAATGGAAACACCTCACGTCTATGGGTATACCTATTTTGAGGTGAGTGTTTGGTATCAAGGCTAGTTCCTTATTGATGTATGTTAAACT
Source organism: Taxus chinensis (assembly GCA_019776745.2). Lineage (NCBI taxonomy): Eukaryota > Viridiplantae > Streptophyta > Pinopsida > Cupressales > Taxaceae > Taxus > Taxus chinensis. Next base: position 769,764,604 of record CM034148.1, on the reverse strand, counting down.
AAGTTTATAAGGTTTGAGTATAAAAGAGAACTATAAATGGATTAGAACTGAAGTGATACACCAAACTTGTATGAGGTATTTGACTTAGTACATGCACAATTGATATGAGAATTAATTATTGATGTATAAGACAACATTTTTCTGCAGAATATAAAAAACAAACACTTTGATCTATTGAGGGAAAGTATCACAACAACACTGTTAAGTTATATATGCACTTTAATATCATGTAGAAATTACTGAATTGGAAATAGGGTAAGATGATTAATCTTGGAATTCATCATTCACAAGGATTAATAAAACATACAAAAAACTGCAAATAATTGGAAAGGTAGAATATACTTCTCATTAAGAGGGAAATACTGGTAAAATCTGCATCAGCACTCCTGTATCTAAAATTCCCCCTATGTGCTTTGCCAAGGCACACAATATATAGAAAAAATTACTCCACCAACCTTCCTAAAAAGTATGCTAAAATTTTACTCGCCCATGAATAAAATAAGGAATTTAATACAAAGAGGCATTAATAGCCTTGGGTTACATCTCAGTCAAACTGTAGTTGACTGTTCTATTTTTAAGAAAAGTATGGCTGAATAATTTTTCTAATAATAAATATTGCTTAATGAGCAAGTCTCCTTCTAGGTGCATGCAATTTCTTTCTTCTTGTGCCTGATGTGACATATGCAACCTACCCGTCTTCCAATAATAAATTTTACATAGTTCAGCCCCTTTGGATGCATATGCAAGAAATTACCTCTCTGTGTGAGTAAAAATAATTAATTTATTTGTAAATTTGTAAAAATAACTCATCCATGGTATGCTTCTTGATAGGGACCACTTGCTTTGATGTGGACATCTTTTTCGTCATCTTATGATCACATGAAGAACTACACTCCTTGACTTCATAGGGGTCTCCATTGAACTTCGAACATAATTCAGTTTATAATCATACAATCATAAGTCCTTAGTTTTAAACGTATCACCCTTTTACATAAGGTTACGGACTTCATTCTCCACTTGGTCTGAAAACATAGTCATTTAAAAGGCATAATTTGATCACCTTTGATGAAAGATTTAATAGTGAAAAATATAATGTTTAACTTTGTTTCAATTGATCATGGCATTTATCACACAAATATTAATGATCTCATTACTCAGCATATATGATTTATTTTGGCCATACCTGACTTTGTTGATTATGGTTATATTATTTGATCATTAGACACTATAGGAATGGGTAATAATGTGATTTTGCAAGGTTTATGTAATGATCACCTTAAAACTTGTTCCCTCTTAACGATAGCTTGACCTTTTCAATGATTATGTCGATGGCTCTTATTTTGAAACTAACGCAACTGGAGTTACGGTTTCTTCACGGCATCGACATGTTGGTACTTTCTAACCATGGTTGAATCTGGTGAACTCGGGACTTGAGTTAAGGTGAAAAATTATTGCAACCCTAATCATTTTGGCATTTGCATTCTCAAGCTGTATTCGAGGTAAACGAACTCTCTAATTTTTTTTTACAACTGCCAATGACGAAGATTTTGAGCTTGATCTTGTTCCATTTTAAAGTGCTTGGAGACTTTTGTTAATTTTCTTTTGCATTCTTTGATATTTCTACAATCTTCTGGTGTGAAGCCCTCTATTTGATCTCTTGGCCACCATTATTAATAAATTGAAGCTTCAGTACTTGACACTTGTGTACTCAGTTAGTTCTAAATATAATGGACACCATTTTTGAAAAAGCTAAGACCTTTATTTGCAACCTCCAAATTTATTTTCTCTATCTTCTTCACCGAATCTTGGACCGTTTCTAAATATTTTGTGATTTCTTTCCTCGAAGGGGTCTTTTAAGCTCGAAAACATTTTTGGGTCTTCGTCATTTACTCTACATTTTGAGGGTTTGAAGTGTTAATTCCATCCTGGTAAGTTCTGCTCCATTTCTCTGAATTCTTTGCAAAACATAGACGAATATGTAATAGTCATGCATGAATGACTTATTTTTCTAGATTTGTTTTTACATATATATATATATATATATATATATATATATATATATTGTTGCTCAAATTGTTGCTGTTAAAGACCCTGATCTAGGTATTCCCCTTTTTATATGGGTATTCGAGATCATTTCCACTCCATTTTTTTTCTTAAAGATGGAGACTCTATGTTCGACACATGAAAATAATAAGGGTAAATGATAATGGGTATTTTGTGTTTGAAACTCTGCAACTTCGGCTATCCTTTCCTTATTTCACAATTAACATTGTTACCACCGAGCTCTGATTTTCTTGAAACTTTTTACATTTTCACACATTCATTTGACCCAGATTTGGGTTCGAGGTCTTCAAACATTACGTAGTATTGAAATTGTTTGGTTTCACTTGTAACTTTGTTGTAATAAACATCTATAATGCCATTGATGATAAATTCTATCTTCTTTTCATATTGTCTCGCTTAGTTTGCTAATGTTTGAACCTATCTTCAAGTTCTAGTTAAAGGACTTGTTGCATTGGTTTTAATGTCTTTGTGGCCTTGGAAAACTATATTAAAAATTTGTTTCTATGCATTCTACCTCATGTTCATTGCTACCATAATTAACTATTTGAAAGCATGCAGAAACTATGACTTAGAATGTATTGTAGGTTTTGTTCTTACTCGCCTTAGCTCTTTACTGTTGGGCTTGATTTCATTGCTGGAAATATTTACATCACTTAGTCTTAATACTGAGTGGATGAAAATTAACTGTTCTTGTGATCTTTTATGCCCCTGAACTTTTAAATCAAGATATTGTTGTACCTTTTAATTTGAAAATGATATCTGTAAATCATTTCTTTTTCATATGTGTACCTGCGTATGTGGTCTTCACTTATAAGATTGTGTCTCAAAGATTATTTTTCATCTAAAATTTACACTTTATCTGGTACCATTTATTATTTCTCTATATAACCTTTTGATGATATGATTATGAATGCAAGACTCCTATCAAAATATTCTCTAAAACATATCTCATTTTAAAACTTGTTTTAGTTCTCTGAAAAATTATCACTGTGGTTGCACAAATAATTTTGATATTTGTTTGAAACATTATTTTCAAATGTTGTTTCTTCACTACTCTTTGTATCAATTGTACTCTAAATCATGTTCTTGAATTCATCCTATGAAATTTTTACTCTGAAGGCTGATTTGTATGATATTTTGTACCATTGATGAGGATGAACTTTAATTCAGCAAGTTGAAGGTCCCTTTATCTTTATAAATCAATGATGTTTCATGTATGAATGCAAGTCTTTGTACTTTAATTTTTTTCTAGTTTTATTCTTGTCTACATTATGCTTTTTTCATTTTCAAAGAAATATGTTTCTTGAATTCATCTGCTACAACTATCCTTGATGATTTCTCATGTTGTTGAACAATAGTTGTACTTGAATTTCATTGGTGCTACTATGAGAATACTTTTTTGACTCTTTAATTATGAACATAATAAACATTATTTCTTGTTCTTAAATTTAAAACAACAATATGATATGTTCTTTTTTATTTAGTGTCATCTCTTTGATGTACCTTCTCTTTGCTTAGTTAAGAGATTCATATACCTAAATTTGACAACACAATATTCAAGGTTTAAAACTCAGAGCTCTAATAGATTTTTCTTTATGACAGGTACATGAGCTGCTGAAAGCTAAAGGTAGAGCTGGAGAATAGAGCTTGCACTGAAGATGAAGATATACAAGAAGAAAAAAGACGAAGATAACCCATAGGAAATGATGAGTTTTATACCTTTAATATATTTCTTTCAGTTTCCTATGTATATGTGCCTCTTAGCTTGAGTAAATATAAGTTCAAACCCATGGCTTGTGTGGGCTTATAACATTTTAATTTTTCACCAATAAATGAAGTTATTTTCCTGTAATGAGATGTATATCTTTTCTTTTCTATACTCTCTTCAGTTTTTATGGATAATAAACTGAACTTATACAACTCATAACACTTAACTAATTCACTTAATAATATAAATAAATTAAAAATAAAGTGTACCTTTTCATGCTGATGTGTGAATGTAGCTACTTATAACACTGCACCCTTCCATGCTTTAAACCTACAACTAAGACTACTTGCTTCTAGAAATTAAAACCTTGCATATGCCATCTTTCCCACCTTCACCAAGGCCTTGGAGTTGTCTTCCTAGGCTATTACATAATCTTGTTGAAGATGATAGATTGGAGAGGTGGTATATGTAAAGTATTACCTTCTGGGGAAACCCTTTTAGCTGTTTAATTTGATGCATGACACTCTAAACTTGTCCAAAACTAGGCAATCAAATTGTATCCCATTCTTATATGTCTAATCAAAACATACCCCAAATACTATAACCTGACCAATCTGATAAACTTAAAATTTTTGAGTTGACATTTTTTCGAACAGGGTGCAAAAAAACTGTCAACATTGTTGGCGATCCTACAGGAAAAGCTTCCTGCTAGCTTGTAGATCAGTGCCTTGATATTTTCCATTGGGCATGAATTCAAAGCATATAACCAAAACTATCTTTTTGAAAACAAACTAAGGATGGAAAAGGATCTAGAAACCAGATCACGTGCATAAATGCACCTTTTTGAATTGAAAACATTGTAATGTGCATGAACTTACTTATTGAAAGGGAAATCCTAATCTACACTACTCTTACCAGCAGAAAGTGAAGATAAACAAAACCTGAAACATGTAGTGAAAAGTAGATGTCCTTCCTCCAAAATCGAGGCCATGAATTCAGCTCTAGAAACTAACAAAGTGACATAGCTGAAAACAAGATATGTACCTTTCTATCATTAATCAAACCAGTACAATATCTAGGAAACACATGTATCTAATCTATAATCTGTTCTGGCATGATTTAAGGCTTGTTGTTGAGCATAGATAACTCACTTTTGTGCTCCAAGATAAGCATAAAATCTGGCAATACTATAGCTGGGTGAGAATCAACAAAATACTACATAGAACACAACCTTCTAGTAGCACATGCGTTGGTTGTTTTGAATTGGTCTGAGTCATGAACATAATTTTCAATAATGAATTATTTCTGAAGCTATCTTGAGATATGATTTGTGTCTTCTAACTATTGTAACTCATCTTGAAACTGTTTAAAGGTCTGCTTTTTCTCTACAAGTTGTTGTTCTGTGACTACTGTAAGTGATCTTTCAACACATATGTCTAACGATTTTGCATTACCCATATCCTCCATGTAGTATAAATACTCAATTTGATCCTCTTCTTCTTCATAGGCACTATCTAGATACATGGTACATTAAAAAAAACTGAAGATAATAGTTTTCATCTTCATAGATGCTCAAATGAAGTTGTTGTTTGTAACATATTTTAGGACATTCTAAAACTGATCTGAACACATATTAGTTCTTTCTAACTCTTGTACCATAACTAATCTTTCGTCTTGCTCATTCTCATTTTACATAAAATCTGTAAGATAAAAATTGTCTCATTTTTCTGCACAAGATTTGATTTGAACAACATGTTGTTCTGAGACATTCTTCTCCCAAAATGGATCTTCTAGGAGGGGATAATAATTTAGATCTTCACCCGATATAACTCCTTGCTCTTTTTTATGTACAAGAAGAACCTTAGAAATCAGAGGTTCTTTGAATGCTAAAACTACAAAATCAGTGAGTTCTATATGTTGCTTTTCACCTATGCAATTTTCTAAATCTGATAAGAAATCAACCTCTTCAAGATGTGAATTTAAAACACAATTTCCTTGAATTTCAACCTTATTTTTATTCAAAATTGATCTATCCTCTATTGATATGGTTGTAAAATGCATGTGTATGGTGCCTGCATGCACACTATACTCAGAATATGCAGATTGTTGATCATCTTCCAACTACTCTTGATATGATGGAAAAATAGGTTGTACCTTTTGCATGGTTTATTTTTCCAACTCTGGAATAAAATAAAATTGAAAATTTGACACCCATCCATCCAAATTCTACAAAAATTCCAACCTATTATTTCCTTTTATTTGCTTCCCCTCCTTAATGATATATTGGTTCTCTCTTTCCAGGATGAGAAGTACGGATAAATGAGGAGGAGTGGGCTTAATTTCAGTTTCAACAGTAAAATTTTGGACAAGAGATTGGGGTATAAGATTATGGGGTGGAAAAAGAAGGAATTGTAACAGCATCTGAATGTGAACTTGGACACTTGAATTTGACTTCAGTATATGATTATGGGGTGGAAAAAGAAGGAATTAGATCAACTTGATAGTTAGGAGACTAGGGAATAGGATTCATTGGATGGCCATGAGTATATATGGGCACTAAATTTTTATATGGAAGGTAAGAAGGAACATCCCATTGACAGGGTTCCCTATACTGACAACTCTCATTCTCCATTACTTTTTGATTTCTCAATTTGTTCCTTTTTAGCTAAATATTTCTACTTCAAACTATTAAACTCGATTCTAAGATCTTCCTCTTGGGCATAATCAACATAACCCTTATATTGATAATCATTTTGATGAATAGGGTTTAGGTTATAAGGATATTCATTTTGATAGGGGTTATAAAACTGATGTAAAGGAGAAGATGGATAAAAGGACTGCTGGTTTAGAGGATAACACTGCTAAAAATGAGGGTTCATTACTGTAGGACCTCATAAAATATTCAAACTATGAAAATAGGTCAGATGCTTACAAAAAACAACTAATAAATACAAAATAATAGATTTTTTTTACTTGAAAAAATATTGGAAATCGCAGCTGAAAATTGGTGAAGTTAAAAAGTGATATACTGATCTGAAATCAGATTTATGGAGTCGCCAGATGAATTTTGCACCCTAAATCTTCAGTTTTTTTAATTCATCAATAGTATTTCTTTCCAAAATTGCTATGCATTTTCTCTGATCTTCTTGAATGATGAAACATGTTTGAAAAATGAAACTTTTAGTTGTGTGAGCGTCCCACACGGCTTGCCAAAAAATGTTATCTTTTGAAAGTGCACCTTGTAGAGAGATGGCTGCAGGTGTTCTAAGTTTACAAAAATTATCTCTCTCGTTTGTAGATATAATGGAAACACCTCAAGTTTGTGGGTATACCTATTTTGAGGTGAGTCTCTAGTATCAAGGCTGGTTCCTTATTAATGTATCATAAACTGATTTTCTGAGGCTTAAGGGTAAAACAAAATTGTAAAAGGATTAAATCTAAGGTGATACACGAAACTTGTATGAGGTCTTTGGATTAGTACATGCACAATTGATATGAGATTTAATTCTTGATGCACAAGCTAACAAATTTCTGTAGAATATTAAAGGCAACATGTTTATGTATTGAGGGAAAGTATCAAAACAATAATACTAAGTTAAACATATAAATTAATATCATGCAAAAATTACTAAATTTTGCAATAGGGTAAGCTGATTAATAAGGGAATTCAACATTCAAAAGATTTAATGGAACATACACAAGACTAAAAATTATTGGAAAGACATAAAATACTTCTCATTCAGAGGGAAAAACTGGTGAAATCTGCTTCAGCACTCCTATATCTAAAAGTCCTCATGTGTGCTTTGCCAAGACGCATAATATATAACAATTTAATTGATTCCACCCCTCCTAAAAATAGGATAAAATTATACTCGCCCATGCATCTTATTTTTACTGGAATAAAAATAATCATGCTAATATAAAGAGGCATTAACAACCTTTGGTTACAAAAATACCATTTAGTCAAACTGTAGTTGATTGTTCTATTTTTAATAAAGCATGGGTGAATAATTTTTCTAATAATAAATCTTGCTCGATGAGAAATTCTACTTCTAGGTGCATGCAATTTATGTCTTCTTGTGCCTGATGTGATATATGCAACCTGCCCATCTTGCAATAATAAATTTGACATAGTTCAGCCCCCTTGGATGCATATGTAAGAAATTACCTCTTTGTGTGAGCACAAATAATTTATTTATTTGAAACTTTACAAAAATAACTTACCCATGGTATACATCTTGATGGGGAACACATGCTCTGATGTGGACATTTGTTTCATCATCTTATGGTCACATGAAGAACTACACTCCTTGATTTCATAAGGATCTTCATTGAACTTGGAATATAATTGGTTTATAATCATATAATTATAAGTCCTTCTTTTTTACAGTAGCACTCTTTTACATAAGGTTACAGACTTCATTCTCCACTTGGTCAAAAAACATAGTCATTTAAAGGCATAAATTGATTGCCTTTGATGAAAGACTTCATAGTGAATAATATAAGGTTTACCTTTGTTTCAGTTGACTGTGGCAATATTCTTTGATCATTATTCAATGTAGAAATGGGTAATATTGCAAACTTTTGCAGTGTTTATGTAATGATCACCTTAAAAATTTTCACCTCTTAACAATAGTTCGACCTTTCCGATGATTGTGTCAGTGGATCTTCTTTTGAAAATAACCTGAGTGGAGTTAGGGTTTCTTCGTAGCATCGACACATCAGTACTTTCTAACCATGATTGAATCTGAACTCAGGACTTGAGTTAAGGTGTAAAATTATTGAAACCCTAATCATTTTGGCATTTGCATTCTTGATCTCTATTCGAGATAAATGAACTTTGTAAAAAAAATGTACAACCATTGATGAAGCTTTTGAGCTTGATCTCGTTCCATTTTGAAGTTCTTGGAGAGTTCAGGGCATTTTCTTTTCCATTATTTGAGCTTTCTGTGATCTTTTGGTCTGAATCCCTCCGTGTGATCTCTTGGACATCGTTGTTAAGAACTCAAAGCTTCACTACTTGGCACCTATGTGCTCAGTTAGTTCTGAATATAATGGCCACCATGTTTTAGAAATAGGTAATACCTCTATCTGTAACCTCAAAATCGATTTTCTTGAGCTTCTTCACTATATCTTGGTCTATTGCTAAAGATGTTGTAATTTATTTCCTCTAAGGGGTCTTCTGAGCTCGAAAACAGTTTTGGAACTTCATCATTTACTTTGTATTTTGAGGGTTTGAAGTTTTAATTCCAACCTAGTAAGTTATGCTCCATTTCTTTGAGTACTTTACAAAACTTAGATGAATATGTAACAGTCATACATGAATGACCCATTTTTATAGATCTATATCTGTAGTTTTTTTGGGTGTGGCTTGAATCATTACTTTTAAACAACCCAGATCTGGTTATTCCTCCTTTGATATGGGTATTTGAGATCATTTTCACTCCATTATTTTTCTTGAAGATGGAGACTTTATGTTTGAACATGAAAAGAATAAGGGTAAATGATAATGGGTATTATGTGTTTGAAACTCTGCAACTTGGTATTCATTCCTTCTTTCACCATTAACATTTTTACTCGTTCTCTGATTTTCTTTAACTGTTTACATTTTCACACTTTCATTTGACCCTAGTTTTGGTTCGAGGTATTGAATCATTATGCAGTATCGAAATTGTTTGGTTGCACTTGTAACTCTACTGCCATAGACATCTATGATGCCATTGATGAGATCTTCTATCTTCTTTTGATACGGTTCCATTAGTTTGGTGATGCTTGACCTATTTTTGGGTTCTAGTTTATGGAATTGTTGCATTGGCCTGAACGTCTTTGTGGCCCTAGAAAATTTAATAAAACTTTATTTCTGTATTCTACCTCCTGGTCATGGTTGCCATAATTAACTATTTGAAAGCATGCAGAAACTATGACTTAGAATGTATTCTAGGTTTTGTTCTTACTAGCCTTAGATCTTCACTGTGGGTTGATTCATTGCTGGAAATATTTGCATCACTTAGTCTTGATATTGAGTGGATGAAACTTGAATATTCTTGTGATATTTGGTGCTCCTAAACTTTTAAATCAAGGTATTATTGTACCTTTAATTTGAAAATGATATCTGTAAATCATTACTTTTCATATGTGTACTGCATATGTGGTCTTCACTTATAAGCTTGTGCTCAAAGATTCTTTTGCATCTGAAATTTACACTTTATCTCGCACTTTATTGTTTCTCCACACAACCATTTGATGATTTGAGTATGAATGCAAGACTCTATCAAAATATTCTTTGAAACATGTCTTATTTTGAAACTCGTTCCAGTTCACTAAAAAATTATCACTATGGTTGCACAAATAATTTTGATATTTGTTTGAAACATACTTTGAATGTTGTTTCTTCACTACTCTTTGTATCAATTTTTCTCTAAATCATGTTCTTGAATTCATCCTATGAAGTTTGTACTCTAAAAGATGATTTGTATGATATTTTTTACCATTGATGAGGATGAATTTAATTTAGCAAGTTGAAAGTCCCTTTATCTTTAGAAATCAATGATGTTTCATGTATGAATGCAAGACTCTATAATTTAATTTTTTTCCAGTATGATTCTGAGTGGATGAAAATTGATTGTTCTTCTCTTTGTTTAGTTAAGAGATTCATCTGCCTAAAATTTATAGCTCTAACAGATTTTGTTTTCTAATCACAAACACATGAGCTGCTGAAAGCTAAAGGCAGAGATGGAGATGGAACAACACTGAAGAGGAAGATATATAAGAAGTCAAATGTGACAAGAACCCAAGGCAATGATGGGTTCTACCTTTAATATTTTTCTTTTAATTTTATGTATATGTACCTCTTAGCTTGAGTAAAGTCAAGTTACATCCACAGCTTGTGTGGTTTTACGACACTCTTATTCCTTATGAATAAATGAACTATTTTTATCTAATGAGATGTATATATTTTCTTTTATGTACTCTCTTCATTTGTATGGGTAATAAAGTAATTTATACAACTCAGAACACTTAAGTAATTTACTAAATCAAAGAAATAAATTAAAATCTAGTTTCCTTTTAATGCTCATCATGAAGGCAATGGTTTATAACACTGCACCATTCTATGTTTCAAACCTGCAACTAAGAATATTTCTCTAGGACGTAAAACCTTGCATATGCCATATTTCCCACCTTCACCAAGGCCTTGCAACAATTTTCCTAGGCTACTTCATTGTCTTACTAAAGATGATATATTAGAGAGAAGTTATATGAAAAGTGTTACCTTCTGGGGAAAAAATTTAAGTTGTTTATTTTGATTCATGACACTCTAAACTTGTCCAAAACCAATAAATCAAATTTTATCCCCATATAAGATGTTTTATCAGAACATACCAAAAAATTGTTACTCCACCAATTTGAGAAACTTAAAAGTTTCGAGTTGACCTTTTTCCGCACAAGGTGTTAAAAAAATTCAACAAGATCTTTCATCTCTTCAATTCCCTTGGTATTATCTTCTAATTCCTCACGTGCATCCTAAAAATATTTATAGAAAGTGACTATATTTCTTAGAGCATGCATTTCACAATACTTTTCTCATAAATACCCAATTTTGTATGTTTTATTCCTAGACCCTATTTTATTCCATATCTTTCCTAAATTTCTTCAGATGATCACATAGATCTACTATACACTACTTGGAGTCATTAGATATTCTTGGTACATCCCTGGGAGGTGTTGTTATCTGATCAAACAAAATCTTACGCAAGAGAAATGGAGCGACATTGTCTAAAATCCCAAAGTCCAAAAGTTATAAATTTCAAAATTTCAATGTTTCAAGATTTCAGAGACCTCAAGAAGTGTTCCAGAAATGGAGTGGTAGTTTCCAAAATCTCTAATTCCAAAATTCCAAAATTTTGGACTTTCGTGGTTTAGGGAATTTTGGGAATCGTGCCAGAAAAGTAGTGAGCAAGAAGCCCGAAATCCTGAATATCTGAACTCTAAAATTCTGGACTTCAGAGTTTTAGGGTTTTGGATTTAGGAGTTTTGGAAGTCTTGAAGCCAAAAACATGAAAGTCCCATTCATTATCTGAAAACCTGAAAATTCTAAAATTTCAAACTTTCAGGTTTCAAACTTTTAGAATTCTCAGGTCATTTTTGACAGAATGACAGCTCAAACTTTAGATGGCCATATCTTTCGATTGGAAGTTCATATTATAGTAAGAGAGGACTTTTTTGAAATCTTACAGTTTCCTCTATGTAAATATGATTGTATATCTTTAAATTAATGGGACTAAGCTTTTAAAAATAAAAAATATAGTTTGCCATTTTTTGAGGTGTCCCAGGTTTGTCACTTACCACCATAATGAAGGTATGGGCTTCCTTCTTTCCTAGTAAGGCATGGTACATGGAGGTATGGATTTTTTCATGGCACCCATAACTATTGTAGAATAATTCAATGCATTTTGAGGGTGGTTGAAGCTAGATTTCAGATTTCTTATATCTCCTTCTCTAATTCTTAATATTTATTGTAAGGAGGGGGCATTTTTCTAAGGGTTGGACATTTTGGATTTTCACCCTCCCTTCTTCTCTTGTCTACAAGTGAATTTCTGGAGTTCAAACCTCCCATCTAAACTATAAAATGTAATCTTTCCTCTTTCCCATTGGAATGCACTATATCAATTCTTTGGAGCAACAATAAAAAGTCTGTGGATGATTTTCAACCATCTATTTTGTTATTGCATCTTCCTGACCTCTCATTGTAACCCTGGTTATCTATCCATGATGGTGGTTATCTATGCATGTGTGCACCTGAATAGAGGAATAGGAACCAGCCTTCATTTGGAGAGCTTTCCTGATGGCAAAGTCCCACACTTTGGGAAAAGCTCCATGTTATCCAATCACACTGAGATTTTCAATCCATTGAGCTGCAGACATTGAGGGGGGTTGTGATTACGCATCAATAGGTGATCTAAAGATGCAACAAGTCTAAAAATGGGACTTTTTAGGCCTTCAGAAGAAATTCCTTCGAGATTAATCTTAATAAGATCAAGAATTGTTTTCCATTGACTACCCTGCACATGAAACATACATTAAAAATCTAGTTAGCACATCCCTCTCAGCCATGATGGCATTTACATATTCACAGATTGGATGGAAGGAAAGTTTACATTACCTGGTTCAAGGATTTTTTGAGTTTGGGCTTGGTTGTTATGGCTAATATTTCAATTTTGATGCTAGACATTTAGCATGACAAAAGTTGGCTATAGCTTAGGGACTTGTGTCACATTAAACAAAGTGAAAAAGGGGAAAGTATGAATCCCATAATTTCAAGGAACTAATAAGACCAATGCCTTATCCATTTGGCTATAAGAGTTATTGCAAAACAAGGGTGGATACAAATAAAATATCTTTATTGAGAAAAAAAACAAATGAAAAAAAGGGTAACATAAGACATAAATGGAAGCACACAACACAAAGTGAAGCACACAACCCTATATTCTCCTATGGTACATATGGGGGATAACTCACTTTCAGCATTTATATAATTTCAGATATTCCCCATTGTAGACACTAAAATTGGGTCACACTCCCCTTGGTCTTTTGTCAAATAACCAGCTCAATTATACTCATCTAACCATGGCCCCTTCCATCCCACATCCCCTTTAATTTAATTAATTTAATTTAATTAATATGTATCCTCCAAATTTTTAATATCTTATTACGTTCATTTCTACCCCACCACCTCACCTAGTCACCTCACCTAGACACCTCATCCAGCCACCTCACCCTAGACCTATGCTTGGCATGATTCCATAACCAACAATAACTAACTCTTACTTTCCTTAATGAGCTAAGATTTGGTCTAACCCAAAAATCAATCCCTAAAATATCTCTAACCACAATCCCAATCATTAGAAGGGAACTTTTAGTTCTAATCCATGAGAATAAACTAACTGGGCCCAGGAAATTAGAAAGATCTGCCCAATTTAGTAAACCTAGGAAATCCCTCCTTAACCGACACCAGTCACAATAAACTGAAACTGGTCAACCTGGAACCATTATTGGTTACCATTTATCCACCCAAACCACCTTGGTTTTGTGTTGGCACATTCTAAGAGAAAGAAAATGAGATCAGAGCTACATGCAAGAAAAACCAGCATCCTTTCACGTATTTAGACATCCAGAACCATCACCAGGACAGATATTAAAACATTTCACCCACCGAATCATTATCGGAATCATTGTTACGATATCCAACACTATTCTTCTTATCAATAACCACCTCCATTCAGCCATCAAAATCTACATCACATTAAGTATATCTCTACCAACATTGTCTATTTCAGCATAGTTTAATTTTTGTCATTCATGTTATTACTTTATACTTTACAACATGTTCATTCCTCCATTGCTTAATAACTTCTAATCTCACCATTTCCCTTACCCACACAACCAGATCATCATTCTGACCTAATATCCATTTTTTAGTGTACTTGAGATCTCCACAGACCTTCGCATCCAATCTCCCAACCTTATTTGACCTAAGATCAGCCCCTGTAATTTGATCTATTTGAGTTTCTTTTACCTCAACCATACCGACATTGGTTATACGCAACCACCATTAGTTCTACCTAAATTGACATCGGTCACACCCGACCGACATCGGTCTTTTTGTTTTATACCTTAACCAAGAGAAAACCCAAAAATCATCCTACCAGTTGACCTAAATAACCCATAATCAGACCTTAACCAGTCACTGTACCTTGACATACACCTCATCTCTTACGTCCAACTATATCCTATCCTGTTGTGATTAGATTTGTTAATTGTGCTTGAATGAAATACCTAAATCATATCAACTATAGTAGGAATTTACTTGTTTCTCGGATTAATTTGTTTTTAAACAGTGGATTAACAACCATCTAGGGAGTATCACACTTCCCGAAACTAGCATACACTAGGCTCTCCACTTTCATATATCATTTAACTATCCTCTTGTGGTCTTGTTTTCTATTACAGGTAGATCCTCCTAGCCAAAAGGAAGCTCTCACATTCATCTGTGTATCAAGAAGTCCAAACGCATGTAACAACCATCAACTGACCAACATTTAACATGTATTCCTCCTTGGCCCTTACGATTATCTATTTCATCATTAAAAAATTTAAAGAAAATGATGAAATTTTGGCATGCCCGGTGGGACCCATCAGGGTTTCTTTTGCATATATTCATTCCTAGGTAAAAGTGGTGTGTTTTTTTCCCTTCAAAAATCTTCCACATTAATTTTCTTCATTGGAATCATTCTCCTTGTTTCTATTTTCTAAAAAAGAAATCATATTTTTGGTTCTTTAAAAATAATACATCTTCGTTTATTTTGCATTGCATTAGTGAAAGAGCATCCCTCTTCCTATTCATCACTTTCTACATCAAGTATCAAATTTCGATTTGAGTTTAAAACACTTGTATTGCATTCTGATTTGTTGCATTATTATCTCACATTAAAACTGAGGGAAACCTATATGTTGGAAGTCATGCCCAGCTGATGGTTGACACAAAGAATCGTAGAAAGAACATTTTTCTCTCTCTGTGTGTCTTACCAAACTTCCACAAAATCAAAATATAAACATCTTTCTTAAAAAACATCTTACCCAGGAACATCTGTCAGTGATCACACGATCCTTTTGGTAGGTACTCCCCAGATCGTTGCCTTTGTCCAGTCATCATCTCATGGGATGGCAAGCCCTTGCCATAACATACCTGAAACCTCTCCTTTTAGATATCCTTCTTCATAGGATACCTGCATAACCAAAAAATTATGCTCTAAATACACACAATCAGTCCAAAATGGCATAGTCTAAAAAAACATAAGAAAATAATTGTTAGGATCATACTTTTTCTTAGTGTTTTTCTTGGCTTGTGTTTTGAGGTGTGAGACTATGACTCTCCATTTTTCTTCTTCCTTGCACACTCCACCATTATAGTTAGCGTATTATGAATTTTTCTGAGTGTTTCAGGGCCTCATATCCTCATTCTCATGTTTCTGAGTTTGATTCTTCACTTAATTTAACTCATGAAACCAAGTTTCTTCATTTCCTTCTGATTTCACAATCACCGACGTTGGTCCAGTGACTATCACCGCTTCACATATGACCATTGTTGGTTACACCCTAACTGGTGTTGTCTTCTTGCTTTCTAGTTACTTTACCTAGAATAGCCTTCATCACTCTTTATGTTTTGTTTCTGGCCCTCTGGGCATCATCATATTTCCCACCTATTGATACCTACTGCCATATACAATTTTCACAACTACACATCCAACTTTCAGGTTTCATTATTTGAGATTGGTTTTCTTCCACAATGACCAGTATCAGTTTCAGTGATCATCATAAGTTTTCCCTCAACCTAACCATTTTCAGTTGCATATGTTTTATTTTCAAAATCTAGACACTAACCACATTCAACTCCTAGACCCCATTATTCTATGTTTCTACAACTTTCTGTGTCATCTAAAGAATATAGTCTTACCAAGTCAGCACTTGTCCACAAGGTGTTGACTCATAGCTAATCTAACACCCTCATATTCCATGTTAGTCATCAACCACTCCCACCTAGTCCCTCACCATCTTCCATCCTATCACCCATGGATCCAACCCTACCTACACCCATTTCTACATGTGACGAAGATTTTGCACGACTCCTTGATCAAAATAGCGCGGCCTTATAGTTATACCTTTCCCACTCTTCCACCTGAAATGCCTTAGGTCAGTTGATATAAGAAATGCATTTGTCCATCTCTCCTGTCCTTATTCTTGGTGTTGTATGAGCTCTAAATCACATGGTGTTACCCTCACCTGCTTCACCCCTGGTAGTTTTTTAGCTAGGCCCCATACCTACCATGACCACTACATCGGCAGTTTCACTTGATCCTATTGTATCGGTTATCCCCTCATCGACCATATAGACCATAGCATAGTCCGCACCTATTGTCTCACATATACCCATTGTAACACAACCACCCCATGGTGCCAGCGACCCCTCCTCCAATCCATAATCTCATCCTCTCCATCCCACAAACATTTCCCCCAATCGCCACCAGAGTAACGATGACCATCCCACCTACATACACATACTATCAAAAACCTCCTATCTCATCTGTCACCCATTATGGATATGTGCCTTCTATTTCAGTTCTTTATTCTAACCCTCCCTATCAGGTTCAATATCCACCCCCTTATGCCACATGAGGTATCCCTCCATCACAACCTACCAATGACCTCATCAAGTTGATGATGGAAAAGTTGCATACATTAGAAGCATTGTTTTTCAGCTCATGTAACTCCCTCACCTATGAAGAAATTTGTAATGAGCCTATTCACCCATCCATTCCTATTCAACCATACCTCGTACATTAGGAAATGGAAAAATTCAACTGCTTCAATATTAAAGAAAATATGCAAAAATATTTGTGGTCTTTTAAACAAGGGTGTTATCTAATTTGCCACGATGACACTTTACTTTTGATGACTTTTGTAATGTCCCTAACAGGACTTGTATTGAGCTAGTACAGTGGACTACCAAGACACTCCATTTACTCATTTAATCAAGTAGCCTTAGTCTTCACAGATCACTTCTCCATCAACATTGTTAAAAAGGTTACCATGACTAATATTTATTCCACATGATAGTATGACAATGAGTCTATCGCCGACTTTGTCACTCACTGGCACAACCTCATTAACCAGCTCACATTCCAATTACCTCAAACTGAGCTCATAGAACTGTTAGTGCAAAATCACAGCACCCCTGAATGAGTTCTATTGGTCTTCTTTTCTAAGGTAGAGTCATTTGGTGTGATCTGGATAACATTAAAATTTACCCAAGGTGTGGGACCTTGCAAAATGGAAAAGCACTCTAGATTAAAGGTTGGTTCCTATTCCTCTGTCTAGGTGTATACGTGAGAACTTGCAGAGGATCTATCTTTATACCTAATCTAAAATTCTCTAAGGAGATAGGGAAAAAAGAGATATAAGAAATAAGGAATGACTAAACTACAAGGTGATGCACCAAATGAATGATGAACACTAGTTTGGATGATAGACAAAAAACAAAAAAATACATACAATAATCAAGCATAGATAACCACATTTATAATGAAATACCGGATGTGAGAAAAAGAGACAAAAAGGATCTAGAATCAATCAAAAACGTGTTTTATTGCTCTGTGGATTGATACAATACATTACAAAACAACTAGGAGGTAAGAAACATACTACAATTTTAATGGAAGGACTGAACTCCACAAATTCCTTTGCTAGAAGGAAAGGGTATCCTGTGAAACAAAAGATTGTTCAGCCCTTTGAAACAAATCCTGAGTGTGTATTTATAGATTCGATACAGATGGGAGAAAAAGAGAGAAGCGGGTGAAAAAAATCTCCAAGATCAACTACCATTATTTAATGCCTCCCATAAAATTTGTTCCAAATCTATCTTGACTGCATCGAATCCTTATTCGACACCTCGAAGGAGGAAGAGATGGTGGAGCAGATCAAATCTAATTTGGTTATTAAGGAAAGAAAATGCTGCATTAAATTCCTAAAGACTTTTTCTACATTTTTCAACTACTAGTGCCTGAAAAAATGATTTTTTATCTTCCCATGGCGTAGAGGACATCAAGACACTTCCAAGTGTGTAATATTTACAATATTTCAAGCCATGAGTGAAAATATATGCCCCTTTGGAGTTTGTATTGGGTCTGTATACATGGGTGGGAAAACAATTTTAAATACAGGTCTCCTTTTTCTTTAGGGCACGTGGCAACCAAATTAGGGAAAAATTGGGTTTGCAGGTCCGTGATTTATCCTTTCTCCCTTTTCCAAAAAACAAAAAACTCAGAAAACCCCTGGAGCCCCTACTCTTTGATTGGACACGTACCACCGTTTGGTTGGTTGGGGAGATGTTCTTTAATTTTTATCTCTGTGCCTTTTTGACAAAAGGACAATTTTCACCTTTTCCTCCAACTCCGTACTTTGACTATGACTTGGGCTCAAATGCTGACTTTTTCCTTCGGTCGGAGTTTCAGCCCATTTTACAACTTCTACACCTTTTGCAATAACAAGAGGCAAAAACCAACTTTCCCCTCGATGGCCAGATTTAGCACTACTAGTATAGGCTTGCCACGTGGCTTTTTGTCCACTACCTACACAAGTTTTATGTTTTTGGCTAAGTATTTTACTTGGTGGGGTCATATCTCTTGACATGGGACATGCAGGAGTTTGGAACTTCATCTTGAAAACCTTTATCTATTCAATCCTTCAATTAGTGCCATTTAGACACTTGGTAACATCTATTTTCCTGCCCCATGCATTGACTATTCAACTAACTCAGCCCCTTTTTTGAGATTGGACATGTGGAGGCACTGCACCCATTTGAAAGCCCTATTAAATTTTTTCCTTTGATGGAGCATTGAGTTGACACTTGGCAGCCTCTTTAGGTCTATTGACTTTTCAATGGTCCCTCTTACTTTTTAGACTTTGGGCCACATGGAGAGCTCGCACTCATTTGGGTCTCTACGTTTGGACTAACTCTTGGAGATGCACCAAACTGACACTTAGCATTCTCCACTTACACTTTTATACTTATCCAATTTTAAGGCACAACCTATTTGTCTTTTGACTCTATTTGACCATTTACT
This sequence comes from Taxus chinensis, assembly GCA_019776745.2. Lineage (NCBI taxonomy): Eukaryota > Viridiplantae > Streptophyta > Pinopsida > Cupressales > Taxaceae > Taxus > Taxus chinensis. The sequence continues at coordinate 769,745,155 of CM034148.1, read as the reverse complement.
ACATGGAGGGCTAGTGCAAGTTTGAGTCTCTGCCATGGCTCCCATTTCAGATTTGCACCAAGCCAATACCTGGCAGCTTCTCTCTTAGTTGAATACTTTTCAACGGCCCCAAAAATTATTGTGGCTTTGGACATGTGGAATCCTGGCACTCGTTTGGGATTCCCTTTCTGGATTCAACATTAGAGAAGTGCCGCGTAGACACATGGTTCTTTCCACCACCTCCTCCATATTTAGTTGATTTTCGAATCTTTCCTAAACGATTTCGAGCCTAAAAAACTTTAAAACTTTTCCTTTTTTTCCCCTTCTTGATCCTGGTTGCTCTGCAGCACTTCTCCTTATTTTTTGTCCCTACTATTCTATTGTTGAGTCCTTCTGCAACCTATTTACAAGATCTAAACAATTTTTCTCAGGTTCTTTCTATGCAGGATCATGGCTGATCCAATATTTTTCCTAGGGGGTGGAATATGGATAACAATTTGGTGACTCATAGGGGTATATGCCTGCTAGATGAGAAGACTAGTTGTCTTGTCATATCCATTGGGCATGGAGTCAAGAATGATGGTCTGATACTAATTCTACCTCTAATTCATGAGCCCGACTGTTTGTACTCTCAATTTTCATAAGAAATCTCGAAACAAAGGTTTCTGAGAGTAGAAAATTGTTTTGACCTGGGGGTTCATCTGTCTCTCTGAATGGACTACATAAGAGTAACAAAACAACACCACAACTATATAAAAAACTTTAAGAAATACATGCTCCAGATAGAACATGCAAACCATGCAAAGCACTTAGGAGAAAATAAACCTAAACTACAACAATATGATGTGCACAAGCACTTAGAGGAATGAGAAACTAAACTAATATGTATAGGGTGAGAACTTCCCTTTTAGTAGCAGTGTCTAAGATAGATTTCATTCCCTAGAATCTACAACTCTTCACCCTCCAATGTAGACAATTGGAAACCACTGCTACTTTTACATTATGTGACCATGTAAGGGCATCTCCAAATGGCATCAAACTTGGAATTCCTTCCTCATTTTTCCCGATCTGCATCCCATTTCAAAACGAGGTCTCCCTCTTGGAATATTCTTATTTTTTCCTTCTTTTCAAAACATCTCTTGATTGATGCTTGGTCTTTCTTTATTGCTTGGAGTGCATGTTCTCTAGTTTCTTCCAATTCAATCATCTCATCATACTTGGCCTCCATCGGTTCAAATTCAAACATATCTAGCTACTTCATGAGCTCTAATGTTGGCAACTCAAGTTATATTGGTAACACCGCCTCTTTCCCAGAGACAAGTTTGAATGGAGAGCTGCCTATAGATCTCTTGGGTGTTATCCTATCAGACCATAAGGCTGATTTGAGCTTTGTGTGATAAGTTCTTTGATTTTCATCAAGAGTTCTTCTGATGATCCTTAGTAGGTTCTTGTTTGCGGACTTAGCTTGACCATTAACTTGAGGGTAATAGTTTGATGAAGTTGTCAAGTAAGTCTCGTTCTTAATAGCCCATCTTGTTATCTTGGAACCTATGAATTTCAATGCATTGTCTGATATAATGGTGGTCGGCACTCTAAATATGGTCACTATCCCTTTATAGAAATCTAGTATACTAGAGTCATTAGCTTCCTTGAGTGTTATTGTTTCGGTCCACTTGGTGAAATAGTCGATTGCTATCAGAATCCATTTTTGGCCTTGGCTTCAATTTTGATTTATGAATCCAATGAAGTCCAATCCCCATTTCATGAAAGGTTGGTCGACTAAAATTGAGTGTAACGGAAGTGTTGCTATATTTTCTTTTCCTTTCAAGAATGCACAATTCTTGCACCTTTTGATCCATGCATAGTAGTCACTAAACACTCTGGGACAATAATAACCCACCTTCATGATCTTGAGTGTTGTCACCCTAGGAGAAAAATGGCCTCCATCTACTTCAACATGGAATTCTTGTAACATTCTCTCAACCTGATCTATCTCAATGCATCTCAACAGAATGCCATTCATGTCTTTTTTGAACAAGACACCATCAATAAAAACATATGGGATGGCTTATAGTCTGAAATGTATCATTTTTACTATACTCATCCCATGAGGACACATGCCTAATTGAAGGAATTGCACCATGTATTGAGTCCAACATGGAGTAGGTACATCATCATTTCCTTCCTCTTGATTATCCTGTAGTACAAAAACAACCTCCTTTTCACAATTTACTTCGTCTTGTTGACCTGGGGCTAGTTGTTTGTACAACCCCTTCCCACTTACCAACTTAGTGACCCTGATCTCAATGCCATATTCCATGACACGAGTGATCCATCCTACACATTTTTCATTCATATCCTTGCTGAGAAGGAATTCTTTAACTCTGGATTGGTGACCACCAATTGGATTTTATTATTTGAAACGAGATGGTTAAACTTATTTAATCCTCTAATTACTACCAAGAATTTCTTTTTGATGAAGGACTATCTCACTTCATAGTCTTCCAGAACTTGATTGAAGAAAGAAATTGGTTATTTTGTACCTTCTTTTTTTCTGCTAAACTAAGATTGCAAAAATTGTGTCACTGCCACAAAAGGCATAGAGTATGAAATCTTTATAGAAATTTGGATTCATGAGAGTTGGGGCTTGTGATATAGATTATTTGATGGCCTCAAATCTTACCTTTCCTTCATCTTTCCACTTGAATGCTAAGCTCTTCTTCAACATCAACATTATTGGCTTAACAAGGGCAATAAAGTTTGGTACAAACCTACGGACAATATTGATTTTTCCCAGGAAGCTTTGAAGAGATTTCTTGTGGCTTAGAAATGGAAATTCTCTTATTTCTTTCACTCTCTCCGATTCAATTTTAAATCCTTCCTTTGATACAATATGGCCTAAAATCCTTCCCTCATGGGCCAAGAATACATACTTTTTAGGATTTAATGATACCCCAAAACTCTTGCATATTTGAAACACCTGCCTTAGGTGGAAAAGGTGGTCTGCTACATTTTTGGAAAACACAGTAATGTCATCTACATAGATCATTACTATTTTGTTGATTAGTACTTTGAATGTCATATCCATTTCCCTTTCAAAAGTGGCTCTAGCATTGGAAAATCCAAATGGAATTTTTCTGTAGGCATAAATGCCCCATTTGGTGGTGAAAGTTGTTTTGACCTGATCATCTTCTTTCACCATGATCTAGTTGTACCTTGAGTAGCCATCTAGGAGGGAGAATCTCTTTTATCTAGACACCACTTGCAATATCTGATCCATTGAAGGGAGTGTGTAGTGATCTTTGAGGGAGGCTTTGTTGAAGTTTCAAAAATCTACAGACAACCTAATCTCTCCATTTTTCTTCCCGACTAGGACCACGTTTGTAACCTAGCTTGAGTATTTGATTAACAATATGATACTTTCCTTTATCAGCTTGTTGATCTTTTTCTTCATCAGAGGCTCAATGTGTGGATTGAATGGTCTCTCCTTTTTCCTTATGGGCTAAGAAGCTGGATATAGTTTGATTGTGTGTTGTGCTAGCTTTTGATTGAACCCTCTTAGTTATTCATAGCTCCAAGTAAATACATCTAGAAATTATTGGAAACGTTTTATGAATTCATACATTTCTTACTTGGTGGCCACTTTTCCAATTTGAAGTGTTTTTCCTTCTCCAAATGGGATTGACTCTGAATCTTCTCCTTTGATCTACATGTTAGCCTTCTCTTTTCTAAAATGGTCATTATGATTGAAGATAGAATCTAATGTCACTAAGCCTTTAGGAATCTTGTTCGTATGAAACTGTATTATTTGATTCCCGTATTGCTGCTCTAATCTAATTTGATTTATAGCTGAGAATTTAGCCTCTTCTTGCAAAAAATTAATGATCTGTTAATCATTCTTGAACACTTACCAGTATATGTTGTTATCTGGCACTGCTAGCCTCACAACTATATGGATATGTGGTTGTTCTTTGTCTCTTTTGATGTTTTTAACCACATTAAACGTTGATCCAACTTCTACAAGTCTATCAACGGCTTCATTCTCCTTCCTGGGTATGGACACAATGCTAATGGATTCAAAATCCTCCATGATATCCCATACCCTACTCTTGTAGTTCTTAAGAAGGTAATTCTTGACAACATTAAGTCCTCTGACTTGATTGGCAACCAGTTCACTATCACCAAAAACTTGCACGTTCTTGATTCCTAGCTTCCTTGCCCAATGAAGACCATGGACCAAAGGCTCATATTCAACATTGTTATTTGAGTAGGTAAACTAAAATATGAAGGCTGAATAATATTTCATACCTTTGAGGGACACAATCATAGCTCCTCCTCCAGCTCCTTGTCTACTCCTTGAGCCATCAAAGAACAATTGCCATACCTCATTGTCATCTTTATATTCTTACTTAATTAGGTAAGGAAGAGGATGATTCTCTTCATGTAGAGAGTAAACACCTATCTAAAATTCTTCCATCTCCTTATAGGGGTCAAAAGTACATATTTTGTTGGACCACTCCTCAAGCGTCAAGTCTAGGATACATCCCACCTTGGTATTTGCTTCACAAGTGCTTAGAAGGTCTTCTTGATTAACAACTGAGTAGTTAGCATTGATTGGGATAGGCACATAAGATTCAATATGATAATCAGCAATGGGATTAGATTTGATTGTGTCCTTTTCCCCATACCTTGTTCTAAAGAGAATATGTGACCAATGAACAGATAGATATCATCCAATTTTTGCAGTGAAGTCCCTACATAAGCACAGAGTAAAATGTGGTAGAAAATCTTTGATTTTTACATTCTACAAAACCATCACATTGGGGCAAGCATGTAGAGTGAGGCTCAGATCCTTGATGATTCCAACAGTTTTCACTATTGTCCCATCTAATTGCACTACCCTTCTAGAGATGACTTCATATTGGAGACCCACTTGATCAACTATTTTCTGGGCATTACATAACTACTTGCCCCATAATCAACCATAAATTTTTTGGAGCAATTTGTCTCCAATAATCAATGAAACATAGAATATGGGAGGTCTCATGGTATTACTTTGTTGATCTTGATGGTTTTCTCTATGTTGTCAAGTTGTATTGGTAAGCACTTTCTCTTGCTGGTTAGGGGTGTGATTCGATCTTGACCAATTTTGTATATCATTCTACAATAGATCCCTCTTCCTTGGAATGGCCAATGACTCCCATAGTGAAATGTTCACACTTGTCCTCTTCATTTGCTCAATGATATTGAAAGAGCTATCCTTTTGTTTCCCCTTCCCGAGCACATTTTTTTATTGCACATGGGTTGTTACAACCGGTGCTTGAGTGGATTTGGAAGGTGGCTTGGATTGGTTTTGTGTGTTGGGAGTTACATTTGGAGCACCAAAACCTTGTCGAGTGATGGAAGGTTGAGGGTTACCTAAGTTTAGTGATTGAACTTCTAAAATATTTCTCCTTTTGGACCATGTATTGGCAGCTACACTTTGATAAGGGATCTGATTAATTCCAAATAAGTCCTCAGCTTGCCAATTGACAAGCATAGTATCACTTGGAGGTCCCTCTTGTTGAGTTCCTTACTCCTAATCTCCTTCTTGGCTAGGTTTTTGTGACATTATACTATTCTGCACCATCAAGGCCTGATTTAGTTCACCATTAAAGCACATTGATTGGTTATGTAGCTAATTGCATGGGAAACACCAATCATATTCTTGTGCCATATTGTTTTGTACTGGAACCAATGACCTTGATGTTGAAGTTTTGTTTGGATCATATGACCTAAAAGGTCTAGTAGCTTGAGATTTTCTTTGGTTTTGGATCTGATTTACAATCTAAGATGGTGGTCTATTTTGATGATACAGGGTTCTAGCCTGATACTAAGCCTAAGGCTGATACGACCTAGAACAATAAGCTTGCTACCTTTTGATTATTAATAACTCATTCCCTAGGTTTTGAAGTTGTTTCATGACTTCCTGGAGTTCTTTTGAAGTGTTAGATGATGAGGTAGAGGCTTCAACTGAGTTTTGACTCCTAGGTGTAGGCACAGGGGCTAATGTGGGCATTTGACTAGTACATGGGTTTCCTAACTTGGGGTACAGATGCATGGATGGCCTAGGAGTGAGTTTTCCAACTTGAATAAAATGATTCTCAACCCCTATGGAAAGGCTATAGGCTGGAGCTAAGGTTATGCCCCCCATTGATTGAATCATCAAATAAATATCAAAATTTAAAGCCCTAATAAAGTATAAAAATGCACCTTTATTAGTGGGATTTATTGTTGTTGGAATCCTATCCCAGGTCTGCTAAAATATGAGGTTGAAATCTGTCGGCTGCTCATTCGGCGCTCTCTTGATTTTTGTTATTTCCTCCAACAAATATAGGTTATCACCTTTATCTCCAAATTGGTCATGAAGATATGTGAAAAGATACTTCAAATTTTTAATAGATCCTTCTTTAAGCCTCTTGAACCATTGTGAAGATTTACCTTTGAGTGAAGAGGTGAGAAACTTGACTACAATGTCCATCTATTGGATTTCGTGGATAGTACAGAAATTTACAATATCTTAGACGTGGTAACCAAGAGAAGTTTAGTTTTCCTAGTGAAATAAGGGATGCTCTTTGATGCTGCTATCAGGACTAGATTTTTTGCATTCAAAGCGAGTAGGATTCTACCAGTGAAATTGACATAAAGATTTGGTTGATCCATTTTGATCGGCCTGAGCACCACTCTTGATTGAGAGAAAGACCTGCTGGGAAGTGGTGTTGATAAGGATCTATTTTGTGGGGATAGATTTTTCTAGGATCTTTTTCCTCCACTACCTTTATCTGGGGATAAGTCTAGATAGAAAAATAATCCCTCCTCTCTGGTTCTTGACCTTTTTTGTATCCTTCTCATGAAATTGCTTGGAATGCTGAAACCAGTGGATTTTTTTCTTTTGGAGTCACTAGATGTATAGTTTTAAGACTTCTTAGAAGTTAGAATCACAACAAGTGCACATGAATACTATTGTAATAAGATGGAGACTTCTCTATCATACTGGGCATGCCAAAACCATTAGTGCAAAATCAAAGCACCCCCAAATGATTTCTATAGGTCTGATTTTCTAAGGCAGAGTCAATTTGTGTGATCAACAGAACATTGAACTTTCCCCAAGGTTGTGGGACCTTGGAAAATGTAAAAGCTCTACAGATTAAAGGTCGGTTTATTATTACTCTGTCTAGGTGCATATGTGAGAACTAGCAGAGGATCTATCTCTATAGATAATCTAAAATTTTCCAAGGAGATAGGGACAAAAGAGATATAAGAAATAAGGAATGACTAAACTACAAGGTGATGCACCAATAGGAATGATGAGCACTAGTTTTGTTGATAGACACAAACTAACAAAATACCATACAATAATCAAGCACAGGATAACTTGATTTATAATGAAAGACAAGATGCAATAAAAAGAGATAGAAATGATCTAGAATTGATCACAATCATGTTTTATTGCTCTGTACCTTGAAATAATGCATTAAAAAATAGCCAGGAAGCAAGAAACATACTACAATTTTAATGGAAGGCTTTAAAGAAACTAATATGTAAGATTAGGGAAAAATCAGGTTTGTAGGTCCTGTGATTTATCCTTTCCCCCTTTTCCACAAAACACAAAAAAAAAAGAAAACCCCAGTGGCCCTGACACTCCACTTGGCACACGTTAGGCACCTGTTGTTGCAAATCAGCAGCACCCCTAGATGTTGATCAGACTTCTAGTTTGACATCTTGGACATCCAGTGTGATTGCACAACATTGAATCCTTTCCCCAAGTGTGGGACTTGTAAAAATGGGAGAGGAATCTCTAGATTAGAGGTTGGTTCCTCAAACTCCTCTGATCAGATATGTCACTTACAAGTTGCAGAGGTTTGAATTCCTAGTTCCTACTCTAAATTCCAAGGGGACAAAGATAGGGAATGCAAGAAAATGAAGCTAATGCTAATGAAGTGATGCACCAAAGGAGTTGTAGACACCTGATACTACAATACATACACAATCCACAAGAGAAAATAGCACAAAGCATGCACAAATTGCTCAAAATGTAATGAAAGATCAGGAAAACAATGATAGATATATGAAAGGATTGAGGGATTTTAATCACAGAACATATATTAACATTTCAGATCCAATACAATGCATTACAGTGATCAAGAGGAAAAAGGGGTGCTGTATTACATGGAAAGGTAAAAATTTTCACAAATTCTACCAAAGAGGAAGAAAAAGGAAAGTTGCAGAGCTGAAAAAGTGTCTCTCCTTTGCAAAATGAACCCATTCTGGCTTTTACAGTGCAAGCCACGACCCCAGGAGAGAGAAACATGGGAAAACATGGGGAAGATTCAACCATTGACCAAAACATAATCAAAACAGCATGGGCATCCTTACAGGCCCATCCCCTGACATTTTTAGCCATGCTGGGAGAGAATGCGAGCCATTCTTCATTAAAAACGGTGGTTGAAACGTCATTTCTGTCCATGACCACGTGCCAGAGGTGTTTTTTTGATTTTCTCTCTCCAAACTCCATCAAAATACAAAAATGACCCTGGAATCTTGTAGATAATTTCACCAGCTTTCCATTGATATAAAGAACGTGAAAAACTGAGCTCTGGATCGAAAGATATGGCCATTTGAAGTTTTAGGGAAAAATAGGGCCAAATCGGATTGGCGGGCGAAAATTTGAATTTTTTCACCTTTTTTGCATTTGGGAAAATTTCCCAAAAAATCCCCACGCTCCACCATTCCGGGTGCCACGTGGCATGCTTTGATTGGATGTGGGCCTCTGTGCTTCATTTTCCTTTGTTTTTCCCTTTGGAAAAATTTCCCAAAAAACTCCACCGGGCCGATGAGTTGAGGACACGTGGCATGTGCTAATTGGTCGCAGACCTTTCCTTCCTGAATTTTCCGCGGGCCGTTTTGACCATTTTCGACCTGGACACGTGGCATAACCCCATTGGATGTGGGCTTGCCCCTTCAAATTTTCCATGCGGGCCTTTTTCCTTGGTCCTCTATTTTTCGCCGCCACATGGACACGTGGCATAATTCCATTGGCTCGCATTTTGGGGGGCGGCTTTTTCCTTTTAAATTTCCTTTGTTTTCCCTTGGGAAAATTTTCTCAATTTCTCCCCACCTCCCGCCAGTCTGAGACACGTGGCATCATTTGATTAGCCGTGGGCCCTCCGCAAACATTTTTACTTTTGCGCCAACACTTTGGGAAAATTTCCCAAGCTTCCCCCGCGCTCCGCCGGTCTAGGGATTGAGGACACGTGGCCTTCGCTGTTTGGTCGACGGGGCAGCGGACCAAAAATTCCCTTTCTGAAATTTGGCAAAACACTTCACCAAAATTTTAACCTTTCCTCCACCCTCCGCCGGTCCGGTGCCATAGGACACGTGGCACAATATGATTGGGCGCGGGCCTTCTTCATTAAAATTCTACCTGCACCAACACTTAGTCATTTTTTTTTAAATTTTTCCCCTGGACACGTGGCATCATCTGATTCGCCGGCAGGCCTGCGGGGAAAACCTTCCTTTTGAAAACTTTTTCCAAACACTTGGTGAAAATTCCAAGTTTTCCTCTGACCCCCGCCACTTCCTTGGACACGTGGCGGCATCTCATTGGCTGCGGGCCTTTCAGGGGAAAATTTCCCACAAAAACTCCACCGAGCCATAACTTCAAAAATACATGGAGTTAGGAGGAAAACTTTACCTTTCTGGAAAGCTGAGAAAGAGCTCTATCCAATGGTGCCATTTCCAGAAAGTTTTAGAGTCCCTAAAATCAAAAATTTATGACTGAGGCACAAGAGAGGGAAGAATGAAAAGAGTTAGCCACAAAATGAGCAAGGGGTACATTTTGGATAACAATTTTGGTGACTCAGAGGGGTCATCTGCCTGCTGGATGAAGTTACCAGTTGCCTGAAGCAATCCATTGGGCATGGAGTCATCAAATTCTCTGTTTGATACCCCAACTGACTAGAACACTGCAAGGAGGAAGATGGAATATCATCTGATGGAGCAAGGCCTGCAAACACATTCCCAGGAACAACAAGCTTGTGCCAAAGCACTTAGGGAAAGCAAAACTAAACTACAGCAAAACAATGTGCACAAGCACTTGGAGGAATGGAAACCTAAGCTAATATGTACAAGGTGGAGAGTTTCCCTTCAATAGCAATGCTTTAGATGGATTCCATTGACTGGAATCTGCAGTTCTTCGCCATCCAATGAAGACAATTGGAAAGCATTGTTGTCCTTACACCTTGTGACCATGTATGGTCCACTCCAAATGGCATCAAATTTTGAATGCCTTCCCGGTTTTTCTCTGTCTGCATCCCATTTTAACACTAGATCTCCAACTTGGAAGGATCTATTCTTTTCTTTTCTATCAAAGGTCTTCTTTATCAAAGCTTGATCCTTCTCCATTGCTTGGGATGCTTGATTTCTGATTTCTTGGAGCTCCATCAATTCTGCATATCTGACTTCCATGGGCTCAAACTCCAACAACTCCAACTGTTTCATGAGTTCCAATGTTGGCAACTCAAGTGACATGGGAAAAATTGCCTCTCTCCCATAAACAAGCTTAAATGGAGAGTTACCTGTAGATCTCTTGGGAGTTATCCTATCAGCCCATAAGGCTGATTTCAATTTAGTATGCCAAGACCTCTGATTTTCATCAAGAGTCCTTTTAATGATCCTCAACAAGTTCTTATTTGTAGATTCAGCCTGGCCATTACCCTGAGGGTAATAGTTTGATGAAGTACTTAGGTAGATCCCATTCTTGACAGCCCATTCAGTCACCTTGGACCCAATGAATGCTAATGCATTATCTGATATTATTGTAGCAGGTATGCCAAATCTGGTTGCTATTCCCTCATAGAAATCTAGGATGCTAGATTCATTTGCTTCCTTGAGTGCTACTGCTTCAGTCCATTTGGTGAAATAATCTGTGGCTGTTAAAATCCATTTGTGCCCTTGGCTTGAATTGGGATTAATGACTCCAATGAAGTCTAAACCCCATTGCATGAATGGCTGGTCAACTGAAATTGGATGCAATGGAAGGGTAGCTAGCCTCTCTTTACCTGTGAAGAATGCACAATTCTTGCACCTCTTGATCCATGCATAACAATCATTGAAAATCTTGGGCCAATAATAGCCAGCCCTCATGATCTTTAGAGCTGTCACTCTTGGTGCAAAATGACCACCAGCTGGTCCACCATGGAACTCTTCCAACACCCTATGAATCTGATTTGTACCAATGCATCTCAGCAGTACTCCATTCACATCCCTTTTGAACAAAACACCATCAACAAGGGCATATGGGACAGCCTGCAATCTGAAGTGTCTTCTTTTGGTCTTGTTCATCTCTAGAGGGCATAGACTTGTGCTTAGGAAGTGCATTATGTCTTGGGTCCAGCAAGGAATGGGAACACCATTATTTTCCTCTTGAGTGCTTCCTTGCTCATGGCTGTCTTGCAACGCCAAAACAACCTCCTTCTCATTGCATGCTTCCTTTTGTTTGCTCAAAATCAGCTGCTCACACAATCCTTTTCCTCTGACCAACTTGGTGACTTTGATCTCTATGTCATACTCCATGACACGAGTAATCCAACCTGCCCTTTTTTCATTCAAGTCTTTGTTGAGGAGGAAGTCCTTAACTCCCGCATGAGAAACCAACAACTGAACCTTGTTGTTTGAAACTAGATGCTTGAATTTCTTCAAGCTCCTGATTACTGCAAGAACATGCTTCTCAATGAAGGAATACTTCACCTCATAGTCCTCCAGGCTTTGGCTGAAGAAAGCAATTGGCTGCTCATCATTGTCTTTGTTCTGCTGTACCAAAATTGCAGAAATAGTATCATCACCCCCAAATGCATAGAGGATGAAATCCTTGGAGAAATCCAGGTTGATGAGAGTTGGGGCTTGAGAGATGGCTTCTTTGATTGCTTCAAAACTTTCCTTGCCTTCTGCTGTCCATTTGAAAGCCATGCTTTTCTTTAACATCTTGGTGATAGGCTTGACAAGGGCTGCAAAATTTGGGACAAATCTCCAAACAAAATTTATTCTCCCCAAGAAACTTTGAAGGGCCTTCTTGTGGCTTGGCAATGGTAGTGCTCTTATGGCTTCAACTCTTTCTAGATCAATTGCTAATCCTTCTTTGGAGACAATGTGGCCAAGGATTTTTCCTTCATGGGCTAGAAAAATACACTTTTTAGGATTCAAGGATACTCCAAATCTTCTACACCTTTGGAACACTTGTCTCAAATGAAAGAGGTGGTCTGCTGCATTTTTTGAAAAAACAGTGATATCATCAAGATATATCAGCACTATGTTGTTAATCAAATCCTTGAATGCCATGTCCATTGCTCTTTGGAAAGTAGCTCCAGCGTTGGACAACCCAAATGGCATTTTCCTATGTATGCATAAGTTCCCCATTTGGTTGTAAAGGCTGTCTTGAACTGATCCTCTTCTTTCACCATAATCTGATTGTACCCCGAATAGCCATCAAGTAATGAAAACCTCTCGGAGCCAGCAACAACTTGTAAAATTTGCTCCATAGAAGGAAGTGGATAATGATCCTTGAGAGATGCCCTATTCAGATCTCTGAAGTCAACACACAATCTGATTTCCCCACTCTTCTTTCTTACTGGAACCAAGTTGGCTACCCAACTAGAATGCTTGATAGGGAATATGATTTTTGATTCTATCAACTTATTCAATTCTTTCCTCATGAGAGGCTCCATGTGTGGATTGACTGGCCTTTGTTTTTGCCTGATGGGCTTAGTACTTGGATCCAATTCAATGGTGTGTTGAGCTAACTCAGGATTGAAACCTTTCAAATCTTCATAGCTCCAAGCAAACACATCAGGGAATTCTTGACAAAGCTGTATGAACTCATACCTTTCTTGTTCAGTTGTCACTTTACCAATTTGGAGTGATTTTCCTTCTTCCACCGAGATGGACACTGAATCTTCTCCCTTGACTTGGATGTTTGCTTTCTCCTTCCTAAACTGATCATTAGGATTGAAAATGGACTCCAAAGTAATAAGTCCCTTGGGTAGTTTGTTGGTTCTCAGCTGTACCACTTGGTCACCATACTGCTGCTCCAACTTTTCCTGATTTTTAGCTGAGAACTCAGCCTCTTCTTGCAAGAAATGAATGATTTGCTGATCATTTTCAAACACTTGCCAACTTACATTATTGTCTGGTACTGAAGGCCTCAACAATCACATGGATGTTTGGCTGTAGCTTATCTTTTTGAATGCTTTCAACAACGTCAAAGGCTGCCCCAACTGCTGCAAGCCTGTCAGCAGCTTGGTTCTCTTTTCTAGGAATGGATTTTATGCCAAAACCCTCAAAATCTTCAATGAGGTCCCACACCCTATTTTTGTAGCTCTTGAGTAGATCATTCTTGACAGCATGCTACCCCTTAACTTGGTTGACAATCAACTCACTGTCACCAAAGACTTGCAAGTTCTTTATCCCTCTCTTGATTGACCAATGCAATCCTTGTATCAAGGCTTCATATTCAGCAGTGTTATTAGAGCATGCAAACTGAAATCTAAAAGATGAATAATACTTAACTCCTTGTGGTGAAACAAGCATAGCTCCCCCCTCCTGCACCTTGTCTACTCCTTGATCCATCAAAAAACAACTGGCCATACCTCATTGTCATCCTTGTGGTCTGGCTTGGTGATGCTAGGAATAGGCTGATTTTCTTCATGCATGCAATAGACTCCTAACTCAGATTCTTCTATTTCTTGATAAGGATCAAAAGCATGTACCTTGTTTGCCCATTCATCAAGAGTTAGATCTGGGATACTTCCAACCTTGGTGTCAGCTTCATCAGTGCTTGGATAATCCTCTTGATCAAACGCTGAACAATTGGTATTGATCTGGCTTGGAGTGTAAGGCTCAATGTGAAAGTTTGCAATAGGCTCAGATCTGATTGTGGCTTTAGTTCCATATCTTGTTCTGAAACAACATGTGTGACCAATCAGCAGATAAGTAACCTCCAATCTTGGCTGTGAAATCCCTTGACAAACATAGGGCAAAGAGTGGTGGAAGGTCTATTACTGAGACATCTTGTAAAACAACAACGTTGGGACATGCATGCAAAGTAAGACTTAAGTTTTTTATCACTCCAACTGTTGTTACTGCTGTCCCATCCAATTGCACTACCCCTTTGGATATGACATTCATACTGAATTCCCAACTGATCAGCTATTTGCTTGGGCATTACTGAACTACTTGCCCCAGAATCAATCATGCAATTGTGTACTAATTGATTTCCAATGATCAATGAAACATAGAATGGAGGGGGCTTCAACATTTTACCTTGCTGTCCTCCATGATTCCCCTCAGGCTGGGAAGCATTTGTGAGCACCTTTCTCTTGCATTTGGACTTGCTGATTTGAAGTTGACCAGTCCTTCATGGCAGCTTGTAGCAAATCTCTTTGGCCTGGGATAGATAGTGATTCCCACATTGATATGTTTACATTTGTCTTCTTCATCTGATCAATGATATTGAATGGAGATGAAGCATCTCTTTGCTGTCCCTTGGCCTGCACATTCATTCCTTGCACATGGGCAGCAGCAACTGGTATTTGAGTTGGCTTAGGAGCTGTTTTAGGTAGTCCTTGCGTGTTTGGGATTGCACTTTGCTTGCCAACAGTTTGTGGAGTGATAGAAGATTGAGGATTGCTTGGGGCTAATGGCTGTTCTTCACCCAAATTTCTCCTTTTTAACCTTGTGTTGGCTGCAACACTTTGGGGAATTGTTTGATTCATGCCACAAAAATCTTCTACCTGCCAGTTTACAAATGTGGCATCATTTGGAGCTGATTGCTGCTGGAATGTTTCTTGTTGTTGGTTACTTCCTTGGCTACCTTCACCTTCCACACCAGTAGTTGTCACCATTAATGCTTGATTCAAGGCACCGTTGAAGCACATGGACTGGTTATGAGGTTCATTGCATGGGAAACACCAATCATACTCTTGAGCTATATTGTTTTGTACTGGCACTAATGCTTTAGAGGTAGATGTAGCATTGGGATTATAGGGCTGAAATGGTCTGTTGGCAGGAGGCCTTGCTTGGTTTAGATTTGCAGCTAGATTGGGTGGTCTTTGAGGTTGGTATGGCTGCCTGTTAGGCTGAGCTTGAGGCTGGAAGGGAGGTCTAAAACCTTGGGCTTGCTGCCTCTTGAGTGTAACCAGCTCATTACCTAAATTTTGTAATTGCTTCATGACTTCTTGAAGTTCATTTGAGGCACTAGAAGATGAAGTAGAAGCTTCACTTGAATTCTGATTTCTTGGAGTGGGAATAGGAGCTAAAATAGGCACTTGGCTAGCACTTGGGCTCTCTAAACTTGGAAATAATGGCATTGGAGGCCTAGGAGCTAGCTTGCCAGCTTGAATCAAACAATTTTCAGCTCTAATAGCAATGCTATAAGCAATGGGGATAGTTGTGCCTCCCATGGATTGAATTAACATAGAAATATCAGAATTTAAAGCTTTAAGGTAATAAAGGAAAGCACCTTCTACTGTTGGCCTGACTGCCACTGGAATTCTCTCCCAAGTCCTTTGAAATCTGAAATTAAAATTAGTCAGCTGCTCATTGGGAGCTCTCTTGATGGTTGTCAACTGCTCCAAAAGGGACAAGTTATCTCCCTTTTCTCCAAACTACTCATGGAGGGCTATACATAACTGGTTCCAATTTTGAATAGAACCTGAGGCAAGACTCCTGAACCATTGCAAAGCTTTCCATTTGAATGAAGATGCCAGCAGTTTGACAAAACTTGCATCTCATTGATCTCATGGATTGCACAAATGTTAGCAATATCTTTAACATGATCACCAGGAGTAGTCTGATTCTCTCCAGTAAAGTATGGAATGTTCTTCAATGCTGCAACTGGGATTGGATTTTGTGCATTGAGAGCAAGTGGGCTGCTGCCAGTGAAATTGACATAGGGGTTGTTTTGTGCCATTCTGATTGGCCTTAGAACCCTTGTTGATTGAATGAAAGGCCTACCAGGTGGAGGAGTTGATAGAGTTTTGTTTGGTGGAGATGGAGACCTTTGAATTCTCCTCCCTCTTTGCCTTCTTCTTGGAGATAACTTCAGATACTCAAACAAATCTTCTTCTTCTCCAACTCTTGACCTTGTGGTGATTCTTCTCATGAGTTTTCAGGCCTGCACTACTAAAACCAGCTGATTCTTCTTCCTTGGAGTCGCCAGATGTGTAATTTAGGGATCTTTTAAGCAAGAAACTTGTAACAAATGCACATCAATTTTGTTACAATGAAGATGAAGACCTCTAAGGTCCCACCGGGCATGCCAAAACTGTTGTTGCAAATCAGCAGCACCCCTGGATGTTGATCAAACTTCTAGTTTGACATCTTGGACATCCAGTGTGATTGCACAACATTGAATCCTTTCCCCAAGTGTGGGACTTGTAAAATGGGAGAGGAATCTCTAGATTAGAGGCTGGTTCCTCAAACTCCTCTGATCAGATATGTCACTTACAAGTTGTAGAGGTTTGAATTCCTAGTTCCTACTCTAAATTCCAAAGGGACAAAGATAGGGAATGCAAGAAAATGAAGCTAATTCTAATGAAGTGATGCACCAAAGGAGTTGTAGACACCTGATACTGTAATACATACACAATCCATGAGAGAAAATACAACACAAAGCATGCACAAATTTCTCAAAATGTAATGAAAGATCAGGAAAACAATGATAGATATATGAAAGGATTGAGGGATTTTAATCACAGAACATATATTAACATTTCATATCCAATACAATGCATTACATTGATCAAGAGGCAAAAGGGGTGCTGTATTACATGGAAAGGTAAAAATTTTCACAAATTCTACCAAAGAGGAAGAAAAGGAAAGTTGCAGAGCTGAAAAAGTGTCTCTCTTTTTTCAAAATGAAACCAATCTGGCTTTTACCGTGCAAGCCACGACCCCAGGAGAGAGAAACGTGGGAAAACGTGGGGAAGATTCAACCATTGAACAAAACACAATCAAAACCAGCATGGGCATCCTTACAGGCCCATCCCCTGAACATTTTTAGCCATGCTGGGAGAGAATGCGAGCCATTCTTCATTAAAAACGGTGGTTGAAATGTCATTTCTGTCCATGACCACGTGCCAGAGGCATTTTTTTCATTTTCTCTCTCCAAACTCCATCAAAATACAAAAATGACCCTAGAATCTTGTAGATAATTTCACCAAATTTCCATTGATATAAAGAACGTGAAAAACCGAGCTCTGGATCGAAAGATATGGCCGTTTGAAGTTTTAGGGCAAAACAGGGCCAAATCGGATTGGCGGGCGAAAATTTGAATTTTTTCACCTTTTTTGCATTTGGGGAAAATTTCCCAAAAATTCCCCGCGCTCTACCATTCTAAGTGACACATGTGGCATGCCTCTGATTAGATGCGGGGACTCTGTGCTTCATTTTCCATTGCTTTACCCTTTTGGAAAAATTTCCCAAAAAACTCCGCCAGGCCGATGAGTTGAGGGCACGTGGCATCGTGCTAATTGGTCGCGGAACTTTCCTTCCTGAATTTTCCACGTTGGCTGTTTTGACCATTTTTGAAACCACTGGACACGTGGTATAGACTCCTATTGGATGTGGGCTTTGCCCCTTCAAATTTTCCTTGCGGGCCTGTCCTCTTTTTTTCGCCGCCACATGTGACATGTGGCATAGATTCCTATTGGCTCGCATTTTGGGGGGCGGGATTTTTCCTTTAAAATTTCCTTTGTTTTCCCTTGGGAAAAATTTCTCAATTTCTCCCCGCCTCTCGCCGGTTCGGGACATGTGGCATCAGTTTGATTAGCTGCGGGCCCTCCATAAACATTTTTACTTTTGCGCCAACACTTTGGGAAAATTTCCAAAGCTTCCCCCGCGCTCTGTCGGTCCGGGGATTAAGGACACGTGGCCTTTGCTGTTTGGTCAACGGGGGCAGTGGACCAAAAAATTCCCTTTCTGAAATTTGGCAAAACACTTCGCCAAAATTTTAACCTTTCCTCCACGCTTCGCCGGTCCGGTGCCATAGCACACGTGGCATAATATGATTGGGTTACGTGGTCATTCTTCATTAAAATTCTACTTGCGCCAACACTTAGTCATTTTTTCAATTTTTTCCCCTGGACATGTGGCATCATCTGATTTGTCTGGCGGGCATGCGGGGGAAAACCTTCCTTTTGAAAACTTATGCCAAACACTTGGTGAAAATTCCAAGTTTTCCTCCGACCCCCGCCACTTTCTTGGACACGTGGCGACATCTCATTGGCTGCAGGCCTTTCAGGGAGAAAATTTCCCACAAAAACTCCGCCGAGCCATAACTTCAAAAATACCTTGAGTTAGGAGGAAAAATTTACCTTTCTGGAAAGCTGAGAAAGAGCTTCTATCCAATGGTGCCATTTCTAGAAAGTTTCAGAGTCCCTAAAAAGCAAAAATTTATGACTGAGGCACAAGAGAGGGGGAAAAATGAAAAGAGTTAGCCACAAAATGAGCAAGGGGTACATTTTGGATAGTAGCACCCTTTAGATGGTTGGGTAGAAGGGTTTAAATTTATATCTCTGTGCGTTTTTGACAAAAGGAAATTTTTTAGCTTTTCCTCTGATTCCCCGCTTTGACCTTGACTTGGGCCTCAAACACTAAATTTTTCCTTTGGGCAGCGTTGTGGCCCCATTTTATATCTTTTACACCTTTTGGAATAACAAGTGGCCAAAAACAACTTTCCCCCCAATGACAGGCTTTAGCATTGCTATTTTAGGATTTCCATGTGGCATTTCCTCCGCTTCCTACACAATTTCTATGTTTTTGGCTAAGTAGTTTTCTTGGTGGTGTCATTACTCTTGATCTAGGATATGCGGTAGTCTAGCGCTTTGTTTGAAAACCCTCTCTCTATTCAATCCTTTGGTAGCCTCCGGCAGCCTACCCCATGCGTTGACTATTCAACTGACTCAGCCCCTTTTTTGAGATTGGACACATGGAGGCACCACGCTCACTTGAAAGCTTGATTCAAAAATTTCCTTTGCTAGAGCATTGAGTTGACACTTGGCAGCCTCCGCAGGTCTGTGGAATTTTAAACGGTCCCTCTTACTTTTTGGACTTTGGGCTACGTGGAGAGCTCCCGCTCATTTGTGTCTCCACATTTGGACTAACTCTTGGAGATACACCACACTGACACTTGGCATTCTCTACTTACACTTTTATACTTAGACAATTTTGAGCCCTAACCTATCCATCTTTTGACTTTGTTTGACCATTTACTACGTAGAGGGCTAGTACAAGTTTGAGTCTCCGCCCTGGGCTCCCATTTCATATTTGCATCGAGCTAACACCTAGCACCTTCTCTCTTAGTTGAAGACTTTTCAACAACCTCACAATTTTTTAGGGCTTTTGATGCATGGAAGCCTAGTGCTTGTTTACGCTTCCCTTTCTAAATTTAACTTTGGACAAGTTTCGTATAGACACGTGGTTCTTTCCACTACCTCCTCCATACTTAGTCGATTGTTTACTCTTTCCTGAATGGTTTTGAGCCCGAAAAACTTCGAAACTTTTCCATTTTCCCCTTCTTTCTCATGGTTCCCATGTGGCACTACCCCTTCTTTTCTAACCTTGTTATTCCATTGTTGAGTCCTTCTCTAACCTATTTACAAGATCTGAACGAGTTTTCTCAGGTTCTTTCTATGCAGGGTTGTGACTGATCCAATATTTTTCCTGGGGGTGGACTATGGATAACAAGAAATATTTACTTGGGCATGTGCTAGACACATATCACTAACCCTGTAGGTGCAAAATTTTCACACTTTCGACGAGGCATTCACCATGGCACAGAAATTGTGAATCCATGCTATCGAAGAAAATAAGATTCAACTTCATAACAAGATCATTACATTCAAATCAAATGAAATTTCTTTGTCATCGAAACCTGAAAACAACTATTCAAATCCCAAACGGTCTGCTAATACCATAGTTCTCAAAGTCGGTCACCCTTATCAATCATACCCAGCCAAACCCCCTTCTAATCTCTCTCTTATCCAAGCTTTCCAGTTCAGACGAGAACAATTAAAGTTCACTTCTATAGGAGAATCTTATTCTTCCATTTTGGAAAATCTTGTTGAGGATGGTGTGATTACCCTTCCACCTATAAAACCACATACTTTTTTCAATCTTGAGTGACCCATGCCTACGTGGTATAAGGAACATGAATTTTGTAACTATCATTATGTCAAAGGTCACAACGACAATAACTGCATTACCTTCAAGAATATCTTCCAAGAAATGTTATACAATGGAGATCTAGTGTTGGATAGCCTGAATGCACCCACTAACAAAATCCTTCATATATTAATGAAGTCATTCCCTAATCATACCCTATCTTCCAACCAAGTGGTGATACCTCAAACAATGACAACAATGTCTGCGAAGTCCACACTATTTTCAATGACACACCAGTTCCTTCCCAATTGCCTCGTGTTCATTCCATAGATGAAATATTAGCCCAAACTACCCTACCTCCACCAGAATCTACTTCACTACCCACAGAGGAACTGTCGACACTAAAATTTTCCTCTATTATTTCTATTTCAATAATGTATGTATTAGGAATAGGATGTTGTTAAGTGTAATTAGTTGTAGCATCAGATAGAAGATAACGGCGCTGCCGGTATGATGCTGCCAATAATGTATAGTATGGTAATAGTTAAAAGTATAGTAGGAATTGTTATCCAAAATTCACCCCCCAAGGTTAATTTGATAACATGCATCGGAATTCTCAAGTCCTAGGCAGATAATTGATTCAGAGCAAATATCATGTTTCTGGGGTTCCCTCAGATTTTTTCTAACTCCCCTGACCAAAGAAGGAAAGAGCAAGCTCTAAGGAAATGCGAAAAAAGTTGTAGAAGACAGGCTCAGGCCAGAAAAAATCACGAAAAATGGCTAAGTCCTTGCCCTAGAACAATGTGGGACAAGAGTGCGCGAAGGACCCGAACCGGCCGGTTCACCCGAAACAGAAAACTGTAGCACTGGGACAGTCAGACGAAAAGGACGTGCGGGGTGTGAGAAGCCGACCTGGTCGAAGAGAGAAGAAAATCAACTAACTGCTCGAGACATCTGGGACAAAAAGACGCGAATCGGCCGGATCGGGAGAACCGGAAGAATTTGTCCCACGAAGCACTGGGACATTTGGGACAAATGGACGCGAACTGACCGATTCAGCCGAAATAGAGAAAGTTCGTACTGGACATCTGGGACGAAGGGACACGTGGGACGTGGATCGCCGAAGGAGCCGAAAGCCAATCAGATTGCGCCACGTGTCATCGGTAGATAAGGGACAAGGAAGCCCATTTCGGGTGGATCAAAGGTTTCTGTCCCAAACAGTATTAGGACATCCAGGACAAAAAAGACGCGAAGGGGACAAAAGAGCCGGCAGGCCCATGGACCAATCAAATCATGACACATGTCACAAGGGAAAAGGTCAAAAAGTTAAAGGACGAGTTTTGAGGGGTCAGCCCAAACCAATGGGATAGTGCCACGTGTCCCAGCTAGGGCCCACAAGGAAATTTCAAAGGAAATCCCATGGAAAGGTGGAGGAGAGAGAATTATTCAGTGAATCATAGCCTGCCACGTGTCGTCCAGGTGGCGAAGCACGGGAAAATATTTCAAAATCCGTTTTGGTCTGTTCTGTGCCCTAAATCTTCAGATCGTCATATCTTTTGATCCAGAGCTCAGATTTGCACGTTCTTTATATCAACAGAAAGCTATTGAAATTCTCTACATGATTCAGGGATCAGTCTTCCATTTTGGTCTGGTCTAGAGAGATAAAGTTAAGAAATGGCTCTGACGCATGGTAATGCCAGAAGTGACGCTTCAACAACCAGCTTTAATGCAGTAGACAGCCTGCCATTTTGCCAGGATCCACCGCTTCTACCATAATGAGATGATTTAAAATGCAACCTAGAAGTGGTTGTGCTAGTTTCAAATTTCCTCTCTTCCCTCTCTCTTTCTTCCTATCTATTATACAGAGGGGCTTCTTTCAAAAAGGGGACAAAACAAGTTGTTCATATTTTCTACTCTTCCCTCCCTTCTTTTCTTTTCTAGGGTTGAAAATGGAGTTCAAACCTCCTCCCTTGATCTGTAATGGCATTTTTTTCCTTTTACTATTGAAATGATGTTCTGTGTAAACTTCTGGAGCAACAAAACATGTTTTGTGATGCATCTGTCCATCCTTGCTCGTTTTTGCTTGTTCTCTTCTTGCCTCTCTTCATTGCAGGTATTTGTGCATGTTTGAATGTTCATTACAGGTTTAGAGCTATGTTCATGGAGTTTTGGGACATTTTTTGTGTGAAATCTATCCTTGGGCTTGTGATGCATCTGTCCATCCTTCCCATTGCTCACCTCTCTTTGTCCCATGGCAGTTTTGATAGATGTCCAACATTCTCCTTCTCTGGTGTATCACCGTTTTAGTGTAGGATTTTTTTCTTTTCCTTTCTCCCTCTCTCTCTCTGTCTCCTTGGCGTTGTTAGATTAGGATTAGATTATCTTTCCTGCATCGGAATAGCTTGTGGCAGGTAGTTTAGGAGCAGGAACCAGCCTTCTCTGGAGATTCCTCTCTCAGTTTCACAAGTCCCATGCTTGGAGAGAGGTTTCCATGTTGTGCAATCACACTAGATGCCTGAGTGATCAACCTAGAAGCCTGATCTGCATCCAGGGGTGCTGTGATTTTGCACTAATAGTTTTGGCACTCCCGGTGGGAGCTTAGAGGTCTCCCACTTCATCTTTTGCAGGTTGATGTGTTCCTGTGAAGATTTCAGCCTTTGGAGGCACTTGCAAACACATCTGGCGACTCCATCTGGTCAACAACCCATCTCTAAAGTTTTAGACCTTCCTTTCCATTCATTTTCATTCATTTTCCATCCATTCTTCTTTCCATCTCTTCCATATTCTTTCATTCTATGAAGTTGTGCAATCATGACTTCATTTCCATCACGGAATTCATATCAACAACAGCAGTATATCATACCTCCAACATGTTTTACAAATCCTCCAAATTAGCATTTTGAGCAGATTCAAGATCAGTATGCATACCCATATGAGTAGTAGTGCCAAAGTCAGTTTGGCTATGAAGCTTTCCAAGAGCAAGGGTGTGCATACAATGAAGACCATCAGATCCAAGATGCTGGTTTGTTGGAGAAAATCCAAAAGATGGAGGTAGAGATGGTGCAGTCCAGAGCAACAGCTTAAATGAGAGCTTTCAGAATTGGTTACAGGACTCCTTGTCCATGGGGAGGCCCTTTTCCAAGACACTTCAGCCCTCAAGAGAAGCTGGACTTCATGATAAAGATGCTACCCCAACTTGCACAATGGAAAGCAGAAATAGAGGTCTATACATTCGGTGTTGAACAACCTTGTCAATGGGTAAGTTCTACACCATCATCCGGTTTTTCTCTTCCCATTACTCAAGCAGCATCATCTCATTTGGACTTGCAAATTTTAAACTCTCCATCTGCTGTCCCAAATGTTGATTCCATGTCTCCACCTCTCAGTCTTCCACCTCATCTCAATTCTTCTTTCCTTTTTCCTTCCAAATCCAAACCCCCTCCACAAGAGCTAAATGAAATTCCCCCTCCTCTAAAGAAACAAGAGATTTCATCTCCTTTACCACCAGAAAAAATTTCCAAATCAATTGAGTTGCAACCCACCCCTCCTCTTGCATTCCCAATTCCATGTGGGGAAGAAGAAATTGCAAAAATCAGTCATCAAGGATAGCAAGAGGAAGAGCCAAGAAAAGAAGAAATGATTAAGAGCTTAGTAAGTTTGGCTGCCAAGTTTGGTATGAAAAAGATCCCCTTGATGGTCAAACCTACAGAAGAGGCTAAGGTTGAACAAATAGTGGTCAGGGCTGATTTTGTTGCAGCAGAAGAAGTTCTTGCAGTCCCAACTTGTCCTCTAGAGCAGCAGATTGAAGAGTTTGACTTGAAAAGCTTCATGCTGGAGGAGGAGCTCATTCAAGAGCAAGATTGTCTTTGAACATTGGAGGAAGGAGAAGCTGCTCCAGATCCAGCAGCAGAGGAGCACATTCTAGCTATGGAGGAGAAAGTTACAGATCCAAGAGCTCTGAGCACAAAGCAGGCTACTAGAGAACCTTCAGTTCTTCTTTCTACTTCACCTCTCTCAAGTTCCAGTTCTGAAGAGGAGTTTGACCTCTCAAACTCAATGTTAGAGGGAGAAAGAAACCATGTTGGTCAAGTTACAGATCAAGAGGACACCATGAAGGAAGTTGAACATTTACAGCAGGACAGCCATGAGGCAGTTTATCTGTCAGATTTGGAGGACTGTTTTGATGGAGAAGAGTTGGTTGAGTTTCCACCATTCTCTCTTTCATCATCCACATTCCAAATGCAAGAGTCTGCTGTCATGAAGGAGAACATTCATTTGCAGCAGCCTGCATCTTATAACAGCTCTTCGGAATCAATATTGGAAGATTTTAATCTTTCATGTTCTTCATTGGAGGAAGAGAAAGGACAAAGGAATTTCACCATTGCTTCCACACCATCCATTGAGGGTCTACAAAAAGACTCCACTTTTGGAGTTGAGAATCAGAGCTATGGGCATATCAAATGGATCGGACCTTGCCTAATTAGGTATTTGGCTTCATTGGAGCCAAAGGAGAAGTCACAACCAGTCATGCTTGCTTCTGAGCATGAGGGTGAGCTACAAAATACCAAAGATCAGCTGTCATACCCCTTCAATCCAAATGCAGATTAACTAAAAGAGGTATTTAATTTTCCTTCAGCTGATACCTTGATGATTTGGGTGGAAGACAGCTTCTTGTTGATTTTCCACTCATCCTAACAGCCATGATCAGCTCTAAATCAATTGCATGGTTGCCACTTTTGAGAAAGAGAAGCTATTTCTCACAACCAATTGTAGGGTTTGTTTAGCTTACCTTTGCTCCAATTAGAATAGAGTAGGTAGGTTTTCTTTCAGTAGAAGAAGTGCTTGTGCACACTCTACATGTTTCATTTTGGAGCATGTATGATTTTCAGTTCTGTACATAGTTTTGTTGTGTTGGTTTTGCTCTTGCACAGTTCGTTTCAATGGCATCTTGGTGAGAACACTCCAGGTTCAATGGGTTTCAAGTGGCTCAGAGGGAATTTTTCAAAGTTTAGATTAGTTGCAGGTTACAACTCAGGACTCCATGCCCAATGGATGCTTCAGGCAACTGGTAACTTCATCTAGCAGACAGATGACCCCACTGAGTCGCCAAATTGTTATCCAAAATTCACCCCCCAGGGTTAATTTGATAACATGCATCAGAATTCTCAAGTCCCAGGTAGATAATTGATTCAGAGAAAACATCATGTTTCTGGGGTTCCCTCAGATTTTTTCTAACTCCCCTGACCAAAGAAGGAAAGAGAAAGCTCTGAGAAAATGTGAAAAAAGTTACAGAAGACAGGCTCAGGCCAGAAAAAATCACGAAAAATGGCTAAGTCCTTGCCCTAGAACAATGTGGGACAAGACTGCGTGAAGGACCCAAACCGGCCGGTTTTCCCGAAACAAACATTTGTAGGACCGGGACAGTCAGACCAGAAGGATGCACAGGGAGTGAGAAGCTGACCTGGCTGAAGAGAGAAGAAAATCAACTAACTGCTCGGGACATCTGGGACAAAAAGACACGAATCGGCTGGATCGGGCGAAACGGAAGAATTTTTCCCACAAAGCACTGGCACATTTAGGACAAATGGACGTGAACCGGCCGGTTCGGCCGAAATAGAGAAATTTCATACTGGGACATCTAGGATGAAGGGACGTGCGGGATGCGGATCGCCGAAGCAGCCGAAAGCCAATCAGATTGCGCCTGGTGTCATCGGCAGATAAGGGACAAGGAAGCCCATTTCGGGCGGATCGGAGGTTTCTGTCCCAAACAACACTGGGACATTTGGGACAAAAAGACGCGAAGGGCGCGAAAGAGCCAGCAAGCTCGTGGACCAATCAAATCATGACACGTGTCACAAGGGAAAATGTCAAAAAGTCAAAGGGCGAGTTTTGAGGGGTCAGCCCGAACCAATTGGATAGTGCCACGTGTCCCAGCTAGGGCCCACAAGGAAATTTCAAAGGAAATCTCACGGAAAGGTGGAGGAGAGAGAATTATTCAGTGAACCAGAGCCCGCCACGTGTCGTCCAGGTGGCGAAGCGTGGGAAAATATTTCAAAATCCGTTTTGGTCTGTTCCGTGCCCTAAATCTTCAGATCGTCATATCTTTTGATCCAGAGCTCAGATTTGCACGTTCTTTATATCAACGGAAATCTGTTGAAATTATCTACATGATTCTGGGATCAATATTCCATTTTGGTCTAGTCTAGAGAGAGAAATTTAAGAAATGGCTCTGACACATGGTAATGCCAGAAGTGACGCTTCAACAACCAGCTTTAATGCAGCAGACAACCCGCCATTTTGCCAGGATCCGCCACTTCTACCATAATGAGATGATTTAAAATGTGACGTAGAAGTGGTTGTGCTAGTTTTAAATTTCCTCTCTTCCCTCTCTCTTTCTTCCTATATATTGTACAGAGGGGCTTTTTTGAAAAAGGGGACAAAACAAGTTGTTCATATTTTCTGCTCTTCCCTCCCTTCTTTTCTTTTCTAGGGTTGAAAATGGAGTTTGAACCTCCTCCCTTACTCTGTAATGGCATTTTTTGCATTTTACTATTGAAATGATGTTCTATGCAAACTTCTGGAGCAACAAAACGTGTTTTGTGATGCATCTGTCCATCCTTACTCGTTTTTGCTTCTTCTCTTCTTGCCTCTCTTCATTGCAGGTATTTGTGCATGTTTGAATGTTCATTGCAGGTTTGGAGCTGTGTTCATGGACTTTTGGGACATTTTCTATGTGAAATCTATCCTTGGGCCTGTGATGCATCTGTCCATCCTTCCCATTGCTCACCTCTCTTTGTCCCATGGCAGTTTTGATAGATGTCCAACATTCTCCTTCTCTGGTGTATCACCGTTTTAGTGTAGGATTTTATTCTTTTCCTTTCTCTCTCTCTCTCTCTCTATCTCCTTGGCATTGTTAGATTAGGATTAGATTAGTTTTCCTGCACTAGAATAGCTTGTGGCAGGTAGTTTAGGAGCAGGAACCATCCTTCTCTGGAGATTCGTCTCTCAGTTTCACAAGTCCCACGCTTGGAGAGAGGTTTCCATGTTGTGCAATCACACTTGATGCCTGAGTGATCAACCTAGAAGCCTGATCTGCATCTAGGGGTGCTGTGATTTTGCACTAATAGGAATGTTGTGGTAAAAAGTAAATATTTGTCGTAAGTGGTCTGGTAATGTTAAAATGTCAAAGTTGGGGTAAGTAGAGAAGTAGGATCTACATGACTAGGAATTAGAAATATTATATTGGTAATAAGGAGAAGGAGTGAGGTCATAAATATTTTGTTTATTTTATTTGTAAAAAGTCTAAAAATGTGGAACCCATGTGAAATGATAAGGTTTATCTTATCTTAAAAGATAAGCTTACATATATAGATAAGAGTTAAGGTATGGAATATGATTCGTAAGAGTGGATTTCTTATCCTATCTTAGAGATAAGATGGATAAGCGCGGAAGTTCTATAAATAAAGAGGCCACCCCCTCATTTAGCATAGAAGGAAGTAGTGAGAGATATTGTATGAGTAAGTGTGTAAAGGAAGCCATCATTTTGAAGGTGTGTTAAATAAGCCATTAAGAGGTGTAATTGTGAAGTTTCTCCCATAGTATTGGTGGAAGGAAAGTGAAGTCAGTAACACTTGAAGTACCTCATGGGTGAGATTGTAACAATTTCATTTTAATATTATAATTTACTCTGATATTTCAAATTTATCCTCATTCGTTCTTATCATAGTCTATGGTATTCTTGTGTTATCTTTGTTGTTGTGTTTCCAAATTTCATCCACCAAACTAAAAGTTGTGCATTAGTAAATAATCATAGCACGAGGAGTTACTGGTGAAGAATTATCATAGTGCCGGATTGGTGATGACATTTTTGTTTCGTTGCCGGGACCATTCCTCATTGGTGGATTTTTTGGAGAGATATTCCCACTTAGTCAAAAATCATTTGGAGGGTAACCTTGTTTTTTACTGTGTATAGTAGTTACCAAGGTAAAGTCACTTTTTTTTGTGAATAGTATTTACCGCAGTAAAATCACTTTTTACCGTGAATAGTATTTACCGCAGTAACTTCACTTTTTACTGTGAATAGTGTTTACCACAATAAATTCAATTTTTACCGCAGTAAGTCAATTTTTACCATAGTTTACCGTGGTCATTTCTATTTTCTGTTATAGTTATTCCAATTATTTTTGCACATAAGTCTTGTTGATTGTACTTGTGGGTTGGTATTTCAATGTGGTTACTTTTGGAAATGGGGAAGATTCCTATTTTTTCAACCCAATCTAATGAAAATGCTTCCTCTTTCATTCAAGAGTTTAAATGATCTTGTATTTGTAATGGCCTTATAAGAAGGGAACAATTGACTGAATTTTTTCTTACCTTTTTGGATGGTTCAGCCCTTAGGTGATTTGAAACACTAGGTGATAATGTGAAAAACTCGTGGGATTTATTAATTGAAATTTTTCTTGAAGAATTTGGTGAACAACAAAAATGTGCATATCTCATGATCGATATCACAAAGCTATCCCAAGGAGAGAATAAGAAGACAATGGATTATCATGCTCGTGTTCTAGAGATAAGGAGGAAGCTTGATGCCTAGATCCAGAAGGAAGGATTAGCGGATGGGTTGATGAATGGCATGGATAATCTCCTTTGTAAGAACTTCATTCTTGGCATGAAGCCAGAGATCAGACAACGAGTGAAGTATGACCACCCAGCTACCATTGAACAAGCAAAGGAGATTGCAAAAAGGTAAGAAGAAATCATGGAAGAGGAGCCCAAAGAAATTGTTGCTAAAGTAGAGCCTACACTAGCACCTTTGGTTCATAATCCACAACCACTCTCGGTGAGCACAAATATTTCTCCTAGTATATCTACTGATTATGAAGATCTGCTCAAGAAGATGGTGTTATCACCGAATCACAGCACCCCTATGCATATACCTGAACTCACAGTGTGATTGGATAACATGAGTACTATATCCAAGTTGTGGGACTTGCTACTTGAGATAGACCTCCAGAGAAAGCTGGTTCTTGCTCCTAAACTACCTGCCACAATCTACTCTAATGCAGGATAAGCTAACTATTCTAATCTAAATTTCTAAGGGACCAGGGAAAGAGAATACATAAAATGAAAGCCTACACTAAAGCGGTGATACACCAGAAAAGGAGGATGTGAGAGTAGTCTCCAAATGTGTGAAATACAAAGGCAAAGTGCACACTAGAAGAGGTGATGATAGTTCTCCATAATCTAGCAAAATGCATTCACAACAATATTCCAAGCACACACAATGATAATTAATTCCTGCAAGAACATAATAATAGACACAATATTATTGTGGAAAGATAAAAGGGCAAGAAGAATGCAAGAAAACACAGCAGGGGAAGATACATCCACAAACTTGTATTTTATTGCTTCTTGGTATGCACAGTTCAGTCTATTACAAGATAAGGGCCTGGATCACCATGCAAGGAGTCCACTACAAGGGCCTGCAACACACTGGCTTCACAAAGAAATTTTGGCAGAGCTTTGCTACCCAAAAACTCCCTCTTTTACAAGGAGCCCAACACTCCAATTTATAGAAAAAATGAGAAGGAAAAGAGAAGGGAAAATGGAAATCCCGAAATCTATCCTTCAACCACCTGTAAGAGGCATTAAATTGAGTGAAATAGTTATACATTACTTGCAAAAGACTCCCCATACTGTCCCATGTGCTGCAGTAGAGAAAGGATGATAACCATGCCTCTTAATTGCACTCCCAGCTACCAAATAAAACACTGTTCTGAACCCGGCCACATTTTCTTAAAAATCTTGATCAATATCTAATCAAATCTGGAATTTATTGATTTTTTTGCATTGGGCTCGGAACCATGATTCCAATGGTACCAATTTTGTTTGATTTCGTTGATAAATGCAAAAGTTATGGCCTTCTGAGTGCGGGCAGCTATTTTGGGTCTGGCAGGCGTTTTCTGTCATTTGACGGGAATGAGCATTAACTGACTGGAGCTGAATATGTTTCTTTTATTTAAATATATCTATCCTCATTAAAAATAATAAATCCAGTCTTTGTGGCGTAGAGGACGTCGTGCTCATTCCAGAAAGTCTAATTTTGTGAAAATCGGAGCTCGGAGTCAAAAGTTATGGCCGTTTGAAGTTCCACGGGTCAAATGTTGACTTTTCTCCTCTGCCTTCGGCTGCTTCGGAATTTCACGTCCCACGCATCCCTCTGTCCCATTTAGCACAGTACTGAAATTTCCCATTTCGACCGAACCGGCCGATTCGCGTACTCGCGGCCCAGATGTCCCATTTGCTTTCGGACTATTTGGGACAAATTTTTCCGATTCGCCCGGTTCGGCCGGTTCGCGTCCTTTTGTCCCACGCGTCCCTGACTGAAAGTTCTCATTTTGGCCAATCCGGCCGGTGCGCGTACTTCACGTACCTTCGGCCCAACTATTCCGGGACAA
This sequence comes from Taxus chinensis, assembly GCA_019776745.2. Lineage (NCBI taxonomy): Eukaryota > Viridiplantae > Streptophyta > Pinopsida > Cupressales > Taxaceae > Taxus > Taxus chinensis. The sequence continues at coordinate 769,714,523 of CM034148.1, read as the reverse complement.
AAGTTCTCATTTCGGCCGATCCGGGCGGTTCGCGTACTTTGCGTACCTTCGGCCCAACTGTTCCGGGACAAAAGTTCTCATTTCGGCCGATCCGGCTGGTTCGCGTACTTTTGGCCCGCGCGTCCCAGACTATTTCAGGCTGCCTTGACTCATTTCAGCCGATCCGGCCGGTCCGCGTACTAATTGCCCAGATGTCCCAAACTGCCTGTTTCAACAGTTAGTCAATTTTTTCAACTTTTCAGCCAGTTCGGATTTTCACGTCCCGCGCTTCCCTTTGGCCTAGATGTCCCAAATGCTGCGCAGACTGCCTGGCGGCCTTTTGGCCGGTTCACGCCCAGATGTCCCAACTGTCCCAAGGATCGCCTGGACTAGGACTTAGCCATTTTTCGTGATTTTTCCTGGCCCGAGCTTGTTTTTTACAAATTTTTACATTTTCTCAGAACTTGTGCTCTTCTACTTGGACAGAGGAGTTAGAAAAAAATGAGGGGACCCTAGAAACATGACCTTTTGCCCTGACTCAATCTATTTACCTGGGACTTGAGAATTTAATGCATGTTATCAAAATTACCTTGAGGGGTGAATTTTGGATAACAGATGGGTCAGTTAACTATTAATCTTCTTCAAGGAAAGGAATTTAGTTCTCAGGGAGGAGATAGAGGTCCAAAAAGAAATATTTCTGAAGTTGTATGTTATGGTTGTTATAAAAATGGTCATTATATAAGTATAATTTTCTAGATAGAGTTTCTACATCTGGTACAAGAGATAACGATAAAGGAAAAGCACGTGTGAATTCTTTTGATGTAGTAGATCAGAGCATAAATAATGAAGTAGATGTGTTTGTAACAAAAAGAAAGAAAGAAAAAGATAATCAAGATGGAAATAATCCTAAGTAAATGAAAGGAGAAACTAGTAAGAAACATAGGAGAATAAAGTTGGGTGTGCAGGATTTTCTGATTTCACAGGGACAAGGACCATACTCCATCTTAGAAGATCTATCCAAAAAGCCTGTAAATATTTCATATGGTCAACTCTTGGCTATGTCTTTTGAGAAGAGGTAGGAGCTGTGAAGTGGACTCAATGCTCGATGAAGGAAGGAGGTTGAGGTCCCTGTTTTGGAGGTAGAGGCGGATCCCTATGCTCCACAAGCTGAGGTATTATGTAATGGTATTTTAATTCATGATTTTTTAGTTGATGGAGGTGCTGCAGTTAATGTAATGATCGAGTCTATAATGAATATGTTGGGTTTAAAAATTGATCACCCCTCAACACTTATGTTAAGTTCATTAAATAAGGGATAAACTAAACTAGAAGGTGTAGTTTCAAATGTGGCAATATCTGTTATAGGTTTTGTATGTGTGGTAGAATTTCAGGTGATGAAAAATGGTACTGTTGCATACCCAATGTTGTTGGGAAGGCCATGGCTAAGGAGAGTTCATGCAAGAAACTACTAGAATAAAGGCTTCATGAAACTTGGATGTGGTAGAGAGAGGGTGAAGATAAACGTGATCCCTTGGCATCATAAGGCAGAACCTATTGATTCAAGTGATGAAATTGATGATTGAACATCCTCTCATTACTCTAGTACCATTGAAGTGGACACAGAAGATGAAGAAAGTGAGGTTGATGTTACGGTCATGGATATCCTTCCAGTCACATTGACTCATGAACACATAAAATCATCTAAAGAATAAATTGATGATCATTTCCAACAAATAAAGATTCGTGATGTTGTGATGGAGAGTGAGAAGGAATGCTACCTCCAACTCTTTTGAAGGTACATACACCTATTCACTTTCTATTAAAAGGAAATCCATCAAGTAAGTTGGGTAGAACATTCTATTGAGCTGGTAGATGGTGCTAAGCCCATAAAGCAAATGCCATATATAATGAATCCTAATTTTTCCAAGACTGTAAAAGAAGAAATAGATAAGTTGCTTGATGTAGGATTCATATTTTCTATGGAGAATTTAGAATGGGTTTCTCCCATTGTGATCTCAATAAAAAAAATGGGAAGCTACACATTCGTGTTGATTATAGGAATCTAAATAAGGCAACAAAGAAGGATCATTACCCTCTTCTATTCTTAGATCAGATCTTGGACGAAGTAGCTAGCTAGGAGTGCTATAGTTTTGCTTATGGATATAGCGGATACAACCAAGTTTGTATAGCAGAGAAAGATCAGCTGAAGACCACATTCACCACTCCTTGAGGAACGTTTGCTTATAGAGTTATGCCTTTTAGGTTGTGTAATGCTCTGGCAACGTTCCAGCGTTTGATGAATAGGGTGTTTGAACCCTACATTGGGAACTTCATCAGAGTATTTTTGGATGATTTTTACATCTATGGGAGTAAGATGGACCACCTGCACCAGATAGAGACAACATTTCAAAGGTTAGATGAAGCACAAGCCTCACTAAACCCTACAAAGTGTGTCTTTGGATGTTCTAAATGTGTTTTGTTATGGCATGTTGTATCCAGAGATGGTATTGGTACTGATCCTGATAAAGTTTCAAAAATCAAAGAGTTACCATTTCCTATGAATAGAAGTAATTTGAGATCATTTTTAGGCCATGTGGGTTACTATAGAAGGTTCATCAAGAATTTCTCAAAGATTTCATAGCCACTAACTCAGTTCTTGAAGAAGAATGTTACTTATGAACAAGGAAATAAGGTGCATGAAGCTTTTGAACAACTGAAGGAAGCCTTGGTGTCTTCACTTGTTCTAAAGAATCTAGATTAGAGCAAGCCATTCATTATGTACATTGATGCCTCAAATGTAGCACTAGGAAGTACTCTGAGCCCAAAGGATGAAAATGGGAATGAACATCCAGTTTACTTTAGGAGCAGACAAATGAGTCGTGTTGAGGTAAATTATAGTGTAACTGAAAAAGAGGGTCTAGCTATCATTTTTGATGTAAAGAAGTTTACAAATTACTTACTAGGGAAGAAATTTATAGTTGTAACAGATCATCAAGCTCTAAAATATATTGTAAATAATCCTAACCCATCAGGGAGGATAGCAAGATGGATAATTTTTCTACAAGAATTTGAATTCGATATTATAGATAGGCTAGGAAAGAAGCATGTCAATGCAGATGCACTCTCTCGAGCCTATGATGGTTTAGGTTCATCTTGTGATGATGATGATTTCCTAGATGCAACATTGTTATCCCTTGACACAATCCCTAGTGAATACATAGATATTTGGAATTATCTGAATAAATTCAAGTTTTTTAATGGTGCCAATGCAAAGACTAAGAGGAATATTACTCAAGCCAGCCGTCCATATTCTATTATGTATGGAGTATTATTTCGAATAGGACCTGATGGATAGTACAAGAGGGCAGTTGGACGTGATCAAGGGAAGGAGCTGATAGAAGAATTCCACAATAGTACATGTGGAGGACACTTCTCCAGACAACTTATAGCAAGAATAATCTTGGATGCAGGTTATCACTGGCCCACTCTTTTTAGAGATTGTTATAATTACTATAAGACATGTGATATTTGTCAAACACATGGTACCCGTAAGACTTCATCATCTCCATTATGCCCTATTCTTCCACTTGGTCCCTTTGAAAAGTGGGGGATAGAAATTTTAGGTCCACTTCCAACTACCCCAAAACAAAATAAGTATATTGTAGTTACCACAGATTATTTAACCAAGTGGGTTGAAGCTAGGCCATTGAAAACAACTTCCATGGATGAAGTGGCAAGGTTCATATATGAACGAATTGTCACCAGATTTGGTTGTCCATTAGAAATTGTAATAGATCAACAAAGCCACTTCCTTAATGAGGTGGTAGAAGCCCTAGTCAATAAATTTTATATTAAGAACAGGAAGGCAACAACATGCACGCCAAGAAAAAATGGATAGGTGGAACGAACAAATTTTGTGTTGTGTCAAATTCTAGCAAAAGATGCAGCCTTTTAGGTACATAAGTGGGATAAAAGGATTCATGCAGCATTGTGGGAATATAGGGCAACATCAAAGTTAGGAATAAGATACTCCCCATTTCAGTTGGCTTATGACATTGATCCAGTTCTTCCTATTGAGTTTGATATTCCCACTATGAGAGTTATGAAAAATGAAAGGATCCAGATGAAAGTGATTCAGTAAAAGAAAGGTTGGTACATCTTCATTTTCTAGAGGAAATGAGGGAAATAGTGAAGGATACAAGCTATAAGAAGAAAATGAAGCAGAAGGAATACTTTGATAAAAATATCCGTTGGCCTCCATTTCATGTGAATGACTTGGTTGTAGTATATGATTCCAGATACAAAAATAGAAGACAGAAAATTTCTTCCAAAATGGATGGGGCCCTACAAAATAGCAGTTGTGCATGAAAATGGTATGTACCGACTGGAGGAATTAGATAGCACTCCCATTATGAAATGGGTCAACCAAGACAAGTTGAAGAATTTTCAAGCACCAAAATAGTCTACTCCGAGGACGGAGTAGAAGCTAGGAAGGGGGAAGATGTCAACACTAAAATTTTCTTCTGTAATTTCTATTTCATTAATGTATGTATTGGAAATAGGATGTTATTAAGTGTAATTAGTTGTAGCGTCCGATAGAAGATAACATCACTACCAGTACGACACCGCCCATAATGTATAGTATGGTAATAGTCAAAAGTACAATATGAATGTTGTGGTAAAAAGTAAATATTTTTCGTAAGTGGTTCGGTAATGTTAAAATGTCAAAGTTGGGGTAAATAAAGAAATAGGGTCTACATGATTAGGAATTAGAAATATTATATTGGTAATAAGGACAAGGAGTGAGGTCATAAATATTTTGTGTATTTTATTTGTAAAAATTCTACAAATGTGGAACCCATGTGAAATGATAAGGTTTATCTTATCTTAAAAGATAAGCTTACATGTACAGATAAGAGTTAAGGTATGTAATATGATTCGTCAGAGTAGATTTCTTATCCTATCTTAGAGATAAGATGGATAAGCCTGGAAGTTCTATAAATAAAGAGGCCACCGCCCTAATTTAGCATAGAAGTAAGTAGTGAGAAATATTGTATGAGTAAATGTGTAAAGGAAGCCATCATTTTGAAGGTGCTTTGAAGTAGCCATTAAGAGGTGTAATTATGAAATTTCTCCCATAGTATTGGTGGAAGGCAAGTGAAGTCAGTAACACTTGAAGTACCTCATGGGTGAGATTGTAACAATTTCATGTTAATATTATAATTTACTCTGATATTTCAAATTTATCATCATTCCTTCTTATCATAGTCTATGGTATTCTTGTGTTATGTGTGTTGTTGTGTTTCTAGATTTCATCCACCAAACTAAAAGTTGTGCATAAGTAAATAATCATAGCACGAGGAGTTCTTAGTGAAGAATTATCATAGTGTTGGATTGGTGATGACAGAACCCCCTTCATATTCCCCTTCACCCATGGAAGAGCCTATCATCAGCACACCACCTTTTTCCTCTCAAGATTCCAAGCAGTTGTTAGTGGCACCTTTCCTACTCATAGAAGATGCAAGTCCACCACCTACACAAACACAAGGAGAGTCCACATCAGCCGGCATGTCCTCTCCTCTACCCATGGAGGATACTATAAAAGTACCACTGTATAAAGATGACCATTCACCATCAGACCTTCAAGATCCTATTGATCTTTTTTCGGCTCTCTTACCCACAGAGTCCAAGGATTTTCATTTACCTATTTCTCAAACACATTTTAGGAGGATTTCCACCTGATCCATGTCAGCCCCACTTACAGTAGTACCATTATCATGCTTGGCTGATCGCCTAGATTATGTGGATAGAACCTTACTTTGGGGGAATCTTCTACTTCCTATTTCAACACAAATGTAATTGTCACTTGCTGACACCTCCACTATCTATCCCAAAGTGTTTAGAGTGACCAAACCAAAAAAAAACCACAACTATTACAATACCTTCAACAACACCCCTCATGGCCCTATTCACACCTGTGACCATAGCCCAACATGAATCTACACCCAAACCCACACCTATATCATCTCTGTTACCTAAACCTATCACTACCTTAGGGGTCATACTAATAGCTAGCCTTAATCACCCACCCATCAAATTACGATTAGATACATATCCCAAAACTAACACCAAACTCAACCTGACCCCTACAAAGAAGATCTAATCTCACCTTAACCCCTTCCATCCATCCGAGGACCTCACCCTTGATCCTGGCCAAGAAAACCCCCATACACTGATAAAAATGATTTTGACGATATGCCTTCAATTAACATCATTCAATGCTAGGATGATGAGTCTATAGCTACACTTTCCTTGGACAAACCCACTTACCAAATGGCACTCTTCTTCGATGTCTCCAAGTGTCAGTGTGGGGGTGGGTATGGTGTCATCATCATTCTACTTGATGGTGAACCTATGTCTTTGTTTTTCAAACTCTATTTTTATTATACAAACAATATTGTTGAATATGAAGCACTTGTATTGGGTCTTGAGGCTTCTTATGCCTTAGATGTTAAGTCAATCAACATCTTTGGTGATTCTCAGTTGGTCATAAACCAAGTCAATGGTATATACCAGTGTCGTAATGAGATACTTCAAAAGTATAAGCATCATGTGGACATAATTTTGACCACCTTTGACTGTTACGTACTTCAAACCACCCCACATTTTACCAATCAAATTGTATATACCATAGCCTGTTTGGCTTCTTAGATACCCACTTTTCCCGTTGGCTCTAAAATATTTGTTACTATATAAAGGCTACAATCACCATATTATTTACCTCATGAGTTCTACTCTATTGGAACCACTGCCATTGACCTAAGTGAACTTTGGTATAAGTAATATGTAGACTATCTTTCCCTTTCCATTTTACATGCCGATCTCACTCGTAATGGACAACGTGCCTTTCTTAAAATTGTCTCCTATTATGTCATCATGGGTGGTCTTCTATACAAACGTGGTTTTGAAAACATTCTCTTATGATTCCTTACAAGTTCTAAAATTCCCGACACCATTAAGGAATTCTATGATTAAATTTGTGGAGGTCACTTTAGTGATCTCATTATCGCAAAAGGCATTCTTCACCTAGGCTATTACTGGCCAATCCTAAACTGTTACTGATTTGATTACGTCAAACAGTGTGTGAAATTTCAGCAACATGCTAATCTCCATCACACCCCTATTCATGTATTACAAGTCGTGCGAGACCTTTGGCATTTTTCTCAATGGGGTTTGGATATTTTCAGTGAGATCAACCCCCATTCCCCCATTCTTCATAATGCCACTAATGGATCATAACTGCTACTGAATATTACACTAAATGGGTAGAATCCATTCCTCTAATTTCCACCAAATATGATAAAATATGTGAATTCGTCAACCATCACATCATCTATCCCTTTGTTGTCCCTCACCACATTATCACGAATAATAGAAAATAATTCAAAAACAAAACCCTATGCAAACTATGTGATGCTTTTGACATTGAACTCAGTATCTCATCACCTTATTACTCTTAAACCAATGGTCAAGCCGAGTCAACTAATTAAACCTGGAACAAAATTATTTTGAAGGTATTCGACGATACTAAAAAGCATTAGCATATGCACATTCCTTTCTCCTTGTGGGCTTATCGCACTAGTATTCGCACTTTGACTGCTGCCACCCCCTTTTCTCTGGTCTATGGTACTGAGGCTGTCTTACCTCTCAAAGTCTAGATCCCATCTCTCTGTATCTCACTACATGACATACTCAATGATGATGAATTTCACCAGGATCGATTGGCGCAACTTTAATTATTAGATCAACGTCATCTCAACGCTCTTGACCATCTCCAAATATACTAAAAACGTATCAAACGTGCCTTTGAAAAATCTGTTCACGAATGAACCTTCCAAGTCGGTGACCTTGTCCTGAACGAAAATCAACATGTAACCAAAGGGGAGAAAAGTAAACGTGGAAAATTTTCCCTTAATTGGCTTGGACCCTATATCATCACCCATGCCTATGGATCAGGTGCTTATATTTTGTCTTCACTCGAAGGTAAACCTGAACCTAAGCCCCTTAATTCCTTGCATCTTCAACCATTTTATTATTTATATCAAGTCCTATATCACTTTTTGTCAATTGATTGCTTGTCCCTTGAGCGTTGTTCACCTTCCATAATTACCCATTTTGAGGATCCATGACTAAACAAGAATAATGTGATTTCACGTCACCTTTTAGCCTTGTCTTCAATATGAGTACCACGGCTGTGTCTTCTTCCAAATGCTAATTTTAAGTACAAACATAATCTGATGGATAGAATAATTCATAGTTTGGGTACAACTTGGAATCCCATGGTTGATGGTCTTCACTCAAATATGACCTCTTTCATAGTATGGATGTTTATGTGTCACTACGATCTTGTCTCATAATGAAGTTAATTTTGCAAAGGCCTAATGATCCTCTATTATCTTTTCCATGACTTAATTTGTCTGAAGGAATCACAATTGGATACAACTTACTAGATTCAATCTTCATAGCAATTGATGACTGTTTACTTAATATGGGACATTTATTACGTAATATTGTATCACTATCAATAGACTACTCCCTTAGAATGTCCAATTAATAAGTAATGAAACAACTTGAGTGAGAATCGTTAATCCATGCTAGTTCAGATGAATTGACCATGCATATTATTTTATTTTATCCTACAAATTACATGATGGAGATAATATATTCATCCCATATTTTATTTCCCACATCGATCAGTCTATGAAAAACAAACATAATGCGATGAAAAAGATCTTGAATTCTTCAGATCATTGATCATGTGCCTGAATATTTGATTATGGATTATTATATGTTATTGAAAAGTGAAAAATGATCATCGTGGAATTTCGTAAGGCAATTACGCCTAATTGTATTAATCTAAAATCCTATGTAAAATATTTTCACCTAAATTCCTCGATTTATCCTTAATGAGTTTTAATACATACGGGACATTACTTGTATCATGTGACTTATGAGTCTGTCACCCTTAATGAAATACGTCCATTATGCAAGGCCTCATTGTGTCTTACGTTCTATAAAAAAAAATAGATTATGGTAGACTCATCATGGTTCTTGGGGGGACCAATTAAGCAACCCACATTTACCACCTATATACCATTTGATAACAACTTCCTGCAAAAAAACCTATTGAAAAACCTAGTACAGGGCCCAGATCCTCGGCACATGTATCTTGACCAACACTCAATGCCCAACAAGGAGTGAGGAAAACCTAATGTCAATTATGCATATTTTTTGTACATCACCCATTCCTAACAACCAAAAGAAGCACAATCCCAATCCGTGAAATGTCACCCTAAAGTTTAATTTTCTTTTGGGAGAACTCCATCGTGCCTGAGAGTTAGGGCCTTGATTCACCTGGACTATGTAGGCAGCATTCTTCTTGGAGTGAGCATGAGTCTCCTTGGTGGATAGCTCAGCCACTGGTCTACCCTAACCTTACTCCCTCCTTCCTCCTTTCTTATTGTCACATCTTTAGCCTAGTTACCTTCTCTTCTTATTTGTCTTGGTTGGCCAATTGAACCTTGTACAAATAGATAATTGCTTTTCATCCTTACCATGATGAAATCATTCCTTAAGGCCATTGATTCTACCATTTCTTGAACATTATCGACTGCATGTACCTACAACACATCTTAACATGATCTTGGAAATCATCATGTAATTGGTCACAAATTGATGAATTAGTATCAATTGCCATAAACCATACCTCAACTCATCCATACCTAGGACCAACTTAAACTCAACCATATTGATGTGAAACTCAACCTACAAGACTGGTTCCATGCCTAAGGAACCTAACTCAAGTCCATGCCTATGATCTCTTGATTCCACCATGCCTTATACCGATCTGATTCCACCATACTTGAAACGACCCTGACTCCATCATACTTAATTAACCTAGTTTCCATCATATACACAGCTTATGGAGTTATAAGAGTTAAGGATTCAAACCAAGCACAGAAATGGTGTTATAATCATCATCATCTATAAATAATAACGTGTTTGTGATACATACATATGTACATGGATAGAAGCTGAATCACATAAATGGGGATCTAAAAACCCTCATGTGGGATCCTAACCATCTTCAATACCATAGGCTAGTGAAGGCACTCAAAAACAATTGACTGTTATATAGATCATGGCACTCTATGTTATCTCATAGGCCGGCGTATAGCTAAATAATAAAACAACTAGTTATCAAAAATTTATGGAGGTCCACATGGTCTTTCAGATATCACCATGTTAATGGGATTTATTTTAAACATATGCTTGTCTGAGATAAAGGTTCCTACCTCCTGAACATATTCCCCTATACGTTGGCTTGTTCCTATAAGTTCTCTTCAGCACATTATTTTGTTGGTAAGTAGTTTCAGATGGATCTTTCATTCAGAACCGTATTTTGAAAAGGTTTCAACGGTCCACAAGTGACATCAGTTTTGAGCTATGTTTAAGGGCTCAGTGGCCCCCTTTAAGTTTTAAGATCAATTGTCAAAGTTTTTGACTCGATCATCCTCTGCACTCAATGGATTATTTCATAGCTACTAATATTCTATATAGGACAGGAAAATATATCCCTATGGCCATGCCAAAATATTTTGACAAAACCGGACCCCTAGGGCCATTTTGACAAATAAAAAAATCAATTTTTGACTATCAGAAAAATTGTCTTTGAAAGGCTACAAAATACTCGGCCCCTGTACCTATACCACATCATTGAAGCAAATTAGTGTTCCACAGGAACTCATAAACCATGGAACAAAGAAGGCTGATATTGAGACTTGACCTGAATTCTAATGGACCTTGTCTTGACCCTTCCTATGGCAAGGGAAAAATCATTCTAAGCAGACTTGTGAAAAATTTTGTGGATCAACACGGTCATGTAATCACATGTAATCGAGAACCTGTAGGGTGAAGTCTTCCAAATGAAATCCATGGTACCATGGAGGAAATTTTTAAAGCCACTACGTGATAGATGAGAGCACCTAAAGGATTTGCTACATTGGCTAAGCCTAACAAACTATAGACACCTGTTCCTAGTGAATTACACGGATTTTCCAAACACAATATTGTGCCTCTGAGCCTGTCAAGTACCCCTGGACATAGATCCTAAGTTGTGTAATGAAGGTAAAGACCTATCCCTATAGTTTGTGTCCGTCAATTTTAAGGTCAATTGTGAGCTAAATTAGAAGTCTGCAATGTCTCATGAGAAAGGCTTCGTAGATGGTTAGATATTGGTGTCTTGCAGACTTCTAAAACTATAGGGAAATTCAAATTCAATAAGTTGTAAGATATTGTTGTTGGCAAGTTTAATTCTAGGTATTTTCATTAATGTAAGATATCATTAATGACAAAGAGGATGATGACATGGAGACTCAGGTTGTTTTTGTTAGGAAATAAGGGATAAAATATGTGGAATAATCCCTCACAGAATCACAACAATAGAAACTAATATGCAGAAAATATTACATATCTCAAATAAAAGTGCAGAATAATAATAACACAACACAAAGAGACAATATTTAATGTGGTTCACCCAATTTGAGCTACGTCCACCAAGAATTACTTGCTCGAATTTTATTACAAGCCACTGCTCTCTCAATATAATACCTAGATCCATTTGGAGCTATACTCAACAAACTCTACAGAATTCATAGCTGAATTGAAAGCACATCTGCAATGTTTTTCATGCTTCTATCATATGCATAAAACCATATAAATAGACAACTGCTTAAGTAGTTTTACAAAACTGTGGGTATCAAAGCCATGGGAAACAACCGTCCCATAAACCTATGGGTCAAAATCCCGCCCATATGAGAAAATCATGTTTCTCGATATATCGGGTACGTTTTAAGGCCCAAATTTTTTTTTTGGGGGTTGTGCCTCCAGACCCCTGCTTGGGGCCCAGCCCAGCTCAGCTCAGCCCTGAACCCCAGCAAGGATACATGAATAGTGTATAATACTCTTAGTATACAATCTTCAACACTTTCACTTATGAAAACAAGCTCCACAACCTAACAATCTCCCACTTAGAGACTAGTTTTCCTCTGAGAAAACTTCTCAACACTTCACTAGTTTTCATGAAGACCAACCAGAGTTGAACACAACTTCATTTTTTCCCTTGTGACTACCTTCATCATCATGTCTGTAAGATTCTGACTGATATGGATCTTCTCCAGCTTCAAATTATCTTCCTCTAAATTTGTCTTGATGAAATCTTACCTTAACTATATATGCTTTGTGCTAGAGTGGAAAGCAGAGTTCTTACCTAGGTGTATAGCACTCTGACTATCACTATGTAGCTTTCCTTCCTCCTGCTTATGCCATAACTCCTCAAGCAATTATTGTAACCAAATCATTTATTTTCTTGCCTCTGTGGTAGCAACATACTCAACCTTTGTGGTTGACAAAGCCACCAACTTCTGTGGTCGTAAAATCCAGCTCACAGCTGTCCCACCTACAATGTAAACATAACCTATCATGCTCCTCTTGCTGTCTACATCTCCAGTCATATCTGAATCTATATAACCACACAAAGTGGTGTCTGATCTACTTTAGCAAAAAATTGTCCCCATGGTCCCTCTCAAATATCAAAGGATCCACTTTACTACATGTCAGTGATCTCTGCCTGGATCACTCATAAATCTAATCAATGCTCCCACTACATGGGCAATATTAGGCCTAGTGCACACCATGGCATACATCAAACTTCTAATTGTTGATGAGTAAGGTACCTTGGACATCTGGTTTCTCTCCTTCTCTGTCTTAGGACACTATTCCTTTGATAACTTGAAATGGCTTGCCGATGGAGTCCCAACTGGTTTAACATCCTGCATATTAAACCTCTCTAAGAACTTCTTAATGTACGCTTCTTGAGATAAAGTCAAGTTTGATTCCTTCCTATACCAAGATATCCTCATACCAAGGATTTTTTTGGCTGCCCCCAAATCCTTCATAGCAAAGGATTCACTTAGTTGCTTCTTGAGTAATTTTATTTCCTGCATGTTTTTACCTGCAACCAACATGTCATCCACATACAGACAAAAGATAATATAACTACCATCCTCAAATTTCTTTGTATACACACAATGGTCAGAATGACATCTAATATAACCTTGCTCCATCATGAAGCTATCAAATTTCTTATGCCATTAACGTGGACCTTGTTTCAAATCATACAAGATCTTCTTCAGTTTGCACACCATCTCCTCTTTACCTTTTACCTCATAGCCCTCTAGCTGTTGCATATATAGTTCCTCCTCCAAATCACCATGGAGAAATGTATTCTTTACATCAAGTTGTTCTAAGTGCACGTCTTCTACTCCAACTATTCCTAGAACAGTTCTAATAGAAATCATTTTTAGTACAGGAGAAAAAATCTCACAAAAATCTATACCTTTTTTCTATGCAAACCCCTTGACCACCAACCGAGCCTTGTATCTTTTCTTTCCTCCTTCTTTCTCTTCGAATATAAACACCCACTTGTTCTGTAATGCTCTTTTTCCTTCGGGTAGCTTCACCAAATCCATGTCTTGTTCTCCATAAGAGCCTTATGCTCCTCATCCATGGCTTGCTCCCACTTATTCCTAGCATCTACCTACATTGCTTCATCAAAGCTCTCTGGCTCTCCACTATCAGTGAGTAATAAATAATAAAGAGAAGGAGAAAAACATTTAGGTTCTCTTCTTACCCTAGAAGACCTCCTCAATAAAGGAGTTTCAGGTTCCTATTGAGGGGGTTCCTGAACTGATTCATGTGTCACTTTCCCATCTGAAAGATCCTCTACTGCTACATATTATTTCTTGGATTCTTCCCTATTTTCATGTAACTATTGTTTATACATGACTTTATCATTAAAGACCACATCCCTAGATCGAATTATTTTCTTGTCCTTAATACTCCAACATTTATATCAAAAGTCATCACCACCATAACCAATGAAGGTGCATTTTTCTGATTTAGCCTCTAGCTTGGTCCTATCATCCTTGTCTATATAAACAAACACCTCACATTCAAAGAATCCAAAAAATGAATAATCAGCTTTCTTACCATACCAAGCCACCTCAGGTATGCCTCCATCCAAGGAACTTGAGGGTCCTCTGTTTATCAAGTACACAGATGTGCTCACTGCTTTTACCCAAAAAGAAAGAGGCAATCTTGTATGTAAACTCATGCTCCTAGCACGTTCCATTATTGTTCTGTTCATCCTTTCTGACACCTCATTATGTTGTGGAGTTCTTGGAACCATATTTTTCCTATAGATTCCATTCTTAGAACACTAATAATCAAATTCATTGTTGTAATACTCCCCTCCATTATCTAACCTAAGACATTTTAGGTTAAGACCTATTTCATCCTCTACCAAGGCTTTCCATTTAACAAAAGTGTCAAATACATTAGATTTGTTTCTAATACAATAAACCCAAACTTTTGTTGTTGTAACATCAATAAAAGTAACATAATAACTTGAACCCCCAAGAGATGATACCTAAGCCGACCCCCACATATCAGAATGCACTAGCTTTAACTTACTCTCTTTCTTTGTAGGTCCAATCTTGATAAACCTTACTTGCTTTTATTTCCCATATATACAGTCCTCATAGAACTCCAAACCTATTTCTGTATATCCAGGAAACTATTTCTTTATGATCTCCATTCCCTGATGGCTCATATGACCAAGCGTATAGTGCCACAATGTTATATCTACTTCTGAAGCCACAAGATTACAAACATTAGTGCTATAAGTGGTTAAATACAAGGTTCCAACCTTCTTACCTCTTGCCACCACAACAGCACCTTTGGTAACCTTCCAAGAGTCCATTGTAAATATCACAGTACAACCATCACTTCCTAACTACCCTGCCGATATCAAATTTCATCTTAATGTAGGCACATGTCTGACATCCTTCAATAGCCAAGTATTCTGATTCTACATCTTAACCTGAACAGAACCTTTTCCAACTCTGTTGTAAGGCTCATCATCACCAAGAAAAACATGCCCAAAATCTCCTTGAACATAATCAACAAAATAATGCCTATGTGGAGAAGCATGCAAAGAAGCCCCCGAATCTAAAACCCAAGATTTAGTAATATTGTGCAAAGAAAGAATCAAAGCATCCTGACATACATTACCTGTTGCCACATTTTCCTCCTTGATTTCTTCCTATTGTTTCTTCTTGTTCTGAAGCTCCCAATAGTCCTTCTTTGCATGCCAAGACTTTCCACAGTGCCATCATACTATCTTGCTTTTAGATTTTGACCTTTCCCGATCCTTTGATTTTCCATGGCTTCCTCCATTCTTCTGTCTCCCTCTAGTTTCCATTGTCAAAGGATTCCCTGAAGTAGAAGATTCACCAAAGATTTTTCTTCACATTTCCTCACTTAGAATCACCCCTACAACATCCTTAAACTTTTACTTTGAGTTAGCTGGAACTGAGTTACTTACCACCATTACCAAACTATTCCAACTCTCAAGTAAAGAGCACAGAACTAATAAAGCCATAACTCCTTCATCAAATTCTATTGTAACTAAAGCTAGCATATTTACTACTGTATTAAAATCATTTAGATGATCTGCTATTGAACCATTCTCAGACATCTTCATATTAAACAAATTTTTCATTAAAAATATCTTATTATAGGCAGAGGGTTTTTCATACAACTTCCCCAATGCATCCATCAGTTCTTTTATAATCTTTTCATTTTAAACATTAAATAACACCGGAGATGCAAGACACAGTTGGATTGTCCCAAGTGCCTTCCTATTCAGAAAATCCCATTCCACATCTATCATGCTTGAGGGTTTGTTCACCTTATTAGACAATGAAGTATAAAGATCCTTCTGATAAAGGTAATATTCTAGTTGCATCTTCTAAAGACTAAAATTCTGACCGTTGAATTTATCAACCCTAGATCTTCCATCATTTTCCATAGCTCCCACTCAAGATAAAACTTTCCCTATGATCCAACATGTCAGTAAACCAAACCAGGCTCTGATACCAATTGTTAGGAAATAAGGGATAAAATATGTAGAATATTTCCTCACAGAATCGCAACAATAGAAACTAATATGCAGAGTAAAATAACACAACACAAAGAGATAATATTTAACCTGGTTCACCCAATTGGGGCTACGTCCATCAAGAATCACTTTCTCAGATTTTATTACAAGTGATCATTCTCTCAATACAATACCCAGATCCATTTGGAGCTATGCTAAAAAACTCTACAGAATTCACAACTGAATTCAAAGCACGTCTACAATGTTTTTCATGCTTCTATCATATGCCTAAAACCATATATTAGACCACTTCTTAAGTAGTTTTACAAAACTGTCCCATAAACATATGGGTCGAAATCTCGCCCATATGAGAAAATCACGTTTCCCACTATATCGGGCACGTTTTAAGGCCCAAAAAAAACATTTCGGGGCCTGCGCCCCCAAACCCCTACTACCGGGGGCTGCTGCCCCTAGACCCCCACTCGGGCCCTGGCCCAGCCCAGCCCCGAACCTCAGCGAGGATACATGAATAGTGTATAGTAATCTTATTGTATAGTCTTCAACACTTTCACATATGAAAATGGGCTCCACAACCTAACATGAAGCATCCCGAACTACTGTCTAACCCTGTCTACAGGTATCATCTCGTGCTCTCCTACATGGCACCCTTCTATCCATCTAAGTAGTTGTAATCCATCTAAATCATTGGCCATATGTCTATGTGAGAGAAAACCCATATACGGTTTCCAAATGATGTCCATGTCAAACAACCCCTCCAATAAATACCTGTAGTAGGTGAAATTATGATTCACCTTGGTCGTTCGACGCTCTCCATTAATAGGAACCCATCACCTGTAACCCACCCAAACTAAACCTGGCTCGAATGCATCAGCCTTGGGCTTACCAACTAGGCACACACATATAATGTGCTCATATGCCCAATAATGAAGTAGTAAAGTACAACATAAGCTACACCTCCGTAGCCACTCATATGCCCATAACTCCCTGTATAGCTGCACTAGGAATGCTGACACCCATGTAAAATGGGTCTGGTCTATCTCCATATCATGCAAGATCCCCATCAATGATCATGTGAATCTTCCACCCTCTACATCTGGCAGTGCAAAAAATAATACTGTCTCCATCAACAACACAAAGAGCCTAGTCTCCTCTGGACGGACCTAGTACATCTCTCCATAGCTCAGGTTCGCACTGTTGAACCTCAACTCTTCCAACCCCCCACCAAATACTGTCAGCATCAACTCCTCAGATGCCTTTGAGGAGATCGAATATAAATGTGTCTCCACTATCGACAACCAATCAGAAGATGGAATGTTTTGGTCATCAAATCCCATTTTTCGATGAGGGTGACCATCAAACTTGGCTGCCATACTACATGTCAGTAGCGTCTAACCCCAATCAGGCCAACCTCTACAATATTCTACCAATCCTCAACTGGCGTACCTCCTCGAACCGTCATGAGTAGGGGAAACACCCTATCTCACATCCATAGCTGATCTCTCACCTATATGCAACAAAACATCACATTAATACACCTTGATCATACCCATAATCATTCTTAGTACTTTACCTACACCTATTACCCTCCCTATTTTACCCTCACAAATTACTTTCTTATCACATATTCTATCTACCCACCCCAACCCTCACCCACTATCAATCAATCTGTACCTATTTCAACCTCTTACCAATGCTATATTTTTCATCAAAAACATCTTCTATGCCCACTATCTATCTCACCCACCCACCCTCTGAATCTTTTGGACCCTTTTTCTCTACATGATGACTGGTACCGGTTACTCCTAACTAACCACGGTCTCTCCCAAACTGACATCGGTCACCTTATCCGTGACAAATACTAGATCAACACCACTGACATCGACCACCCATTGACTAACGCCGGTCACTGTCACACCAAAATCCGCGACACCTGAACCCCTTTCTTCCTAATAACTCCCTTCTTCTACCTTTCTACAAAGCCATTCCTACCTAAATCTACCATCAAATCCTCCCCACCCCTCTTTCACCGAACCAAACATCTCCCCATTCCTATTTTACCAAATTTTCCTTCCCAAATTCAAAATCCTATTCTCTCCCTTAAAAACCTGTTTTCCTTACCTGACCTATATACCCAATCTATCTCACAAACCAAGGCAAGGGATTGACTCTTACCTCATCACACTGCCATATTCTTGGTGGCACGTTGGTCCACTACATCGGTGGTCAACCCAATCTCTCTCCCGTCTATGCCATGTCCAATCACCAAATCCAATCAACCTGACCTCCACCTAATCACAATTGATACCATTGTGCTCGTGGACCCATCTACCTGGATCCTCAAACAAACTGGATCTCTCCACCTCAACAAGATATTGTCCCTCATCCTTTCCTCTCGACAAAGCACAACTCATTGAGTGCTCTATCTTTTTCATAAAAGCTAAAACATGCAAATAAATTTGTATTATATAGATTTTTTCTTTTTATATACCCACATCTAGTTAAGTGACATCAGTTATACCTAAAATGACATCAGTTCTTTTCCCCAAAACACTGTGCTTGGTTATACGTAGATCGACATTAGTTTTGTGCCCGATAAAACTATGGTCAGTTTACATAGACCGTCTACGGTTCTGTATGATCGGCATCAGTTACCCGTCGTGCTCTTGTCAACTACCCTTTCCCCATTTTTGACCCAACTTAACCAACCCAGCCATAGTTTTACCTTACCCACCCTTACCACAACCTACCTCCAAGCCTACATTACCTATACCTATCTTTAATTATGTTTAGGGACTTTTTATTTTACCCGTACCTCAGCCCTACGTATGCCGTGACCTTGCTACCTGTAACCAAAACATTGTGAATTACCTATGAGCTCATGTGCTCGTTATACCTTGTGACATTGTTACCCATGTTGTTTGACCAAATGACCTTACCTTGGCTATTTTCATGTCATTTATCCTTACCCAACATTTGGTGTACTGGAACATACCTAAACGTTCCTACACCTGACTTGCAATGTGCTTCTGCACCGTATCCTATACCTTGGATACCAAAATCACCTCAACCTTTTTTGGATAAACCTATTGACCTTATATGGTGTAGAGTTTGCATGCTCTTCAACATGGTAGTGTGCTACAATCTATATGTGTGCGTGTATTTGAATGTTGCTACCTTATGACCCTGGCTCATTATCTTTATTATCAGATTGGACCTTTACCCTATTACCCCCGTTGTCCACCTTCCTCTTCATCACAATCACCTTTTATCAAACAAGTCACCAATTTTGTCTTTTACCACATCAGTTCATAGTTTCAGGGGGATCACCTTCACCCACACATGGGGCAACCACATCTTATTTTTGTCAATGTCACTTACCAATACAAGCTATGTAAAAAAAAGGGGCCAAATGTAGACACCAAAATTAGGTCACACTCCCCTTGGTTCTTTTTAAAATAATTAGGTCAATCATACTCATCTAACCATGACACCTTGCACCCCACATCACCTTTAATTTAATTAATTTAATTTAATTAATATGTATCCTAACAATATTTAATATCTAATTACCTTAATTTCTACCCCACCATCGCACCTAGCCACCTCACCCTATACCTATTCTTGGTATGTTTCCATAACCAACAATAACTAAGTATTACTTTCCTTAATGAGCTAAGATTTGGTCTAACCCTAAAATCAATCCCTAAAATCTCTCTAACCACATTCCCACTCATTAGAAGGGAAGTTTCTACTCTAATCCGTGAGAATAAACTAACCGGGCCCAAGAATATAGAAATATCTACCCATTCTAGTAAACCTAGGGAATCCCACCTTAACCAACACCAGCCACACTAAACTGATACCGGTCAACCCAAAACCATTGTCAGTTACCATTTATTCAACCGAACAACCTTGTTTTTGGGTTGGAAAATGAGATCAGAGCTGCATGCAAGAAAAACCAGCATCCTTTCACATATCTAGACATCTAGAGCCATCACCAGGATAGATATTAAAGCATTGCACCCACGGAATCATGTAGGGAATTATTGCTATGATATCCAACACTATTCTTCTGATCAACATCCACCTCCATTCAGCCATCAAAATCGAGATCATAGAAAGTACATCTCTACCAACATTGTCTATTTAAACATAGTTTAACTTTTGTCATTCTTGTCATTAGTTTATACTTTGCATGTTCATTCCTCCATTGCTTAATATCTTGTAATCCCACCATTTCCCTTACCCACACCACCAAATTGCCATTCCGACCTAATATCCATTTCTAAGTGTACTTGAGATCTCCATAGACCATCTAATCGACTCTCCCAACCTTATTTGACCTTACATCAGCCCCTGTCATTTGATCTATTTGAGTTTCTATTACCTCAACCATAGGTCGACTCCATTTATCCGCAACCGCCATGAGTTCTACCTAAATTGACATCGGTCACACCTGACTGACATCACTCTATGTGTTTTATATCTTGACCAAGAATAGACCCAACAATCATCCTACCAATTGACCTAAATAACCCAGAATCAGACCTTGACCAATCCCAATACCTTAAAAGACACCTCATCTCTTAGATTTAACTATAGCCTAGCCTGTTGTGATTAGATTTTCTTATTGTACCTAAATGAAATACCTAAATCATATCAATTATAGTAGGAATTTACATGTTTCTCACATTAATTTTTTTTAAACAATGGATTGACAACCATCTAAGGAGTATCACACTTCCCAGAACTAGCATATGCTAGGCAGTCCACTGTCATATGTCATTTAACCATCCTATTGTGCTCTTTTTTTCTATTACAAGTAGATCCTCCTATCCAAAAGGAAGCTCTCACATTCATCTTTAGATCAAGAAGTTAGAATGCACACAACAACCATCAACTGACCAACATTTAACATGTATTCCTCCTTGACCCTTACCCGTATCTGTTTCGTTATTCAAAAAGGTAAAGAAAATAGCCAAAAACCCAAGACGAGGAAATTTCAAGGGAATGTGATCCATATAAGATAGATAGAAAGTATTTTTTCCACATGTTTCCTGTATCTGAAATGGGTGAATCCACAACGAATGAAAATTTCCATGGATTCCTTTTGGTTCTCTCCTCTTATCTAATAGTCGGACAAGATCACCAATCTAAAAATATCTTTTCTTTTCCTTCTTATTAAAATTTTATTTACTTTCAATTGATACTATTTTATCCAATAAACCACTGACACCCTATCTTCAAAAAGTTTATCCATGTATAAAATCCTTTTTTTGAGTGAGTCTTCAAACTTTCCATCTAATACTGCATTCATCAATTCCAATGTTGGTAACTCTATAATTATTAGAACTTCTACATTTATCCCATATAGGAGGTGGAACAGAGACATACCAATAGTTATTTCTTATATTCTCATCTATGAGATTCCTCACAATTGTCACAAGATTCTTATTACTAGATTCTGCTTGACCATACCCCTGAGGGTAATAGTCATATGTTTGGGCTAAGGATATTCCATATCTGTAGTAGAAATCAGTTAATTACATAAAAGAGAAATAAGTGGCATTATCAATAACTATGTTATGTGGAATGTCAAAACGAACAATAATATTGTCTTTGATGAAGTTACATGCCATTTCTGAATTAGATTTCTTGATTGTTATGGCCTACACTCACTTAGAGAAGTAGTCTATTGTTGTGATCATGAATATATGAAGTGCACTAGAGTGAGGATATAAGATCACTGATGAAGTGTAGACCCCATTGTTGGAAAGGTTCTTCAATCACTAACAGTTGTAGTGGAAGTGCACAAAGTAGGGGTCTTCTAACAAACTGTTGGAAAGGATCATATATAGATGCCCATTTTTGAGTGTCTGGAAAAAAATTCATCTAGTAGTACCTCCCTTAAAGGACCTTTTGCACAATGAAAATGGTGGATAAATTTCCCCCACAAGCTTGGACATGATATGCTTTTAGCAACTCATCTTGTTTCTCTTTGTTAACACACCTTAATAAACATCCATCAAGGGTTCTCTTGTATAATATATGGTTCCAGATCACATACATTGCATCTTTGAGCTTATGGATCTTTCCTTGCTTGTAATCCATATAATTAGGACAATCTCCATAGTTAAGGAAGTAATAAATATCACTATATAACTCTTTCGTAGTATTTAGAAAGATTACCTGGGGTAGGTCCTAGTTTTGCATCCGTAGAAAATGCATTCTTTATCTTTAGATTGAGTTACGAGAGACTAATTTGCAGCTATCAACCTACATAACCCATTTCCTCTAGCCAAATTAGACGGCCTTATCTTGAGGTCATACTCTTCATTCTTTGACACCCAGTTTCCTCTTTTTTCTCCAAGATCTTGTTGAGTCAAGATAGAATTTATAGATGATCCAGGAAAATTCACAATGGTGTGAGAGTGAAGGATGTAGAATCTTAAATTCTTGACCTCTTTAACAACAGGATAGGAATGTTTTTCTATGATAGAGTATTTGATCTCATGATTCTTCAATGGGAAACTAATTAAGGCAATAGGGGACTAAATCCCTTCTTTATTCTTTTGAACTAAAGTAGCTGAAATAGTATGCTCATATGCATAGAAATATAAAATAAAATATTTACTCAAATTAGGACATACCATTGTCGGAGCTTTGGCTATGGCCTTATTTACGTTCTCAAAATCTTATTTTCCATATTTAATCCACTTGAAATTCTCTTGGTGATTTATTATTTTTGTAATATGCTTGGTCAACTTAGAAAAATTAGGAATTAAGTGGCACAAGAATTTGGCATTACCAAATAATGAATTAAATCCATTTTTTCTTTTGGGGAAGGAGAGATTTTGAATGACTCATACTCTTTCCAGTTCAATATTTTTTCCCTCCTTTTTCATAATATGTCCTAAAAGCTTTCTTTCATTTACTCCAAAGAATGAATTTTTCAGATTCAATGATATGCCATTTTCTCAACGCTTGAAAAAACTTGTTCAAGGTGTTTAAAATGTTCATTCCTCTTCTTAAAGAAGACTGTCAGATCATATAGTTAAATGGAAATACATTTTTTCTTCAAATACTTAAAATCCAATTCCACTACTCTTTGAAAAGTCATCCAAAAAATGATGAGAAAAAATGGCATCCTCATGTAGTTAAAGGTTCCCCATCAAGTTGTAAAATTAGTTTTTATATTGATCATTTTTAGAAACTTTTATGTGATTGTAAATGGAGAATACATCCAACATAGAAAGCATTTATAAACCCGTGACTTCTTGCAAAATCTGATCCATGATTGGAAGTGGATAATTTTCCTTTAAAGAGGCTTAGTTTAGATTCTACAAGTCTACATTAATCCTTCTTTCCCCAATTTTTTTTGAAATGGGGATGATATTTTCTGCCTCTGTAGAGTGATGTATGGGAAAGATGATCCTTGCATTTATCATTTTCAACACTTCCTATCGGATTGCTCCACCAATATTAAGATTATATCGTCTTTTCTTTTTCCAGAATGGATTTTCTTTGGGGTTGAGAGGTATTGTTTGTTGCATATATTTTGGTTTAAAATATTTCAGCTCATCGTATGAATACACAAATACATTTGAATACCTTTTTAACAAAGAAGAAAATTTTCTCTTTTTCTCTAGTTAGCAATATTTTCCTATATTCACAAACCAAGATTGCTTCTTTTTCCCAATGTTTAGCTTCTCAAAATTAGGTATACACTTAGGAGACTCCTTAGCTTTAACTTTCACATATCTATCATGCCTATCAAACCATTATTCAAGTGATGCTAGGAACTTAAGATTATTATTACCTTTTAGCATGAGGACTCCACCAGAATCAACCTCTTCAGCATCACCTTTGTCTTCTTCTATTGTCGATTCATAGGGTGAAGAAGTAATTCCTTCAAATAATGGATTATTAAAATTATCTTTCTTCTTAAGGAAATATAGGATATGATTATCATTTTTGAATACCTGTCAATGGTTGACATTATGAGGAACAATTGACATGCATATCATCTTAATATCATATTTATCTTTATCGAAAGAAGGGTGTGGTATCATTAGAGAAGATGACATAGTAAGAGAATTGGCCTTTTCAAAAAAATTCATGGGGAACAACTTGTATATAGAAATCATCAAAGGATTCAATGCAATCCCACACTTTTTTCCTATATTGTTTGAGCACAGAAGTCTTCTATCGGTAGTAATCTTGACTTGTTTCACAATTACCTTTTCCTATTCTAGGAATTTAAATTTTTTAATTCACATGGAATATGTTGTGTCCATGCATTAGAGAAGGGCTTTATATTCTACATTATTAATGGTATTTTCAAATTGATGCTTGAAATCAATAGGAAACAACTCACCTAATGGATAAATAAGAACTACACCAAATGTAGAGCCTGTAATGCAATGACATCCATCAAAAACCATAGTCCATAGCTTGTCTTCATCTTTTTCAGAGATACGAGGCACATCATCTCCACTTATAGAAGTTATGAAGTAATTCCCATGTCCACTATCTTGATAAAGAATATCCCCCCTAGGATCTTCTAGATTTTTGCACTGTATACTTCATTTTTCTCATTAGCAACAACTTTTTCATTTGGTCCCTTCACTAGAATATTTTTTGAAGACCGATTCCATATGAATTTCTCCTCCCAAATCTCTATATAATATTCTACTCAGACAACATCCCGTTATGAGGCCAGAATGTCTATCACCAAGATAGTCAATAAGACTTTCTTCTCTAGGAAAATCTGCTAAAGCAACTTAGGCATCCTTTATTCTTCCCACAAGTGGGACTTCTTTGGTTTCCATTGAATAACACCAGCCTTTATCCCATGTTAGAGTGAGAACAAAGGGAATTAACTAATTGTTATTGGAATCACATTGTCAGAAGCACTCTGAGTTCTATGATACAGTTGTTTAATTGGTAGCCTCTAACAAGAAGAGAAAGGTAGAATGGTTCAATCTTGTCAGTATTGGATGCACTTTAGGCTAGCATGTTTTGAGATGACAGGGAAGGAGGAGTCAGGTAGTAACCCTTTAGAATAGAATGTGATAGCATTGGGCTTTGGTCATTACTACCTTTGATAAACCATACTAGCTTATCAAATTGTTTCTGGATGGGTTTGCAAATATTCAGACGTCAGAGATTAATGGACCTTAGACTTTTTGACATGGTCTATGATATCAAAAGGGGAGGAAGTAGATGTATCCAAGGTGGTGTAATAATTGGAAGAAGAAACTACTTTGGAAGAAAAGGTAGACTTGGAGGATACTGCGACCTTATTAGGTACCTCATAAGTTCTACTAGATACATTTAAGTATTTTGGAAGTAGACATTAGAAGGATTACAAGAAGATTATTTAATAGATATAGACTTAAGAGACTTACTTATTTTATCTGAGTGTCTTCTTGGCTGCCACAAGGTCTTGGTTTTTCCTTATTGCAGAGTCCATATAAGGTGGAAGTGACAACTCCTTCGTTGATTATTTTATTCAGACAGAGTCACCACAGAGAGAATTTGTGTCCTTATTCTTATTGGGAGTAGCAATGGAAGAAATTTTCTTTTTTGATTGAGAGTCAAGTGTATACATTGCACAAGAGAAACTTGGTGCATCACCTTATTAACTTTCATCTCTAGAATGAGTACTCAAAATATCCGAATCTTAGCATCATCAACTTCTTTGAATTTCAATCCCATATTCTTCTTCATCCTCATCATCTTGTCTAGCAATCTCATCTTCATCATCACCTTCATGTGTTTCACAGGATGCATTAACAAGGGGAGCCTCTATAGAGAATTCTTTGATGGTGGTGGGCCAATCCTTTGTCTATAGAGTAAAGTTCCTCTTGGGTGTCATCTCTACTACACGGTAAACTTGACAAACCTACTTCTTGAGAGACAAGACATCATTATCCAAATTTCTGGACTAATGAATATGTGGTACTTGCATTTGAGCTTTGGGATTTATCATTACTCAGACCTTTTTTTATCTTTTCAGACATGATCAGATCATCTTCCACTTCAATTGAAATATTTTTTGCTTCTTCTAAATCCTCTAGTTGAGTTCTTCTTAGCATATAATTCACCTCATTAAGTTGGGCATTTGTGAAGTATCTTAGCTTGTTGTCATCGGTAGGTTAGGCCACTTTAGGTATCTTTATAAAGCATTATGTTGAAATTCACCACAAACCTCCCTCATTGGTTTGAAGGGTTCTTTCTTCAGTTGATACCATTGCGCCAAAATTGTCATGAGCATCATTCTGCAGGTTTGAATCTAGTTTAAAACTTGGTCTTCATGTCATTTTAGTTAGTTATAGATCTAGCTAGGAAAGTGGTAGAACAAGTATGTTGCTACATCTTGTAAATATTATGATAAAAAGGCATACTGATTCATCTTCATATCCAACTCCTAGTAGCTCTCACAAACAGTGATGAAGGCTACAATGTGTTCATCTAGACGATGCTTCCCATCACCATAGAACTTGGGAAAATTCTTTCTCAACCCCCTAGGCTAGGTCATGCAGAGGTGAGGTGAGAGCTAAGGGACCTGTATTTTGTCCCCAAGGTAAGTGGTGTTTGTTAAACCACACATGGTTCTTCCTCTTCCGTTTCTTCTTCTTATTCTTATTCAAATCCTTTCAGAGAATAAATTCGATTCTTTCAAGATCTTCTTCAGTAACTTCCTCTTATGGAGGAACGTAGCATAAAGGATCCAACCACAAATGTGTCAACAGTAGGGACGTCAAAAGTCAATGTGGGATCAGAATGTGAGGAGTATTGTCGACCTATGTATCTCGTTGCAATTTGACTGGTAGAAAGTCTGAAACTCATATTATGCAATTGTTCTTAGAAGTTAGGATCAGACACTCCATTATCTCTTGAAGAACTTATATACCTTTTGTTAGCCAACTTGAATGTGTAATTCAAACAAGATTCTTCTAGGCTCTCCTCTACTGGTTCTAAACTTGTCTTCGCTCTTTCCAAGGCTTCTACATGTTCTTCTTCAAAATCTATAACTCTTGTAGTAGTGTGGTTATAATGGAAGAAGTTCAATCTTGTTGTGTCAAATAACATCCCTCAAGTTCTGATGCAATATCCTCTTGTGTTATAGAATAGTAGCTCAAGCTCTCAAGATTGGGGGATTACTAGGAATAGCCATTTGTGGAGGACATAAGGCTTGATGAATTTTCAAAATCCAGAATTTTTTAGATTTTTGGAATATACAATTTTTTTGGATTTTGTGGAATCAAAATTGGGTGCAAATATGTTGAATCTGCCCCAAATGGTGGGCACCTAAAACTGTTAGTGAAATAATTTTTCGAGTGGGAAAATTAATGGGTTCTCACCAACAGTGTGTGGGAATGAGTCGCATTTGCTTGAATTCAGTGGCTCCTAAATTTATTGAAAACAAGGAAATGAGATACAATCTAAACTAATATCATGGGTTGGCCTCAAAGACCGAGGATCAAACAAGGAATACTTCCCTAAACCTGTGGTAATTGTTTCATATTTAATATAAGAGAGGATAATATTGATTAGTGAAGGAGATAGGAGAGAAAAATAGGAAAAGGATTTTAATACAACAAATAACATAACAAGAGTTCTGTGCAGTACAATAAAATCAGAGCATTTCACTTGCATCAATGAGAAGAAACCATTTACAAAGAAAGAGGTAACAATCCACAAGAAATACACATTTTTATTGCATCATGTTACACAATTTACATATGTTCCTATGGAGTACAAATTGATCCATGGAGATAGAACAATAGTAGCACAATGAGAAACAGAAGAAATGAAGGAACTTTCTTCTAGAAAGAAAGCGAGAGTTAGTAAATAAGCGTTAACCATCCTTTTGAAATTAGGGTGTCATTTATATTTATAGTGCCAAGACTATCTTTTTTATCATCCCCATATGACCTTTCACCTTCCTTCGTGGCTGTTAACTTTTTGAATGCTTGTCACGAAATTTCATGTTCCTCCATGACTATTGACCTTTCAACTTCTGACCTTTAGTGTTCCTTCAGC